>CM075200.1:7125000-7145000 GCA_037577475.1 Chaunax sp. Z400
CACGTACGTCACCTGTTTCTGTCACTCAAACGGAGGCAGTGTTTATGAAGCAGCCTGTCCTGAAGACCTGTCCACTTATTGTGACTCATCATGTTTATGAATGGCTTCTCTTGGGTCAATAAACACACAGAACAGTATTTACCTTAATAAACATGAACTTTGGACCCAAAGCTATGGAGTGAAATTCCTGCTAAAAGTTTACAAACAAACAAACAAACATGTTTTACAAATGAACAACAATTCACTAACAGTTCGGTTTGCAAACACAAAGCACCGTCAACCAAACAACAGCATTTTGTTTCATGAATACAAAATGTGCCTGTAAAGAAACACACAACATTTTTGCATCAGTATGTTTTACAAGTACAAAAAATATTAATCCTGCAAAGAGAAAAACTGTTTGGTCTGTTTAGGCATGTTTTGTATTGCTAAAACAAAATGTATGAGTTTGTTCCTCGTGCTTTGTGTTCTGGTCCAGCTGCACAGATTGGAGGCACGTCTTCATTTGACTGTGAACCAGGAGGACAGTCCACCATAGCATCAGACATCAGAGACTGAAACTGTGTTTGGAACATTTCTCCTCATACCTGCTTTACTAAAAGTTGATCTTTAACTTTGTTAAGTCCTGGTCTAGTCTCAGGTTGCATTCACTAACTTCTGCAACAACCTTTTTCATCTTAAAAAATATTTTGTGGGGTTAAACTCACGTCACTTACTACTAAGTCATTAAAAGTATTACTGTGGTAAATTGAACACTTTTGCAAGGTACTATATGCATGTCAAATTCGGATTAGGGGCTCAGCCCCCCTAAAGGTCTGATCCTAGAATCACCCTTCAAGCTGAAACATTGTTAAAAAAAAAACAACTATTTATAATCAGTATATTCACAGATAACACAGCATAATATAATTCAAAGTAAATATAAAGATATTTCTAAGAGTAATCGGTATTTTTGTCAATATTTGAAACATCTTGGGAATCTATATTTAAGATTAAAACAATTTAGGAATGTTTAATTGGTACATGTTTGTAAACAGTTGCTTTATAATAAACCGTACGGATTTAGTTTAGTCATATATCATTAAATGTTTAAATATGATCACAGCAACAAGCGTAAATGAAATGTCTTGCAGTCACTATTAGGGTTGCAAAGGGGCGGAAAATTTCCGGTAAATTTCCGGAAAGTTCCCAGAAATTTTCCACGGGAAGTTTAGCTCAGGAATTATGGAAATTTTGAAAAATAAAGATTTTATGCTATTTTCTCCCCAAAAACATTGTATGTGTCCTTGTGGTCTAATAAACATGTTGAATGTATTTCCTACCTCATAAGTCATTCGCAAAGTGTTCTTTTGGGAATGTGTTATATGTTTACAATGTAAACTGATTTCTTTATTTATTACTAATTGTTTTTGCATATTGAAATGCCTGTAAGTCTCAGCGACATTGTAAATGAGGGTAACCTCAACTGTCTATTCGAGAATAAATAAAGGTTTGAATGAATGAATGAATGAATGAATGTTTTGAATGCTACAAATCAGTACAATGTTTACATCCTGCTTCAGTGTCTATGATGAGTGGGGGGTTTAGGTTTTGGTTTCCTTATCAGCTGTCTGACGATAAGGAAACTGAAACCTAAGGAAACTGAAACCTAAATCCCCAAAGGCATGCATGTGTATGACAAAACAAAATGTTTATATTTATGTCTGTATATGTCAAGGTAAATACAGTAGTATAAATCACCCCAAAATTCCAAGTTTATTCCCGTTTATTCCCGTTAATTCCCATTGAAAGTTTCCAACTTTGAATATTCCCGGAATTTTGCAACCCTAGTCTCTATATAATAAATTTACCATTGTTTTACATTCTTTTAAATAATTAATTGGTTAAAGGACGGGTTTAGTCTAACAGAAAATAAACTGTTCCCCAGAGCTGACAAGGCTCTAAAGGATTAACTGATGTTGGGATGTAAAATAATTTTCCAAGACTGACATAAGATTAGAATTATTTATTTTTGGATTTAAACAGCCAATAGGATTACAAAGGCGCTACAATATTTTTTAGCAGCAAGTCAAAGAGCAGTGGTCCCAAAACCTGCTCTGTGAAGCCCCCATTCAGACACCACTGTCAACAGATACAGTATAGAAAGGAAAGAGGACATCCAGGGTTATTCCATGGTGTGGAAGTTGAGAGAAGGAGCAGGAAACTACAGAGCCCCTGAAGGCCCATAAGGGAAATTTTTTAAATCTTGTATGCACAAGTTATTATCTAGATAATTATCTTGTATTGTGCGCACAAGATAAAAAAAAAACTCCCCTTATGGAACTTTAGGGGCTCCGTAGGAAACATATTTTATAACGATATTAAATGTATTTCTTTGGTCACACTGATGACATGTACTGTAAGACTTCTTGGATCAACTAATTTGTATGACCTCAATCTAAAGTCGCATGGACTTCATGCTGCTGGTGACAGAGTCCCAGTGGGAGGGGTCCCAGGCCAGGAACCATCCTGTGAAGGTGGGCGGTTCATGGCCTTGTTTCACCAGCACCACAGCAGTCGTCTTGTCCCGGCCGCTCGGGTCCGTCTCTATGTACTGTTTGGCTGCAGAGGAGGAAAAGAGTCATTGTTGGAACATTTGGGCTTCATTTCCAGGAAATCAGTTTGACATGCTGGAAGCGACCTCATGTGGCAGGAAGATGTAACTGTTTTCTAAACCTTTTTCCTAAGCTTTTTTGTGAACCCTGGGACTCATCTCACACGAGCACATTGATTTTTAATGGCTCCTACAACATACATTTATATTCCTCATTGGCTTTAACAAATATATATAGTGATAGATTACATGCACTGACAACATTTGTTGACATTTATATACAAGATAGAAGAGCAGGGTTCTGGTGATGTGTCAGATTGTGGTTGGTGGGAAAAAAATCAACACCTCAAATCAAACTCAACTACTTTAAGAGGATGTTAGGAGTCTTCATCATGAAGATCTGATGGATTCCACTGAACCACTGAAGAAGAAAAGGATGCAAAGAGATGATGTAATGAAAAGAGCACCTGTCTGAGCTCAAAGGATGACAATAATGTGGACAACACAACGGAAAGAGGAAGGTGTCCTCCTCTTCATCCCTCCACACACGTCTGATATTTTCATCTCTTGAACATTTTCATGTTTCTCTTACAGACACAGTAACCTCTCCATCTCAACACGGTGTAAAAACTTTGGTAGCTTAGTATTAATCCACATGTTTCCCAGCCTTAACCAGTTTACAATATGAACACAGGGTGAAAAATGAATGAAATAAACGAATAGAGATTTTGCTGATGTCACTCTGGGAGAGGGTCAGAGAATACAAAGGTTGTGACTACATTTAGAGAACAGAGGGGCTGTGCAATTAAAAAGTTAGTATTACTGAACCTTTGCACGGTTTAAAAAGGTTGTGTCCACCTTATTTACTGATTTGATTTCATGACATCATAGCATTGTGTGAGATCTCTAATATGTATAGTTGTAGGCTGAGTTTATAATCTTTATTTAACTATGTTGTTTGCCACAGTATTTCTTTTACTCTGCTGTCTTCAAGTCATGTTTTATGCTTCTTGCCTTCATATTATTTTATTCATGTCTGCCGATTCCTCCTCTTGTCTGATTAAATCTAGTGAGTCTTTACACAAGAAGACATTTGTGTGTATAGTATAATGTGTAGTTAGCTGTATGTGTCTATCCTTCTATAGACTGGAGCAGAAAGTGAAACACTGACCAACAAAAATAGTGCAGTATTTTCTCTATATTCAGACAGTAAGGTGCGCCTCTGTAGGGCCTTCACAATGCACACACTGCTTCTTACACACTAATGATGATGATGATGATCCTTGAATTTTGTTTTAGATGTTTTATGAAAGAAAATCAAACCAATAAATGAGTTCTATGTTCTGTCATTGTGTTACTGATGGCTGGAGTCCATATATCAACGTTCTCTGGAGTCCATATATCAACGTTCTCTGGAGTCCATATATCAACGTTCTCTGGAGTCCATATATCAACGTTCTCTGGAGTCCATATATCAACGTTCTCTGGAGTCCATATATCAACGTTCTCTGGACCCCACTTTGAAAACCACTGCTTCAGAGCCCGAGCTTTGGATCATTGAAATATGGCCCTGTAAGTGTTCATTTGCTGTGATGTTGGCTCGCGGTCACTTTCTTATCGTTTGTACACATTTGAAAAAAACTCGTGTTTATTGTGGCTGGAAAAGCCATCATGCATGTCAAATGTGAGCTCACCTGGTGCTGGCTGATGAAAAACCTGCCAACAACTTCCCACATATTGACAACTTTCTGTTCACTCTGAAACGGCAGCATTGAAAACCTAATCCTCACCAGATCTGGCAGATTCTTTTTTCTCCACCTCGTTGGCATCTTTTCCAATCCAGACGAACACCTGCGACAGAAGAGTGTGTGCTTTAGACTGACTGCTGACTTTGTCCAGAGATGATCTGACATCTGCTGCTGCGGCTGTTACCTGATCCCACACATCCAGCAGCATGACGTCATCCTCCGCCAGGTCATCCTGTGTGAACTCTCCTGGAACCTCCTCGATCTGCAGACACGATAACACTCGTTAGAATACCGCTGCACCACATCCCATTCAACACATGGCAGCGTTTATCTCAGATTAAAATGGGATTCGTTGATCAAACAAGGAATTTAACAGGCAGCTGAAGCGTTGTTAAGATTTGTGCTTCAGGATACAAACCATATCCTACTCCCTGCACCTTAACAGTTCATTAAGGCCTATTCTATGGGACACTCATGGGACACTCAGCAGGGTCTGCTCTTAGTGCTTTGCTTTCTGCACTTTAATTGGAGCCTATTGTTGAAAGAGTTGAGGCTCACAAGGAAATTCATGGTTACGACTCAACACAGTTACATACATATACAAAAAATGTACAAGCTTGTTGTACATATTGTAACACAGATTCATTCTCTGTAGAAACATCACCAATTTGTGTGAAATGAGCCCAAGCAGAGGCAGATTTACATCATAGTGACACATGATGGCCTAAAGCGCAAAAAGCGGGGGTCGCAATACTTTTATTCTTGTCAACTCTGAATAAAGTCCAAAAGTCTGAAGTCTGTGAAAGCACCCACAATGAACCAAAGTACAGGTGTGAATAGACTGTAGTTTATTAAATGCAATAGGAGCACAAAACACCCACCACATTTACAGCTGGATTAATCCAATCACAATAAGACAATAATGGATCAAATACTTACTATGAACCTGCCAGTCTTGTTGGAACATCCGAACAGACGAGGAGGGTGAGTCATGGTTTGACTCTCCAGCCTCTTTGAGGTCTGGTACTCTGTCTTCCCCCCTAACGCTGCCCAGAAGTCAGCTGCAACACAAAATGTACACTGACATGTTGGAGGAATACAAACAGAGGTAGACCTGTGCAGCCGAACAGCTGGTGTCTGAACAGCTTTCAGAAAACTAGGAAGAAGCAGAGAGATAAGCTTCAGACTTCTGTTGAAAAGTGAGGTTGGAGGATCGGGCTTGAAATTATCACTAGAAACTGGACAGCTTTAAGATTTGGTTTCTATTCATTCTAGACATTTACATAATTTATTACCTGTAGCAAGGAGGTCATGTTGTCACCGGCATTGTTTGTTTGTTTGTTTGTCTGTCTTTGCAGGATTACACAAAAGCTACATGACGGATATTCATGACACCTGGTAGAAGTGTTATGTGGCGAAGAAGAATCCATTAAATCTGTGGATCCGGAGAAAGGGGCGGAGTCAAGAGTTTTCTTCTACTTTTTTGAACAATGCAAGATAGAGCTTTTTAGACTGTTTCCGTCAAACTAAAAATGGCACCAATGTGATTCCAGATTTTAGGGGCAAGTTTTCGTGGTCATGGAGTCACTATGACGATCAAACTATCATGAGGCTTTTAGGGGAAATGATATAAACGGCATAAAGGAGCTGCCTTGGTGGAGGTTTGCACCCTCTGAGTGCTGTCTAGTATTTTACATGTCATATTCCTAAAGCAACAAAACAGCAAGCAGACAGCATTCAGGAAAAATTTAATAAATTGTGTGAAAAAGGTATTTCTATGATGATCAACATGTGTTTGGAAATGCTAATACACTTCTGCCACAGTTATAAGCTCATTCCTGCTTATGGAATAATGAAGTTGTGCTCCAGTAAGACAGACCAGGTAGGCCTCGCCAAGCTGTCTGACAGTCTGTGTTTGAATATTACATCCTGCCAGGTCCGTTACACTATGCTACTAGCCATGCATGACCAAAGCTGGCTGAGGTTTGTTCTGATACCAGTTTAACTGGCTGAGTTTCACTCATGCTATCAAGTTTCCTTTGCTTTCCAGCGTTGGGTTCTACATCCTTACTCACCCTTACTCATTGGGACAAGACAGGTTGACAGATAATTGGACAGAGAATATGCACAGAAGTCATATGTGGATGATGACCTGGTTCATTTCCTTCAGTGATGTGTTTCCTGCTGCAGTTCAGTACTTCACTCAAGTACTCAGCTCCTTTTTCCTCCTCTTCACTGGCCCCTTTGCCCATCCACAGGTAGCCCCGCCCATGAGCCGTCATCAGCAGGAAGGCATCATTAGAGTTCAGGTTGGCTGCGCTGGCATCAACCTGAAATATGCACAGCTTAACATCTTCACATAAAAACAAACTGGCAACATCACAATTTACCTCCCAGTCCAAACAGCGGGAATGTCCTCACCTCAGCGATCCTGGTGATGGGGCCCAGGTTCTGCCGTACCTGGAAGAGGCGTGTTGAAGGTGGGGGCTGGCCTCCAAGGCGGGTCGTGTATACAATAAGAGGTTTAGATTTGAAAAGACTGAGCAGATGGGGCGGTTCTTTGCCTTGGCACACTCGGACCTGATGACACACACACACACATGAAAAAAGTCCTCTGTAATTAAAATAAAAAAACTAATTTAAATGTGTGGGCAGGAAGTGTCTTTTGAACTATTTTTGAAATATTCAGAATCAGCAAGAAAGATTTTGTTCTCTAACACAGTTTACTGTAACAGATGTATGTATATTTTACATTTCCTATATGACAATATCTACTGTGTAAACATGTTCATGTGGAGACAAGCTAACTCAGGGCGCTCAAACACTCTCACTCCTTTTTGAATAAAGACATATTAGGAAATATTTCTTGTCTTTAAAGGAAGGGCTGTTGACTGCAGCTCAAAGACGCATACTCTCTTCGTTTCTCCTCAGAGCATCTTGGTTTTATTCCCTCAGAATTGTGGTAACACATTCACTGAAGAAAACCTGGAAAAGTTATTACCTCCACCTACGAGAGTTGGTGATCGGTGCTGTTTGTCTGTGTGTGTGTGTTTGCAAGCAGGATACATCAAAATGTTTTGAACAGCTGGTGTCCAATGTTAGTATGCGACCAAAAGAACCGAAGGCCAAAACTGCTCCATTAATAAAATCCAATTTGTGACAAAGCAGAATTATCCATTAAAGAAAAGACTTCACCAGCGTATACTGTGGTGGCTGACTGTGACAAACCATTAGCTTCACCAGGCAGTGAGATGGATTTATCAGCAATGACAGGCATGCGTTACATGTGCTGCTAATTGGTTTTACTGGCTGTACCTGAACTGCAGTCCCTCCGAGTGAACAATCCAGTTCTACAGTCAGGAAAGCCGAGGCTGTGAGGTCATCCAAAGAGCAGCTGGCTCCTTGCCTACAGGCAGAAAGAGACACGTAACAGCAGAGAGAAGTGGGTGTCTTAAGATGACACTATAACAGACTTTAAAGCTGAATTCACCAATATTTTCTTTATGTTAACAATGGGTCAAGTGAATATGCACATTGTGATAGATAGATAGATAAAACATGACAGATTTGAAATGAAAATAAACTACAGATGTAATCTACTTCAAACAGGAAGCATTAGAGGAAGCTCTTGCTGCCTCAGTGACTCAACAGTCATACCAGGTGTAGATGATGTGTCTCTTCCCGTAAGTGTAGAGGATGATGTAACAGTCTCCACTGTAGAACTGACCGTAGCTCTTTGGGTCGATAGGAACTCTGCCGCTGCTCTCCACCCTCCAGATCTGAAAGATAAAAACAAGAAGCATGACTTTCAGGCCCACGTCTAAGGATAATGTCAAAGAGAGACTATTTTACTGCTGAAAGATTTTTTTTTCCCTTTAGGATTGATTTTCTTCTGCCAATCATCAGATACTACATGTCTTAGTTTTCAGAGTATGTCATAGCATACAGCTGAGGTGATTTAGAATGACCACATATAATTTTATGTCAGGGCAGAGGGAACATTCTTCTCTACCCATGTCCACCAGGGACCAAAGACGCCAATAGAGGTTAGGGCCCATGCACTGATTGGTGCAAAGGCCCCTGTATTATTATTATTAAAAATTAATTACATGTGCACACTTTTTATTCTTGGTGAAAATGTACATGATTTATGGGTTTTGGTCATAGGTGTGGCAAAATGCCTCCTTAGCCCTAAAGAACAACAAGTTTCACCAACATGTAAAAATTTGGTATCAGTTTGATCAAAACAGAGAAAAAAGTCTTTTGGAGCCAAAACCTGAACCAAACAGGAAGTTAGCCATTTTGAACTTTGTGCCCATTTCAGAGGTTGAGAAGTCGAAGTGTTGATGCCTCCCAGCCATCAGCCACTTTCAGAGTTCTGGCAGTACCAATAATATGAAAAACGTTGCATTGATGCAGATCAATCCATTGGCCAATGAATTGGTTAAGCTGATTGATATGTGTACCTCTAACTGTATTTGCCCTTTTTTCAATTTACTAACATTTAAAAACTAGAATTTTGGACCACATAAGTTCCTCATGACCACGTCCAGTTTTCAGTCTCCTCTTAGCTCCATGTGGGGATGTCACTCAAACTGGGCTGGTACTTGAATCAAAGGGTAGGGTATTGCTTTAGTATCAGATTTCTCCCAATGATGCCACCACCAAAACACTGGATGGGTGTTTATGATCAGACCACATTGTGCTTTCATTATATTCCCCCACATAAAGCTACTATGATAGAACTAGAGTTACGTTAGGTAACCTCTTGTCTCAAAAATCTCAAATGGCAGTGGAGACTGAGGGAAGTTAGCACAAGCAGCCAAAGCTGACCAATCAGTTCTCTCCACACTGTATCCCTGTAGCTGCCTGAGGACCACTGAAGAAGGTTCACATGAGTTGTAGCAGCGTAGGTCTTTTATCTACACCATAACCTCTAAACTGGCACCTATAAACACCTGAAGAGTGACACCTTTTTGATGAAGGGGCAGCAGGAAAATATGTGCTTTTTGCCCCAAACAGCCCAGAGCCATCCATGAGTGGAGGTCACCTCAGTTATCAGTTTAGCATTTTATCATTCAATTCTATAGGGCAGAAACACAGCATTAGCATGCCTTTATATGTAGACCACTTGTATATTCAGTCAGTCACCTGGAAGTCCCCACTACCATCATCCACCATGTTGTACTGGGCTGCCATGTGATGGGACTCGTGGAGTTTGGAGGCATTAAACTCCACCTGCTGGATCTTGGCAATCCTCTCAGTGACAAAAACCTTCCCAAAACCCTCACTCTGGTCTTTGTCTTTCCAGACCAGGAAGAACTGCTTGAAGATGGGAGTTTCTCCTCCCTCTGGCAACACCTGGATCTACAGGACCACCAGATGCAACACTATTACCACTGGAACCACCATTTTTACACCAGCATCACATATTTTTGATGAAAGAATGGAATGATGATGACATGATGACAGTTTCCACGTTTAAGTTAAAAACAGAATCGTAGAGAGTTAACCTGAGTGTTCGCTGGGTAGCCCATCTGTTTGATGAATCCCTCAGCAGTGTGCATGGCTTCCTTTCTTTCTCTGGGGTTGGCGTTATGCCCTGTTGGAGATAAATGACATGAGACTGATGTTGATATGAAAAACCCACACACCCTGCTGCACAGTCACAAAGACAAGGAAACATAAGAGATGCTGAAGGTGCTGCCCTCTCATTACCTTTCCATACAAAGATCATTTTGTTTTTGCCGTGATCCAGGATGAAGCACTCATCTGAGAGCAGGTCACTCTGGAGGAATGGGTTTTCCTCCTTCACAATGGTCACTTTCATTGA
Source organism: Chaunax sp. Z400 (assembly GCA_037577475.1). Taxonomy (NCBI): domain Eukaryota; kingdom Metazoa; phylum Chordata; class Actinopteri; order Lophiiformes; family Chaunacidae; genus Chaunax; species Chaunax sp. Z400. The sequence goes on from CM075200.1 coordinate 7,135,175, forward strand.
TCCAGATGCGTCAGATACCTGGTTACACACAAAACACACAAATCATCATGTAGCCATGGCAATGAGAGCAGGAATGAGTGCAAAGTAAGCATTCTGAGGCTACCTGAGGAGGGAAGTTATTGATGACAGATAATGGATAATAAATAGATGATACTGTAGATGATAGATAGATATAGTCAACTTATTGTTATGTTAACAACTGATTTAACAAGCTTCCTGATAGGTAGCAGGCAGTAAGGAACCTAGTTAACTCTTAGTTCAATTAAATGATGTAGATTTAGAGGCAAATCATCAAAACTCACGTCAAATTAGCTTAGATATGACAAGTGTAATAAAAAAGTTTTAACTTCTTATCACTACTAAGTCAACCTAACTTCCATTCCTCCCCAAACTCTCCTGTGTTCAAACAGAGTTCAGTGTAATTTTCAGTCAAACATAAGTGAATGGAATAATGGATACTTAGCACATCTGAATACTGTACCATGTATAGTTTAGCCATTTTCCTGTTGAACACGTCTGCTTCTATATCATCACCATCATCTCCCTCTGAAAGCTCTGGCTTCACTCCAAGGACCTGTTAGTGTGTCAGATGAGTTACAAGCTATTAATGCATCCAGTAAGTCAAGTTAAACCACACAGGAACACATCACAGCATCCATTTCCATCAGCAGCAAATTGCACCATATTAAAAAGCCACATGATGGACACTTATGAGTAGGGAATATATTCAGTGAATAGACCCAGAGAGTAAAAATAATGTGTGTGCATTTCCTTTGCAAACTGGAGTCATATAGCTAGGGTTTTCTAGCTGTTAAAGGAATAATTCAACATTCATGAGAAGGTTTATACCATTATGGTCTATACTTTATGTACGCTGGAGTCAAGATGTGGGCTAGCTTAGCATGAATAGTAGAAGAAGGAGCTACTCTGTTTGAATGCAGAAATTTCTCACCCCCCACACATCTCTAAAAAAAAAAAAAAACTATTTCCTGGCAGTCAATATGGGAATATGGACCATGAGATGGACAGGCGGTTTTGTGCAGCATCAGTGGTTATGTATGCATTGTATCAGTGCACCGTGGTGAAGCTGATTAACCATGAGCTCTGGGCAGGGACTGAAAGAATGAGGCTGCAGATACAAGCGGTTGAATTGAGCTTCATTCACGTCATTGGTTTATCCAACACAGCAGGATGTCTCAACAACGGCTGCTCTGAATTTTGATATAGACATTTGTAGTATATTTATGCTCCTCAGAGGATGGTACCTGATGACATATCATGTGACAAACAACTGAACATGGAAGTCGAGACTCACATCTGTCAACCCAGACGGTTCACTTCCCTCTTCTACAACCACCACCTCAGCACGGGAGTTTCTCTCATTGTCACGGATCCCTCTGGCCACCTCTACAGCCTTGAGTCGCTCAAACTTGTTACACTTGGATCCACACCACTGATAGATCTTCTAAAGATTGGTGGACACACAGGCAAACAGTCTTAATACGGATTGATGAACCCGCCTTCTGTAAACATAGAACAAGAAAGTACTGTGTCCTCACGTCTCCAAGGTCGACGATGAAGCAGTCTCCACTGTTGAAGCTGGACCAGCTGAGAGGGACCTGGGTGGCCCTGACAACCCGCCGGCCCTTGATATGGAAAAGTCTCTCTGCTGAAAGGTCATTAGTGACCACATGCTGGAAACCCGAGGCCACTCCTCCTGTCTGAGGAACAGAGAACAGTCAACCTTCTGCAGTTCCTCTGCTTACTTTAGAATCTTCTTACCCATGAGTCACTGCTCCCTGTGGTGATGTGGAATAAACAGCTGTCATTAAGTCCTGAATGAAACCACAGTCTAATGTCAATATTTTTGCACATGTAATGGATACTTGTGACAAATCTAATCCAAAGGTGACAAAAGATGCACAGACAATATGCAAAGGATTCAAGAGGAAAAGAAATAATAGATTCCATGTTGCATCATGAAGGGTATGGCTGTGTATATATATATATATATATATATATATATATATACACTGTGAAACAAACTGGGTTTAAAACCTCGACAAAAGATTTGCTGAACATCTCAAAAATATTTTCCTGTGGTCTCAGTTCTGTCTGATTTATCAAATGTTGGTCTGCATTAAGATATCTCAACATCTACACTCCATATTGTTTCATCATATGAAATAAGCTGTGAATATTCATGTTCCCCAGAGGATGATTCTTCAGAAGCTTGGTTGCAATCCGACTTAAAAAAAACAAAAACAAACAACCTTTAGACCAAAATGTCCACCTACACATATGGAATATGAAAATCTAATTGACAGTTTGCCTTGACATTAAATGTGTACATTCATGTTACCCGGAGGATGATCCTTTTTACTGTATTTTGGGATTTCAGTCATCTCTCCCCCGAATGTCATCCTGAGTCCAAAAATCAGCATCATCTCAAAAGCTTTTTTACACCAATATTAGCGCGTACATTCAGTGGCTAACGCTACAATTAGGTGATTGACTCATTTCCCGTTGCTAGCACATGAGCCCGCCCCTCTGTTTTTGTTTGTTTGTTTGTTTTACTATCTGATACCTTAAAATGTGCTAAACAGGTTCGTGCTTCCAAGATGTTGAACTTTTTAAACTAATTTGATGCCCATTATTGTATTAATATTATACTCATTAATAGTCCTTACATTTTCAGATAAGTTTGAAGTTTACCAAATTTACGAGATATTATTTAATTTAATTTAATATTTCAACACTTTTGTATAGTTTGTTGTAATTTGTTGTAATTGAATTATGAAATGCAATTAAAAGTAAAGTCACAGCTGTACATACTGCCCAGCACAAATCAGTTGATTCATACTTTGTAAGTGATCCCTCCCTTGAAGTAGCTGGTGAAGGCTGTGGACTCAACCCCCTGCAGTTCTCTGTACTGTACTGGCTTTCCACCCAGGTAGTCATCCAGCTGCACGGTAAAGATGGCTGCAGCGGTACTCTCATCCTGGCTGCATTCCTTTCCTTTAAAAGAAAAAGCACAGGCCCACATAAACCTTAAATGATTTTTGTTAAATATGAAGCATTACTGCTGCATTCACTGTTCCTTTAAGGAGGTTTTTGAGTTTTTTGCAGAAGGGTTTTTCTTACATTTGTAAAACATGACACACGGCTTCCTTATGCTTGGGATACACTGCCTGGGTGACAATTTACTCTTATTTGGGCGCACATATGATCAGCGGGGAATCAACTACCTGCCCGTGTGCAAAACACACATAAGTGGGATTCAAACTGTGTTTGTTTGTTTTTTTAACCACAGGAGGTTGTGTTTGTGCTGATGTTGTTTATCTGTTGTCTGTTAGCAGGATGACCTAAGAAGTTCTGGACAAATGGTGAAATATTTTGAAGAGGTCGGGTACGACCCAATGAACAGTCCATTAGATTCTGGTGGTGATGCACATAATCACCTTCCTCACCATTGCACAATTGGGGCAGTTAAAAAATGTTATAACTTCAGAGATATGTTTCACTCAGTAGCAGTTTAGAGGACATGATTGGAGACATTGGAGACAGAAAAGGTGCAGTGAAGGGAAGGCCCGTAAAAAGGCAAACAATATCCGGTAGGAAAGGCAAAGACAGAGGCCAGAAACAGGCAAATACAGGATCAGTACACCGTCAACCAAAGTCCAGGCAAACATTTCAAACCAGTGGGAAGAGGCAAAACCCAAGAAACAAGCAGAACCTAGCAAGATTAAGTAAATGATGAAAAAACAAACTGGAAAAACACAAGAAAAAGATGGAACATGAGACACAAAGGTTCAACAACAGATTGGTACAGAGGGTCAGGGAAACACAGACCAGATACTCCAGGAGGAGGAGATAATGAAACACAGGTGAAACAAATCAGGGCGACGGGTGAGATATAACATAAAACAAGGAACAACAGGGTAAGAACAGAAAGAGAGAAGAAAAATGAGAACACAGATGACTAAACAGGGACATATGACAGTAACAGGGCAAAACAGGAAGTGTAAATAAAGAAAGATTATTTTGATTTTTAGGAAGTGAACTTTAAAACAGGTAATGACAGACGAAACCCAAAAACGTGACAGGATAAGGCCACAAAAGCTTGTACAAAAATGACACAATGACCTCATAAGATCAGCACAGATCAGAGGCTGATCTGGATCCAAGTCATATTCAGGATCTGGTGATCCAGAAAAGTTTAAATTTTAGGGCTCACAGAAAATACACTACTGTGAGATAAATAATAATGTTAGTAATATAATGCAGAAATGCAGCTTAGATCAGATTGTATCTGAAGCTGTGCTGATTCAGTTAGGTGTCGAGTTTGATGTATGTTCAGCTAATAATAATAAAACCAATGTGATTCCAGATTCTAGGGGCAGGTTTTCATGGTCCAGGAGTCACATTATCATATTGTTTCTATAGGTGTAATGATATAATGCCAAAACTGGGCTGCCTTAGCGGATGTTTGAACTCTCTATGTGATCTCTTTTTAACACTGCATAAGCATGATGAAGCCCAGGATGGAGAAAGAAGAAGGCATGAAAGGAAAATTCTCATAGCTGTGTGTAAAATAAGTCCCTGAAAGTCCCCGTGACTGAAAGGTGGAGCAAAATAAATATGTGTAACTAAGTTGTTTTTCACGGCTCAACACTGGGTTTCTCTCAGCTTCAGACACGAGGGTCTCAGTCCTGCTCTGACACAAAAAAGATTCAGTCTGCAGTCTGTTACACTGAGTACAGAATGCCTGCCTTGTTGGAATTAGGTCACCACAGTTCACGTGAACACACTTTGTGATTTACTGTCAGATGTCAGCCCTGTATGAATGTGACAGAATTTAGACCCTATGATACAACCTGATTCCATAAACCTGTTACCAGTTAACCTTTCCACCCGTGGAATGTCTTTTGTTGCCTCTGTACTGACACGTTTGAAACATGTTGCTGGAATTAAACTCTGAATAATTACATATTTGCAAAAATCAATGAAGTTGACAACATTAAATATATCATATATTGTTGTTTAAATTCAATATACACTATGTTAAAAATGATTAGGAAATTATCACAGACTATTGTATTTATTTTGAACACGTGTGTGATATGTGTTGTATCAAAGCAGAAATGCAGTTCAGCTCCCAGCCTTTAGTGAAGGAATGCTGTTTAGCGCCAAGCCATTTTCCACTGTCCTTCTGCTACTTCTCCATTAGAATAAGTTCATCATCAGCCTTAAAATGTTTTAAAATATTCTGCTTCATTCATACATTACAAGTATTCTTCAATTTACCTCATACATCCTCCCTTTAGGTAACATTATTATCATAATTTTCATTCTTATGCAGATGACACACAATTATACTTATGTGCTACTTAATTCAGACCAAACTGAGGTTATTATGCTGGGCCCTAAACATCTCAGAAACACACTATCTAATGATAGAACCACTATGGATGACATTACTTTGGCCTCCAGCTCCACTGTGGGGAATCTGGGAGTTATGTTTGATCAGGATATGTCCTTTAATTTCCATATAAAACTAATTTCTAGGACTGCCTTATTTCACTTGAGTAATATATCAAAAATCATTCTGTCTCAAAAAGATACAGAAAAATTAATCCATGCATTTATTACTTCCAGGCTGGACTATTGTAATTAAGTATTATCAGGTTGTCCCAACAAGTCTCTAAAGACTCTCCAATGGATCCAGAATGCTGCTGCACGTACTGACCAGAACTAGTATCTCTCCTGTTTTGGCCTCTCTCCTTAATGGTCCAGCACCAACATACCTTCAAGAGCTCATAGTACCCTACGACCCATCTAGAACATTACGCTCCCAGGATGCAGGGTTACTTGTGATCCCTAAAGTCTCCAAAAGTAGAACGGGAGCCAGAGCCTTCAGTTATCAGGCTCCTCTCCTGTAGAACCATCTTTCAGTCTCTGTTTGGGAGGCAGACACCCTCTCTACATTTAAGAGTAGGCTTAATACTTAGGCTGGTTTAGGCTTAGTCTTTAGCTATGCTGCTATAGGCCTAGACTGCTGGGGGACTTCCCGTGATGCACTGAGCTCCTCTCTCCTCCTCTCCCTCTTCTTCTCTACACATTCATGTCTCATATATTCATGTTACTAACTTGACTTGACACCCACTGACATTATCATTGTTATTAATATTATTTTTTTATTGTTTTTATTATCAGTGTTGTTATTTTAGTAATCATTATAAATACTACAAATTGTGACCTTTCTATTATAATAGCTGTTATTGCTATTGTGGTTGCACATTTTTGTCCCTGTCCCTCATTCCCTCTCTCTCTCCCCATTTATCTTCCCCATCTCTCTTGCTCACCCCAACCGTTCAAAGCAGAGGACCGCCCACCTTGAGTATTGGTTCTGCTCGAGGCTTCTGCCCATTAAAAGGCAGTTTTTCCTCGCCACTGTCTCCATGTTCTTGCTCATGGGGGATTGTTGGGTCTCTGTAGAACAAAGAGTCGGTCTAGACCTGCTCTTTTTGGAAAGTGCATTGATATAACTGTTGTTGTGAATTGGCGTTATATAAATAAAGTTGACTTGACTCTTTCTGTATCCTCAGAGTGTTTCTGACACTTTCACAGAGACTTTAGTAACTTTAACCATAAAGTCAGAGTGGTTCAGAAGTTTTGTTATTTTAGGCACCAACATAGGGGTGAAGTGGATCGGGTTAAGTGAACTAGAATATTTTCACTACATGTATACTAGAATATTTGCACTACATTCCCTGGTATTAGACGACCATTTGTGACGGGAAGCTAAAGCCGTTTCTGTTACAGGTGTTTGGTGAATTTGAATAGCAGTGGAATTGACCAGCTTCAGTTTGTGTCAACCTCCATCCACTGTATAGATAATACATGGTCTATGGATAAGTACCTTATACGACCACTTTAAAGAACCTGAACTATGTCTTTGAAACCTCTATTAGCCTAGCCATTAGTGAAGTAATTCAGCTCATAGCTTGCACTATATTTCACATCCTTCAAGCCTTTGCCAGTTTTTTCCAACTATTGATACTATTCAGTTTATTCTAATGATTCATACTTCAAACCAGAACTTCCATTCCATCCCTATAATGTTCCACACATTTGAGATATTATGGTTTTTATTTTACCTTTTAAATTATGTCATTATGTCATTTTTCCAACTCTTCATACTCCTGCATTTCAACCTTTCAACATCCCGCCCTCTTTAGTTGAACTAGTAAATCTGTGATTTGTGTGGATATTTTTAAATGTAAAATTCATGTGATTTATATCACATAGGAAGGGAGAATGCAAAGTGTCCATTCACATGTATGATGGTTAATCATTAATGATGATGGCATTGACATTCTACTCTCAGAGGAAATGGAGAGTTTCAGGACTGCAGGAAGAAACGACGCTCATGAATTACAACACAGTGTAAGTGTAGAATGTGTGTACTTAGTTGCCCATCAGTACAGTAATGTATGCATTTAAAATGAACATTTTGCATAATTTACACAGGAAGTAGGGCAGAGGGCAAACCCTTTGAAAAAAAGAGCTCCAACCAACTCTAATATATAATGGCACACTGTATGCAAAACATATGAAAGAGTTTGTTTGAGAACCAGAAGACAATTTCTACCCAGTATGTGACAAAGATTCATTCATTCATTCATTTTCTGTAACCGCTTATCCTGTGTAGGGTCGAGGGGGGCTGGAGCCTATCCCAGCTGACTTTGGGCGGGAGGTGGGGTTCACCCTGGACAAGTGACCAGTTCATCACAGGACCACATGGAAAGACAAACAACCATTCTCACTCACATTCACACCTACGGCCAATTTAGAGTCACCAGTTCACCTCTAACTGCATGTTTTTGGTGGTGGGAGGAAGCTGGAGAACCGGAAAGAACCCACACAGACACAGGGAGAACATGTAAACTCCACACAGAAAAGTCCCAGGTCCTCAGATGGATTTGAACCCAGGACCTTCACGCTGAGAGGCAACAGCACTAACAACTACGCCACCAAGTTTGCCTTTAGCTTGTCTGAGCAATGTTCCAACCTTTTGTGGAAATCGGTTTCGTTATTTTTGCATGATTAGGGAAATGTTGAAAAACACATATCTTGCAATGTAATAGAAAGAAGAGGAAAAATTCTAGATCCATACCACAATTGAATGTACTCGTTCTCAGTCCCATCCTTCCACCAAGATTTATAGAAACAGACACAGGTGAAAACATAACCTCCTGGATGAGGCAATATCTTTGAACTGAAAAAGTTGAGTGACAAATAAAAAACATGTTCGACCCTTTTTTTTAACCCTGTTTCCATACACTCAGATGTTTCCTTGGCTGACTCTTTACCATTGTAATCTGACATATTCTGCAGAAATGATTGTGCTAGCTGCTAAGGACACAGTCATGTTTGTGTCCATATGATGATATTTCTTTTTCAGCTTGGAAAAAGTACTCAGTTTCTTCTGAAAGCACTAAACACAAGATGTGTGGTGAGTCATGAAGACCATGGTTTTCAGTCATCACATATAAACGACAGATGACAGATGCTGCATAAACTACTTAGAATAGTTGTCTATTTTTCCCATTGAGCCTCTTTTGCATTTTATTTTACATACTGTATGATCGCATCTCATTTCCTGAACTGAACCACTTTTCTCTTGCATTCTGCTGTGGGGCACACACACATTATAGCATCAAGTCATTTAATGCACCCAAGTCATTCAAAATTCATCAGTACTTTAGCTCTCCAGTCTTCCGAACACTGTCAGCAATTAAGAAAAGCATTCATCATTTCTCATGTCACTTTATGTATTAATGTTCAGGCTCAGAACTAGAGAGCAAAAGCTGGTTGATTGGCTCAGGTGTTCTACCTCACACATGCAGATTAAAACAACAACAACCAGGTTCTCTTTAAATCAGATGACATAGCATGAAGCCAAACAAAGAGTGAGAGGTTAGACGTGTACTTTGATTTGATCAATAAGTCATAATAAAAAGATACCAAGATACACTGCTATACAAAAATAAAAAAAAACAATAATAATAAATGGGCTGAACATGTATGCATTTCAACCTGCAGGGCCCTATTTAAACAGTCTGTAGTATACGGTCCACGGTGCAAGTGCATTTAGGGATTGTGCAAAATTTATTTTAGGAATGTTACTGATTTTTTTCTTTTTTTCAATAAGAAATGTCAAGTCATTCACGTTCCTGTGCTTTAAAAATTATATTTAACTGGTAGAACTTGTTTTAGCATTCATGAAGAAGCCAAACACACAATGCATACAGAGGTACAGTAACCAGACTTCAAGTCAGTGGGTGGGACAATTATATTCACTCACATCCCTCTACTTGTATGTAGCAATGATGGATCTTTTTTTGTTTGTTTTATATGTCAAGGTTTTGAGATGTGTCTTAAGTATTGCTGCCTCCAATCGAACACAATTTCATGGAATGGAGTTTGGTTTGCAGCCAGCAGAATCACATAAAACCAACAAATCCACTTATGATCAAATCCCTGCCTGAAATGCAAATACAGACGTACATCACAGGGACAAAAGGACACAACGCTTTAAACACAAAGAAAGAGGAAACTTCATGCATAACATGAACTGAATATACAGAGGGCTCAATGTCCTGGTTCTGGTAGAACCTCAACCTCACTTATCTCAACTTGTGATACCTCAACTTTTCACAATAAAACTGTTTACTGCTGCTCGCCTTGTCTGAGTTCTGTTTCTGGATCTGACGTGATCCACTATGCAGAACACCCAAATCATTAATAATTTGTCATAGAC
>CM075200.1:7147500-7577871 GCA_037577475.1 Chaunax sp. Z400
AAATGAGCTTCCTCCGTAGGGTGTCTGGGCTCACCTTTAGAGATAGGTTGAGGAGCTCAGTCATTTGGGAGGGGCTCAGAGTGGAGCCACTGCTCCTCCACATTGAGAGGAGTCAGCTGAGGTGGTTCGGGCATTTGGTAAGGATGCCCCCCGGACGCCTCCCTGGGGAGGTATTTTGGGCATGTCCCACTGGGAGGAGACCCCGGGGTAGGCCCAGGGCACGCTGGAGGGATTATATCTCTTGGCTGGCTTGGGAATGCTCGGTGTACCCCCAGAGGAGCTGGAGGAGGTGGCTGGGGAGAGGGAGGTTTGGGCTTCTCTGCTGGGACTGCTACCCCCGCGACCTGGACCCGGAGAAGCGGAAGAAAATGGATGGATCGATTATTTATATAGCTTCTTTCAAACTATATATTTGCATCCAAATTAAAGGGAATTACAAGGGAATGAAAGAAAGTTTTCACTGTTTATAGAGTAAAACAACAAAGGATGATGAATAAAGGATAGCACAAGCAAAATAAATTATATATAACAATTATATAAAATTATGATATACTGCAGAACCTAATAAATTAGTTTTATTAAAAAATATAAATAGAATAATCAGTAATGACCAACTGTAATTAAATGATAAATAAATATAAATACTAAAACAATAAAATGATGAACTACATAAAATCCAGAGTGACCAGATGGGGTTTGGGGTTATCTTTAAAAATATCAGCATTTTCAGCTCCTCTCAGATCCTCCAGAGGATCAGACTGTGGCAGCAGTTTGGAATGAAAAGCTACATGCTAAATGGACTCACAGCACCTCACAACACATTCATACGATCTTGGCAGAGGCTAAAGGCCCATTTCCATTGCGTAGTACCGACTCCGCTCTACTCGCCTTTTTGCATTTCCATTAGGTAAAAAATACCTGGTTATATTTTTTTAGTACCACCTCCATTGCAGTTCCAAGCAAGTGGAGCAGTTACCAAAAGGTCACTGATTGGTCAATGCCCGGCACACACAGAGTGTCCTGCACAGCAGAAATCAATGACTGCCACACTGAAACAGCCAAGCTTCTTTAACGACTGTAACTTTTTATTATTGTACGTTACACCAGCATGTGCTGTGAACACACACACCGAGGTAGCGTTGTGACGCCTTGTGTTGGTCCAACCAAAGGGTTCACAGAGGAGGGAATTTGTTTCGGTGCTGTTGCGTAATGACTGCCTGAAAGAGGCTATTGGTTAAACAGTACCTAACCCTAGTCTGTAGTCACACTGCCTGCAGCCTTCTCTCAAACAAAGCTGTTGTGTTAAACAACCACATACTGAGAAAGAAAACATGACATGAGAGAGAGAGAGAGAGCTATAAGCAATGTTAAAGTTCTTAAATGCTGCAGCTTCTCAAGACCAAGAAAAGTTTCCTCTGTTGTTTCCCAGCTGCTCAAAAAGTGAGAGTGGTAACAAGGCCTCGGCAACAACAACGCCTACATTTATGACAACTGTTTGTGCCGCAAACACTAAACAGATATAGAGTTCAGGAGCATTTATCATGGGTTATATATGGTTTCTAAGGATGCTATACTGAATGCATGTTGGTGGAAATGCGTCTCTGTGGGCGCCATCATGAAACCGAACAATTGTAAACATATGAAATACCAGTCAAAAGTTTGGACACACCTCTTTCTTGAATGGCAAACTGTGTCCAGACTAAAACACTTGTACTGAATCTTGTAGTATGTTATTCAAACTGTTAGCATTTAACATTTAGCAAAGTATTTAATCTACAATCAGCGAATAGCTGTATTTCTATATAATATATACAGTATATATTATATATATATACTGTACTTATGATAATGAAACACTCAGTGGAGTATACCAGAGTTATGAAAAATGAGAATGAAATCTGCCTCTGTTAAAGTGATCCTGACTGTTTAGCGCTGAATAAAACAATAACAATAACATATTCCATTTTCAGTCCATAAAATTAATGGTTTGGACCCAGAGGGGTGGATTTAATGGTGTAGCCACAGGGTGGTTTCTACCCATACCAGTAGGACATTAGTGTACATTTCTTTTGAATGTGTGACACTTTCCTTCTTGTTTGGTTTCCTGTTGGTTTATTAAGTGGTACTGAGGCTGAATGGTAAATGGACTGTACTAACATAGAACTTTCTAGTCTGACTGACCACTCAAAGCTTTACAACACAAGCCAGCATTCACCCATTCACACCAACATTCATACAGTGGTGGCATTTGTACCATGCAAGGCGCCACCTGCTCATTAGAAGCAGTAACCATTCAAGCAAACACTCACACACCAATAGAACAGCCATTGGGAGCAATTTGGGGTTCAGTATCTTGCCCAAAAAGACTTCGACGTGGGCTGGGGATTGAACCACCGACCTTCTGATAAGTGGACAGCCGCTCTACCACTGAGCCACAGCCGCCCACATCAGACTCTGAAGAAAACACTTGAGTCTTCCAGAGTCTGATGTGTTAAATTTCATTGTGCTCATCATCACAAAGCGAACATTAAACCAAGCTTCTCCCAGGACACAGCTAAGTTAAACACAAAGGGCTCCACATTTGATATGTTCCTAACTCCTCATCCCCCTCCCTTTCATAAAATATCCTACAGCAGATAGCTGACAGACTGCCATGCATTTCAAAATTAATGTCACTCAGTTTTACTACAACAAGCTAATGAAAATAGGGTAAACATAATAAATAGACCTCATGACAAATTCTACGTATATGGTTTGGAAAATGGTTGATGAAAATAAGACTACATCTGAGATAAATGGGCTAAAAGAAAGAGAGAAAAACAAAACTGAAGTCTGATTCTTCACACTGTCTACAGTTTGAAGTTGTCTTTGACAGGCTGTCCAGTTGGTCAGATTTAGATATAAAACTATAAGTGATTTGCTTCTCCCACAAAAGTTTTCTACTTAACGCTTTTACACATTAGATGAATTTTTACACATGTATAACTGTTAAATGCTGCATTATGCAGTCAACTGCACAAAGCTAAGAGACTGTCTGACATTTGTAAGTAAAAGTTACCCCTCCACCGCTCTAAGTCTAACAAACCCCTTCACAGTGTGACTTCACATTAACTCAGTATAACTAATTCCAAATGAGTTCAATTTAGTCAACTTCATGTTCTATGAAGTCCAACATACTGCTGACTGACATGCACATAGCTGTTTCAGAGCTTCTCATTGGTCATGTTTGTAGAGAGACAGGACCCGCTGTGATGGGTCTGAAGCATTGATCCATTGGGGCATCCAGTAATGGGAGAGCCACTTAGCTTGGCCTGGGTAGTGCTTCTCAAACACCTGTCTGAAGTAGTAGGCCTCTTTGTTGCGTGGAGGGTTGTGAGGGAACTTCTTATCAGCCCTCTCCATTCCCCGGTACCCCCCAACCTCCAGGAGCCCACCCCGTCCCACGTCATCGGTCGTAGTGACCAATGGCGGAACGCTTTCTATTTCTATTGTTTATATTATATTATTTTGTGTTTTACGCTTGTGTTTTAAAGTCATCCTTGGAGATGACTTTAGAGAATAAAAAATGGTCTGCTCCTGGCAAACCCTGCTCATACTTTGTGGGAGCAATAAGTAGAAAATGTCCACACACATAGTGTATAGTCTTTCTCAGGGTCTTATATCTGGAGACGAGGACTTTCACTTCTGAATCATCAAAAACAAACCAAGACGGTACTTTCAGGGATCATTTGGGTAAATGACTGGGAAGAGTAGCCACCCAGGAAGGTGGTGACAGAGAGGTAAGTTAAGATGTTTCCTTCAGAGCAGGAAACTGGTGGGAAGGCTTTGCTTGTACTCCAGTGTTGATGATTGTTCAGAGTCTCTGAATGAGATGCTGATGGAGGAAACATGATCTGAGTGGACTGTTTATCAATAATAGCTGGCTCATGTTTAAGGTTGAAGCTCGCTTGAAACTTCACATATGAAATGAAATCAGAAGACAACAGTTTTAGCATTTTAATTTAGAAGCTTTAAACATTTGTGACAGTTCAGCTGAATTGTTGAGTTTAAAGGTAAGTTTGATTTTCTATATTTTTCTAATCGTTGACAAATCCCATGAAAGAAAAAGCAACAATGAATTTATTATATGAACAAATATTGTCTATATCTCCATATATAGCTATTATTGTCTTATGCTTTTGTGCCATAGAGTCCCATTTTTGTGGAGTTGGTCTTTTATTACCATTTGTTGACAATATGGAGAATATAGAAAGCACCAGGTCAGAGGTCTCTGGAATTATAGGTCCCTATTTTAGTCTTTTGTGAAACTTGAAAAACCTTTGTGTTAAAAATGTTAGAAGATGGAAAATGTTGATTGGTAAGGTTGTTCACCTTATCAATTTATGTGTCTGTTTCCATGTTCTGTTTCTGTGTTAATAAATGAACTTCTTCACAGAACCAAAGAAGTATCATTTGAATTAACAACACTGACATAATCAAGTTCAGTAAGTCGATTTCAAAAAATGACTTCCATTGTAACATTCCATCAATGAAGGGTGGTGTGGTGGGTAGCACTGTGGCCTCACAGTAAGGAGCTTCTGGGTTCAAATCCACCTGAGGAGTGAGGAGTGTGTGAAGTTTGCATGTTCTCCCTGTGTCTGCACCACCAAAAACGTGCAATATAGATGAATTGGTGACTCTAAATTGTGAATGTGACTGTGAATGATTGTTTGTCCCTCTGTGTGATGAACTGGCAACTTGTCCAGGCTGTACCCTGCCTCTCTGTTAGCTGGGATAGACTCCATCCCCCCTCACAACTCTGTACAGAATACGCGGTGACAGAAGATGGATGTAACAATGAAGACTACTTAAGTATAACAAAATCCAGTATTTGCCACACTTATTTAAGCTAAGTTGGAGCTACATACTACAGTTTCAGTCAGCTCTAAAAGAGGCCAAACATAAGTATGTCTCTCTAGAGGAAGCATTGAAAAGGCAGCTAGCAGAGAGAGATGAGCATCACCTGCAGAAACTTTCACAGAGAGAAGGTATCCTCAGGAAGGAGCTCTCTGAACAGGAGGTGAGGTTCCAACAGGAGCTCGCTGGGCAGAAGGTGAGGTTTGATCAAGAGCTTGCTGACAGAGAAGAAAATCTGAAGCAGCAGCTCTCCAAGAAAGAAGAGGCCTACAGGAAGGAGCTCTCTGAGCAGGAGGAGAGGTTCGATCAAGAGCTTGCTTACTTAGGAGACAAGCTGAAACAGCAGCAGTCAGAGTTAGAAGAAGGCTACAGGAAGTTCTTCTCTGAGCAGGAGGAGAGGCTGACTGAGAAGCTCAATGAAGAGGCACAGAGGAGGGAGGAACTCCAACCCATCAGTGAGCAGGTAAGCTGTCTCACAACATATTTAGCATTTTAATGACTTATTTCAGAAGTCTTCAGATACTAAGTGCAGTTTGTCTTTTTCTTTTCAGGAGCTCTTAACCAAACAAAATAATAATAAGAAGAAGGGCTTCTGGAGGCGTGTCTTCCATCGTTAGAAGAAGACCCCCGATGCGTCTGGACTCAGCCCCCCAAACACAAACTGAGCCTAACTGAACTGTAGTTGAATTAAATAAATAAATACTGAACTTACTTAATACTGTAAGTCAGATTTTTATTTGTGCCCTTGTTTACTCTGCTCAGATCCTACTCAACACGTTCAGCCAGGAGAAACACGTCACCTCAAAACTTGGCACACATGTCGGAAATGAGATTTGTTATCGCCTCTTGATTGTGGCATCACTGGCATACAAATTCAAAATGCGTGTGTGAATGAATGTCAGTGCCAGTCGGTCAAAAGACAAATATGGATTTCTAAGTGTTTTTATGATGTAAATCCACAAGTGCAGCCATGTGTGAGCCCTTTTGTAAATCAGCTGCGTTGTATCAAAGAAGCAGACCAGCGGCGTCTCCGTGGACACTGCAGCTAAATTCATTTATTTTTCCTTCAATAGCTAATATAATACTTTATGCCAAGAGAATGGTACAAATCTGTCTCCAGTCATGGCAGTGAGCTTCAAAAGCCACATTATGAGGGAATAATTAAATACTTAAAACTACCAATAATGGTTGTTCTAAATATGTATGTGTGTGTGTGTGTGTGTGTTATTTGTGTTGTGTGTACGTCTAACACAGTGATGCAACAATGCTGCGTTCTGAGAACATGATACTGTGTCAGTCTTTGCATGTTTTGATCGTTTGCATCACTGTTTTTAAGGCATGTGTGTGTGTCTTGGAGTATTTCTGTTGTATATATTGATACGACCTGAACTATGTTTTTGATTTAGATTACGCATTATTGGCTGAGGTCAAGTTTGTGCCCCTAGTTAAGGACTTAATTTATGTGGGGTCCTGTTCATTGATGAAAATATATACTGAGCAACAGCAGAAATCCCAATATTTTCCTCTCACTAGCCTTAATCTACTGAAACAAAAAACATGTGATACATAGAAATGACTTTTTTTTACCCACAACCAAAACATGTTAAATCATGAATAACCATCATTTAGTCATAACATAGAAATAAAAGTCATTGGTGCATTTCAGTCTACAGTCAAGCCCTAACCTAATCCTAAACCTAACCTTGAACCTAAAACTGTGCCAGAATACATATATGTGTTCTGTTGAACGTGGAAACAATGGCTGGTTCTTGCCCCTGGTAAACGTCACTCTAGCCAACTATTTTTTATGAAACTTTCTACACACAACAACCCAGGACTGAAAAGGTGCCTTTTACTCTTTAGGAACTCATGTTGTGTTGTTTTTTGTTTGTTTTTCTACATTTACAAGTTGGATTTGAGCTCATCCTGTGAGTGGGATTTGTCTCAGATGAGGGTCACTGGGGCAAAACCTTTTGGTATTTGGTATTAAATGTCTTCCCAACAGACTATAAATGAACTAATACTTAGACAGAGAGGTGGGCTGATGATCTGGATTTGATGGGTGAGAACTGTGTAACCAGCTCCTACACATTCTAACACCTGGGCCTATTGAACGTCACATACATGACAGTTTATACTAAACACAAGAGAAATTGATCAGATGATTGATTACTTTGTTTAATCCAGTCCATACAGCACATATCAGAGAAAAGTATCTAAACTTATTGATGCTTTTAGCTGATGTCACATTTCCCATGATTCCTACCTACGGGCGGCCATTGCTGAGGTCAGCAGTGTGTAAACAATAGCAATAAGAATGTGTGAAATGAAGCTGTAGACACCACAGAGCCAACTACAGGAGAGATATGATGAGAGGATGAGGTCAGTGGGTAATACTAGGAGAAAAGAGAATGGACTGCAGACATGAAAATATGACCCGGAGTCACATATCATGACATCACTAATTACTTTGTTACTAAGCAAAGTTAAACAAAGTGGGAAGATTTTCAAGCTCTCAAGAGTTTGACTCCTCAACCAGTTTGTCGGGCTGTTAGAATGATGTTTCCAGAGAACTGATCTCATGTCTGCTACTCTTGTCATCATTTTCTTTAAAATTGCATTTGGACACTAACCATGCACACTTTTAATGAGCTACTAGATCCTTATGGGAATATGCCATGGTGATCAAATATAATCTCAGATATCTGTCATGTTATCGGATCAATGGATCATTAGAAAAGTGCAACAGCCTCCAGTGTGAAGCCGAGATGATACCGTTTCAAATAGACGCATAAAATACCATTAAGGAACTGGATAAAGAACAAAAAATATTTTAGATTTAAAAGCTAGTAAATCCTTTTATTTACAGAAATCATGACTTTTTCTCATATTAACTGGCAGCAACTTTGTTTGAGAGAAAAAGGATGACTGTGTACCAGTTTGTCATTTTTAATGTGACTGGCAGTAATTAATACCAAAATAAATAAATCTGAATCATCAAAAGTCAAACTCAAAATAATAATTACAGTACTGATCAAACTATTCATAAAAAAAAAATCTATCAGGGAGTGATTTTTCATTTTTGAGCTTTTTTTTTTAGTTCAGGTTTCAATAAAGTTTAAGGAAATATTCAATTTACTACTGGATGAAAGACAGAGTAAAATAATTCATAGCATTCACAATCAGTATACATTTAATTTAAAGTAGTATTTCAAAAAGCGACAAAAGTGACTTAAGCATCAGTAGCCTGGTCCATTTTGGTGAAAGCAGGCATTTATTGAAGTATCACTGATCCACAAATACCTGACAGGCTGAAAGCACCAACATGTTTCCTGCTCACTCATATTCATGGTGAAAACCTCTTTTAATGTAGATGTAAGCCTGTTTCCATTATGAACATGATAAAAAAAGTTTTGTCTTTTACTTAGACACAAGTGAAAATCTGTCGTTACCTGGAAGGTCTGTTACATACAGCAGAGTCAGTCTCAAAGATCTGCAGCCAATAAGAACGTAGACTAGAAGAACAACTTCTTACAACCACAGCAGGTTTTTTTAAACAAAGCTGGCTCATAAAAAAAAACAGCTGGTAGACTGATGTCAACACATTTGTTCCATGAGCTAAAAGTAACTGAAAGCTGAAGGTCATTAAACTCAACAAAGGAATCTATTCATTCGCATGTACTGTTCTTCAAACCAAATATCTGTATGGGAAAGAATATATAATCAACCTTATACCTGCTCCACACACAATTACATCAACACTGAACAAACATTACTGATAGAATAAAATCTGGAATATGTCAAAAATATGTGCATGACATCGTGAAAGTCCTGCCACAAGTTATAAAAGCTAAAATAAAAACTTACCCATGGCATCGATCAGTATATTCTGTGCTGTCATGCAGGATAGAATCTGATAAAACTGCAGTGCTTCAAATCAATAATCGTGTCATTTTAACAGCATTTATGTGTCAATTTAAGCAGTGAGACCCAATAGTTTAAAGCCATGCATAATAAGTCTTGAACGCGAAATATCGGCATTAACGTAATAATGCGGTAACACAACAATATCCCAAAACATTAGAGTCTTAAACCAGTCTGGAAACGTAGAAAAAGCAGTGCTAAACCCAGCTGGGACACAAAATACTGTTCTGAGGAGTTCAAAACTATGGCTTTATTTGTTCCCATCTCATCTACAACTGTTCGCTTGTTCCTCTCCTGTAAAACATCCACAAGTGGAAATATTTAACAATTCTCATCATGTATTGCACTTCGTCATAGCGTGTGTCCAAAGCGATAAAGGGCTGGTTTGTGACATTGTGCAGTCATTACTGCGGCCTGCAGCAGGCGTCGGGCTGCCACATCCGCAGATCCACGAGAATTTGGTTGAGTTTCTTCATCCACAGATTCCTCTCATCCTTAGTGTCTGCACTCAGCCAGTTTCTGCACAGAAAAAACACTCAGTGTTGGCTCAGAGCCAGTCACAGACATGTAAGGATGTGTGTTCATTATTGTGCATACTTACTTGGTGACACACATGGTGTTCTGGCACTGACTGACTAGTGTCTCTTTGTCGTCCTCTCTTTGTGGTCGCACTGTGATGAGCTCAAATGTGTTGCGTCTGGCACAGAACTCTCTGCTGACTGGTTCCACCTTCTTGCTGGTGCAGTTAGCCAGGTTGATGCGACCAATGGGATTCTGACAGAAGAGGAAACGAAGGGCAGAGGGTCAACACCGACATGAAGTGTCAGACTGTCAGGATTATTCTATGTAATCTGATTACTCTGACCTTAGATCAAACGATCAGTGCAGCCAGTTTTCACTCAGCACAGATGTGCAGTACGACGTCCTTCTTTAACCTCATGCATTCTCTGACAGACACAGTAAACTGATGAAGATCGAGCTTCTTCTGACTACAAGGACAATGTTTCTAACTTTGTGGGACCAGTTTGGGGAAGGCCCTTCCTGTTCCAGCATGACTGAGCCCCAGAGCACAAAGCAAGGTCCATAAAGACATGGCTTGGTGAGTTTGGTGTGGAAGAACTTGACTGGCTTCAACCCCATCAACCTCATCCCCCTGGGATGACCTGGGACAGAGGTTATAGAGCCAGGCCTTCTCGCCCAACATCAGTCCCTGACCTCACAAATGCTCATCTGGATGAATGGTCAAATTTGACCACAGACACTCCAGAGTCTGGTAGAAAGCCTTAGAGGTTCCTGTATGTATAAGGGCCTGGTGTCCCAATACTTCCGTCCATTTAGTCTATTTAGAGAATGCCAGTGCCATTTTACCAACATGTGCTCCTTCTAGCTACCCTGTAAAGTGGTACCTTCCTCTTTGTTCTACTGTGCATCCATTTAACTCTTTAATATGTGTTCTCTCCCATGCTGATTTGAACCTTCTCTGAAGACTTAATCTTAAAGAGAAAAACATGTGAATTAAGTCTTTTCTCAATTGATTTGGGTGTCAGGGAGATGAAGATTACGCTGCATGACCCGTTTTGTGTTTTTTTTTTTTTTAAAACAGGTGTCCATTTTCTCCGGTTGTTCAGGAGAATGCAGCAAAACTGTTTCCCTGTGAAGCTTCAGAAACGTTTTATGGACAAAGAAACTTCACGTGACTTGCCTTCGCCATGTTGTGAGTAGATGCTGAGTTTTCATTTTTGGGTGAACTGTTCCTGCAAATATTGTCACCCTGGAAACCGTTTCACCTCAGACTTAAGAGATGACAGGCTGGACCAAATGTGCAGCTCTACATACAGGACTTTATGTGAAGGACTGCAACATGTAAAAGACTAGAACCTGGTTCTTTTCTATGACCTAACATTACATCTAAAAGACATCTGTGTCTGAAAATAACCACAGACTACAAAAACCCAAAACAAATCCAGATATTATAATATCTGGTGTCTTTGAGTTCCTTGAGCCTGATGTTGGGATCAAATTGCAGATCAAATATAGCTACAGCTACAGACATTCTTCATCAACCCACGGTACATGACTACAGAATAACATACAGGAGCCGTTTCACGGCAGGTTCGCTGTAGAAGAGCTCGGTTACCTTTCGCTTCTCATCATCGGGGTAAGTCCAGTAGGAGACGCAGTATCCTGACAAGACACACCACCTCCTGTGCCAGGCTCCAAATCCACTGACATCTTCAAACATGGTCTGGAGGGGATGAATCAGATTACAGCATCCGTACCAGCAGAGCAGAGTGTACTCAGTGTTAGGATGGGCAGCAACTGCACGATTGTAGAAATGATGCGTTTTGATTCCAACTCTGTGACCACTGGTTTCTATAAACTCCTATGTGGCTGTGAAGATGTGGGCAGTATGGTTTGTAGATGTAGCAGAGGATTGGTCAGCTGGTTATGTCTTACTTTATAGACTACACATCGTTAACATGCTGTCTAGTTGCTGCCAGCCATTAACTCTACGCTGTTATAAACTGCTTTAGCCGCTTGATGACGTTTTATTTGGAGCCAAATTGTAGCCTAACTGTGAACATTCACATTCGACCAAAAATCATGAAATTTTCCTCATTATGTTACCAACAACAAACTGGGCAATGATCACTCTTTGCTCCCTCATGGAGCAGAAATTCGGGCAGAGACATGTGGCTGCAGTGGATGCCCAGCATTAGAGACTGTGGTGACGACTTGAACTCACCAGGAAGCCCCTCTCCTCCACCTTTGAGCCAACTTCACACTGCATCTTGAGGTAAACGTGGCCCTCCAGAGGACACAAGAATGGCACCTAGAATCCAAATACAGAGACTTCATTAAAGGCACAACTAAAAAAAGAAAAAGAAGAAAAGGTTACCTGATAAGTCTAACCCTCTGGAGTCTGAGGGCATTTTCTAGATTCTTACTTCATACTTGCATAGAACCAGAGTTTTATATCTTAATTTAAAGCACAGTCTCGACCTGGAGCAATGTGCAGAGAGATGATATTCAGCAGAGAAGCTGAAAATAGGAACTCAACTCAAATCACTCATAAAACATAACTTCAGTCATGTGAACAAATGGTTCTGGTCCTCTAAATGGATCCTAAATTCACAGAAGCAGCAAGTAGATAAATGTATAATAAAGGTCTAAAATTAAATGGAGACATTATTAGACATTCAAGCTCTTCTCTGGAGTTCTATAGGTTGAAATGAATCACATACACTATTGTTAGATTGGATTAAGGACATGAGTCTACAGACTCAACATTTATACCATATTTCTACATATTTATCATGAGGATATTAGTAGAAAGATTACAAAAACAAGCTTAAGCATCCATAGACCTCAGAAGGTTAAACAAATAAAGGTTACAATGTTAGCTTCTGGTAGCAGAAAAGCACCTGACAATCATAGACAAAGAGCAAAAAACACCGAAAATGAAAAGATGTTAGTGTCACAGTGCAGTTTAGAATATTATATTGTCATGGTGTTTTCACCCTCCTTCCCACACAGACAGAGCACAACAAACAGACAACAGGACAAGTAGTAACCTTGGTATGAAACATGGCACTGAGTAGTTCTCCTTCATGTTTCATCTAAAAGAAAGATAGGAGGGCAGCTGGATGAGTGGACAGGAAGAACATTCTGTTCCAGGAGGACAAACAGGCCTAGTGTGAGTCTCTAAAGCCTCTAACATACACATGTGACTATGATCTAAGTAGAGCTGTCTGATATGACAACAATCTCATACTCGCACAGCTTTACATATCACATATAAAGACCAAAAAATAAAAGGTCCCCATATTTAATTGTTTTTTCCCTCCTATTTACAGCCTTTGTGCACATTTTTAATACAGCAAAAATATTAAATATTAATGCATAAATAGTTAAATAAATTGAAAAGATACAATTGTGTGTCTGTTCGGTGTCATGCTGTTTGCCACAACGCTGCTGTAAAGAGTGATTTGTGGCACAGTGAAATAAACAGAGTATAACACGGAACAGAGGTTTTTCTGTCGTCATATCACACAGCTCTAGATGAGAGAAGCGTTTTATTCCCATTTATTAAGCATGGAGACGTGTCTCCAGACAAAGGCAAGCCACATACAGTCCTGTTAAAATGTGTCGGAGCTGCTCCTGGTCTCTTTTATTCTAATGTGTGTCTCAGACTAAACTGTGTCGGATCTTAAAACTAAATATAACATAAAACAAATTCAGCCCTGGGCTAAAATGTCATCATGGGAGAGTGGTGAGGAGAACGCCACTGCTGACCCAGAAGAACTCGATGGCCCGTCTGTCATAACACAGCCTGATGACCCTCAGAGCTTTAGGAGAATATACTATGGACTGATGAGTTTAAAGTTGAACCGTTTGAAAGCAGGGGTCTCGTTACCTCTGGTGTCAACCAATCACAGCGTTCCACTAAAAGAACATTATACCTACGGTCAAACATGGAGGAGTCAGTGTGATGTTGTGAGGATGCTTTGCTGCTTCAGGACCAGGCTGACTTGTTAGAACTGATGGAAACATGAATTCTGGTCTCTAGCAGAAAATGCTGAAGGAGGATGTTTGGTCATCAGTCTCTGAGCTGAAGCTCAACAACAACTCGGTCATGAGGACAATGTTGGTGCTAAAGGTGGAACAACTAGATATTAAGTTGAGGGGTGCAGAATACCTTTTCACACCAGTGATTCAGGTATTGGATAATATTCTTACCTTATTAAATAAAATGATCATTTAAAACAACTCAGGTTGTGTTTGTTTTATGTTAAGTTTTAGTTTGAAGATCCGACACACTTTAAAAACACATAAAAACAGAGGAAACCAAGAGCGGGTCCAACACTGTAACACAGCACTATATTAAATACAGAATAAAGAAGAAAACTGCTCTAAAGTGTTAGTGTGGAAGAGAACACCTGAGAATATGAAAAGGTGACATTCTATACCTTCTCCAAAGGAAATTTGTTTTTCCCAATAGACGACAGGGTGAGCTTGTGTGATCCGACCAGGACAAAGCTACTGGTGCGAACAGCATTGGGCCCCCCTGGACTGGCCACAACTACAGAGAGAGAGAGGGATCATCAGTGTTTGAAGCTTAAAGGCTACGTCACCAGTTTTATACTGCAAGTTTAGGTTGACTGTCCTAATTAGTGCTACTTAGCTAGTGAGACAATGCTAAACATCGTCTTTTTTATACCTGGGTGTCTACTAAACGGAGAGGACCAAGAGACCTATTCCAGTTGCATTATGGGGGTGTAAGGTTGTAAGTGTGTAAGTGGTTTTGGAGCTTGGGCCATACTGGGGAATAAAAATGAAAAATCTCATTCAAGTTCTCCACCGTTATTGAAGAACGGTAAAGTGGCTTACATTTTTCACACGTGTGAAAATGTTTCCATTAAATTTGACCTAATAACAGCATCCAAAATTTACTTTTTTGTCTACCTGCCAATGGCTGATGAGCTTAAAAAGAAATTACCAGCCAAAATATTTTTCAGCTGGCCATAAAACGTCATAAGATCCAATCTACAGTAGGTTCCTTTGTCACAGAATTTTTACAAATCAAACAACCCAATAATGGAGGAAAATAATCATTATTTGTTTTTGTTACATATAATGTTGTGAGAGACACTACTAATCGAAGACAAATGATAGCGGTGGAATCAGCTGGGTAACAGTAGCAACTGTGGACAACAGGGGTCCTTCAAATGCAACACAACTATTGATGGCAAGTCTATTTTCACTGCAGGTTTGGCTCAACATGACCGGTTGCTGCAACAGTGTTCAGAGTTGATGCAAAACAAAACACGATCAATCACTTTATGATGGTTTTGTAGTGAAGTAGACCCATTTCAGGAACCAGCCAATGACAGCTAACCTTATTTATTGCATTCACAAACATAGATTTTCATTTGGAGAGTGATGGATGGTCATTTTATATCCTGTTTAATAATATGTGTTTCTTTAAACTGACTTTATATTTTTGACATACCTGGCGTTTGGACACTTTTCTGCAAGACATAGGATGAAACAAAACAAAAAATTAAAACAAAAAACAATTTTCAGGCAGGTAAGTTTCATTTTATATACAAATGATAGTTGGGCATCAGGAAATACATGTGACATACTTACAGTGATGGCGAGGAATCTCTTTGGAGTAATAGCCTAGAGAGAATAAAGTAAAGCAAAGTTTGGCTTTAAAAAGGACAAATGAGAAGGACGGTACAACATGCCTGATGAATTTGTATGTTGCTGGTGGGTTAAAATTCTTCTCTATTAAATGAAATGAGCACCCAAAGCTGTGCAAAGACAGTAGTGACATTCTCCATCTGCCCACACAGTGCACACCCATCAATGTGAGACTGATACAGAAACTATTCATACCGACATACACAAATCATGGGCCTGATGGACCCGTCTCCATATTATCTGGACAAACACACACTTCAAGTATTAAAGCAGGTTCCATCATAGCTTGACTGTATGTCTTCCTATTGGTGTAGGGATTTACCTTTGACTTGCTGGGTTTCTTCTTTTTGTCCAGGCAGATCTCACGCTTCTGCACCTGTCAGCAGTTAAGGCACCAATTAGCAGTCAGTACATCCAGACAGCGACTCAGCACTAAAATCACTTGCGTGCGAGTTACTGGAAAAGGTTTTTAAGACACACATATCAACTTTCATAAGGAAAACACGCCTATACAAACATGTTGGTGAAGCCTTATATTATATAGCCTGATATCTCTTCTGCCGGGCAGTCCTGGTGAAGACGAAAGTAGAAAATAAATATAATGGTAATAATAAAATAAAGAGGTCAGACAAAACAAAAATGCAAAACATGCAGGAATCCGAGGCTAATGTTAAAAGCAGTGCCACTGTTCTGTAAAAACTGATTTTAACATATTAAAATGTCATAAGATGGTAAAGGCGCGTTTAGCTCAGTCAGTAGAGCGTGCCCCCCCCCCCTGTATACCAAAGCTACGGCCCTCTATCAGTGGCCGTCACCTGTGGCCCTTTGCGGATGTCTTCCACCTCACCCTGTTTCACATTTCCTGTCTAGATAAAATATAAAGGCTGAAAAATGTCCAAAAAATTACACCAAAAGAAATTACACCTCAACTTATTCCAAGCCTGCCGGACGTGGAATGAAAAAGAGGATTTTCTCAACTCTGCTCGGGTATTTGGGAATGTGAGAAGAATTTTCTCTGAGGATTTAGTGCCATAGCGTTAAACTGCAGGATGAATGCAGGACAAAGTGAACAGTGAAATACAGAGCATGTGTGTCTGTAAACAATGACACTCACCAGGCCATAAACCTCAATATCAATTTCAAAGTTACTGGAGACATCAGACCTGGAAGTGCAGAGGAACAAAGGTATTTGTAGTCAGTATTCAACAATGACGATCAACACATTAAAAATCATGTTGAAAGATAAAATGCATGCTAGTCTATGAGCAGTAGAAGGAGTGTGTCATTTACATGTTGAACTTGGTAGGGAAGGCGAGGGTGTCCCCGCTGAGGCCGCGGTGTGTGCTGGCTAATGTTGTGGCCACAGTGTTCTCTACTCCAGCACGAATCATGATGAAGAAGGAATATTTGGTCGCCTCTGAAATAAATACGACAGAATGACACAGATATCCATCAATGTGATAAATACTCAGATGGCGACCAGATAACGCTTCAGTGATATTTAAATCTTTTGGACAAAATCTACTATGAAGGTCTGAGCAAGAATCAGGAGATAGGAGGGACAATGATGAAAAAGTAACACTAATGACAGAGATCAGTCCATTTAAAGGAACAGTTCACCCAATTTTTTTTTAATTCAGTCAGTCGCTATTCATCCCCAGGCCGATGGAAATCCAGGAGAAGCTTCTAAGTGCACTGAAGTGTGAACTCTCTGCAATAGCAGGATTCTCTTAAATTGAATATAGGGACTTATTTCTAAAATACACAAATAAATGAAAAATGGGGATGCAGCGATACCAGTATGAGGTATTGGTCTGATACCGGACTTGTGAACTCTTACTCTTAAAATGACTCTGATACAACTGCACCCGATGACGCTCTTTCTTCTTAGAACCTCTAAAGTTCTAACCAGGACTGGTTGTTACAATGATAAACACATGATCCCATGCTAGCAGTAGGTTTACAGGGTCAATGAATTTGGTGGTGTCACTTCATTTGGCAGGAGGCTACATCATGGTGACATCATCGTAGTGCTCACTATGCCCTGGGTACCACTGATGATCTGCTGATACATTTTGTTACACCATAAGGATTGTTAAAGGATAGGTTTGAATGACAATGGCGTTGGTGGAGGTAAAGCCCTCTGCTGAGTGCGTTCTGGTTCAGGACAATGCTGCAACACTGATCATTGTGGAACTCCAGAAATGTTTTGGGGACTAAAACTTATTCTGGGTTAACTGATCTTATAAGACACAACAAGAATGAACATTAGGGACATCTCATGACAGAAGAAATGTACAACAGTGAGTGTTAGTTGACAAAGATGTGAATGTATGCATGCTGAGTCTACCTGGCTTGTTGGCAGTGGAGCACACAAAATCTGCCTTGAGAGGCAGGCGTAACTCCTGCAGGGTGATGGAGCCCTTGGAGGCAGACATGCCGGTAGGTTCTGGGACCAGGGCGCCCTTTTTCTGGCCTGTTGGGTCTCCTTTCAGACGATCCAGCTCTGCCTTCAACGCTTCCCTCCTCTCCGCTAAGAATTTTGAAAGCCAAGAAAAGTAAACTTTCATACTGCCACTAGGAGTCACCAAACGGGAGGCTTTAAAATATATACGGAGAGAAGAGGCTGCTTGGATGTATTCATAGCTTGATTTATTTTTCTATGATTGTGTGATCACGTGTTGTCTGGAAGGACTCACTTGCCACCAGCAGCAGCCTCTGTGCCTCAGCTTCCACCTGGGATCCTTTGCCGTGTTCTTCGTCTGTGCAGCAGTTGAGAGCCTGACTGGCCTGATGAATAACCGTCTGCTGCATGTTCATCTCATTTGTCAGCACCTACAGACACGAACATCAGCGATGTGAAGTGAAGTGAAGATTATCCTGAGTGATAAACTAAGCAGTTTGAAGCAGAAACACTCTGCTGCTAAAAGTCGTTCTTTTCATGTATGACAATAAATCATACCACACAGTTCATACGGAAAGACTCGCTTCACTTCCAGAAAAAAAAAAGTACAAATATTTACTACAAACCTTCATCTTCTGTTTGACATTGAAGACACTGGATCCTCTGGGTTCCTCCACTCTGTGAGAAACATCCTCTTTTCTGACAATCACCTGTTTCACGTTGGGTCTCCCGGTCTCTTTGACCCTGATGGACCTGTAGGCATCGATGCTAACACACACACAGAATCAAATAAATACATATAAGTTACACTTTCACTGCATCAACAAGGGCAGCACATATTATATTATACTTTGTGGGGTTTTCCTTACAGCTTTTGTGAGTTAAAATGTCTGCAAAGTTATAAAGACCAAAGTTCTCTCCAAAGGGAGTTATTCTCTCGTGAAGAAAACGCTGCTCGTAAACAATGATGGTGTGACGAGAATGTTAAGCCTCATTTAATAGCCAAATTAGCAGTTTTGAAATTTGTTATTGTTTTTTGTGTTGTTCTATATGTGTCTATACTGTTGCATTAGTGTGGTAGTGTTAGCGTTGTTATAGATTTTCTATATTAACGATAACACATTACAAACTGCAGCTATGCTATGAAATGGTACACTTCTGTCTGCTTCTATGTAAGCAGGTGTCCCTCCAATCCCAACTGAGCATTTTTAACACTAAAACATCTCTGTGGGCTATTGTGTCCAATATTTACTTTGGTGACTACGGAGCAAAGCAATTGATCACAAACTGTGCTCACACATCTCCCTTTGGAATGAATGGACCTGCTGCTAGTCTCCTAAAGGGGCGGGGCAGTGAAGAAACTAACAGACACACAAACAGGAAATGACTCATGTAGAGGGAAATGTTCGGTTCTTGCAGTGATTTTCAGGATAGAGGTGAAGCTAAATGGAAGCTGTAAACACTGGCAGAGCTAACAGGAGAAATGACAAAGTTACGCTCACTCAGGTTTGAGTGGCTGACCAATCAGAGAGGACTAGGCGTTACTGGAGGGTCCTTTAGGCTTTAGGCTTACCTATATGGCAGTTTGTGGTCCTCGTCTAAGGTCTCAATGCTCTCAGAGGAAGAAGTCAGTATCATTTTAGTTCTCTGGAACTTGTCGAGTTTAGAAACACTGTCTGGAGTGTTGCTCTTAACGATGAACGAGCTGGCAGGAGTTGACGTCTGCACAAAGATAAGAAGAAAATGTTTTTGTTAAGCTGCTTCTGGACATGACGGCCTCATCCAGAAAGGTCGACCAGTGAGGAACATGAAGTACATGTATGCAGTAGAACAGACATGATGCTGGCGCCTACCATCATTCTTTCTGGACTCTTCACCACAGCAGCCACAGTCTCTGCTAGTGGAGTGAGGAGGGACATGGAGGAGATATTCAAAGCATCTTCCTCCTCTTCTTCACTCTGGTCCAGGATTCCATCAAACAGCCCGTTGATAACTGCAGAGTTAATGGACTGGTCCACATTCATCTCTATCTCCTTGACCACCACCTCGTCCTCTGAGCCTTCATCAGCTGGTTTCTCAGCCACCTTTAGAGGACTGGATGTTGAGGCTGGAGGCGAGACCATCAGCTCAGGACCTGTTATTTCACATAACCTTGTGTTAGAAAGCAATATATTTTCCAGTTATACACGCATTCAAGAGGCTTTCACAACTGTAGCTCACATTAGCATTAGCAGACTGAAACCTCTACCAATGCTTGTACACTCTGAAACTTTCTGTGACAATCAAAGCCATAATGACACAGTTCAGCTACAAAAAGCTGACAACTATTCAACACAATGCCAGGAATTTCAACCCACTTGGAGGAGGTTATGTGATCAGCCGGGTTCGTTTGTCTGCAAGTTGTCAATGGATTTTGATAAAACTTTTGTGTAAGGGTGGATCTTGGGCCAATAAAGAGTTTTGATGCGGTGCTGGGTACAGATGCAGATTCTGGATCATTATTCCTCCCTCCTCAGCACCGTGACAATGGAGTTGGTGGAGGTAAGCGCTCTATGAGTGCTTTCTATGTTCATTTTGTCATTGTCACTAAAATTGTATTTCAGAGCCGTAAAGATCAAATAAGGTGATTTCTCAGCTTGCATTTTCCAGAGTACACCGATGTCTGCACAACCTGAGTCATCTATGCTGTAGAAAGTCACTAATATTTCTGAAATTAGTGCTACATGAGCAGAAACAGAAAACCAGCTGTGGTAAACCTTTGAGCTCAAGAGGTAAAAAGTGCTCTAGATGCAGGAAAATTAAGAGAAGTTGAACATTTTTCATTTGCAGACCTGAACCTCTACCTCCTAGCTTGAAGCTACCAAGCTAGCCAAGGCCATCAACCTCAGCTATTGGTGTATTCACACCAGAGACTATGTAATAGGTTCATACAGAAAGCAAAGCACATCTTTGCCTTGCATTATTCACATGAATTTGATTGTGGATCATTTGTTTATTTGAGTTACTTGAGGATATTTGCCCCAAACAGCCAGAATTCTTTACTGTACATTACCTGCATGCAAGAAATTTCCACTATATCCTCTTTTGATGTATTTCCACTGTATTGAGCAGTCAAATAGGAGAGCATTAGAGAAAATTGAAGTGGAGTTTGGAAGCTCCATGCTCACTGCCACCTCTCAAAATTTGCTGAACTCACTTTGCTCTCCTTGACTCTGGGTTTTTGGTGTTTGGCTTTGACACAAAATGATCCACAATATTCACATTAACAGTTGGTGGAGCTAAATGCTAATTTAATTCTCCACCCCTAGCAGGATAAATGGAACCACATGACATCATTAACGAGCACAACCAAGATATCAAAGGGTGGGAAATGACGTGGACTTGATGATAAATGTGACCTTCCTGTATCATTAAGCTGTTTGTATACAGAGGGGAGGAAGCATTAGCTCAAATAATCGTGATCAGGTGATTATGTAGTGATATAAAAATAAGAAGTTATAAGAAGTTCAGTGACTACTGAGGCGAAGCTAAGCAGACAGTGTGCGGCTGGCTGTCACTCTAAGTGACAACTAGTTAAAATAATACAGCTGACATAAACAAGAAAAATAGCCATAAAGGTAAAAACCAATTCTGTTCAAGGCTGTAAATGTTTATTTGTGCTGTGTAGTTGTTTTTTTATGAGGGGGTCTTTGAATTTCTGGTGGAGCCAGTCTCTGGAGCCATTTGATGGACTGCAGTTTTTGGCACCTCCATGTTACATTCTTTTTTCAGGTTTGGAGGTTTCTGATTGTTCCAAAACATGTACGGTATGTAAAATACATATGTTAGCTGCATGCAATGATTATTATAGCAGCAAAAGTAATTTTTTCAATCTCCGACACACGTTGGGATGGTAATTCCTAAATTTTCACTTAAAGCGGCAGATTGCAGCATTACGAAGCACATATTGCACAATGCAATGGTTATTGACACCATCTGCATTTATACTGGTTCACTATATCCTATATCACTAGGCTATTTCTAACAAAATCTCCAGGGAAAATGAAGACTGACCTGTGATCCAGTCAGGCAGCTCTGCACCATTTCTGTCATCTCTACATTGCAGACTAAATAAATGAATAATCTCATGCTTGTGGGTTGTCTGCTTCCACTTTAAGGCATAGATTACATCTTTGGACACAACTAAATCGAAGTGTTCAACCACCAGTCTGGAATATTTACTGGCTACCTGAAGGAGGGCACTTGGTGGGTGTAGCTGTATTCTCAGTAGAGGGTGCTGTGGGTTCGTCTGGTAGCTCACATGAGGCTCCTTCGGCCTCCACAGGCTTGTGAAGCTGTTCCTGAAGAGCAAAACAGTCATCAGATATAATCTTGCAGATGCAATGAATATATGATTTGTGACATGTCAAACATTTTGTCATCACTATATTGGAGTGTTGTTTGCTCATTGGCCAACCTTGATGTCCATGTTTTTACTGGTTTCTTCTGCTTCATGTTTGTTTTTCCACGGTGAGTTCCCCTTCTGAAAGCGGCTGCGAATCTTAGCCAGCTCAGACTCTCGTTCCTGAAATGAGGTTGTTTTTTTTTAAATCTCATTTTGCTGTTGTGATATTAAACACAATGACTGAAACAATAAGAGGGTATGCTGCAGTATGTCTGTCCTACCAGCTTCTGTTTTTGGGTGAGATCAGCTGTGGTTGTGTTTGCTGACTGGGCAGCTCTGAGCCTCTCCTGTACCAGTCTGGTATTGGGTGTGACTGATGAGGAAGGTACACCGGCAATCTTGGTGTGGGCAGTGCCCCCTGCTGGGGAGCTCTGGTTAGTACGCTCCTGGCACCTCTCTCCGAAGCGCTCCAGGAAAGATTTCACACCTATGTAAAAATATCCCATTACTCTTTCATACATGTGGAGAAACACTAAACAAATCTACCTGTAATCTTACTATTGTGTGCATATGATTAAAAATACAAAGTAAAATACAACAAGGTTGGGAATAAATATAAAATTAATTGATATTATAACCATATTTGACCACAGAATCAAGATATATATAAAGATAGAGATACAAATATAAAAGTTTGTAATTCTGTCTATAAAACA
This sequence comes from Chaunax sp. Z400, assembly GCA_037577475.1. Lineage (NCBI taxonomy): Eukaryota > Metazoa > Chordata > Actinopteri > Lophiiformes > Chaunacidae > Chaunax > Chaunax sp. Z400. Next base: position 7,170,035 of record CM075200.1, read on the forward strand.
GGACAGATTGTATGAAAACACAACAAAGAAAGTCTCGGGAATCGTGTTGGCCGTTTCCGGTATGTGAAGTGTAAAGTGTGTTCACCTTTATTCAGTATTTCTCTCTGTAATGAATTCTTTGTAATGTAAATGTAACTTTAGTTGTAAAAAAGCTAGCAAACATGTTGTTACCCTGGCATTGTGTTAAAGGTGGAAGCCGTTCAAAGAGCTGGGAGCAGCTGCAGAAACTGTTTTTTAATCTGCATACTCAAGTTACTAGAATGAAGAAACTGATGGAATATGACTCACCAGGTGTTCCAGCCATGCTCTTGTCTTGGGGGACAGAGTTGCCAGCAATGGTGGGCTTTGCTCTAAGCTCTGGCTTCTGGGGGCTGGAGGGGAGGTTGTGACCCCTGGAGAGTGCCTGATTCTTCAGGGGACTCTTAGGCACTTGAGTTGAAGAGGAGGGGTTGGCCTTCTGGGGACTGGACGGGAAGGCTGTTCCCTGGATGGAGCTCTTCTGATGATTGGTAACTGACTTAAGAGCTGAACTGGTTACAGGAATGTCATCCTTCTGAGGGCTTGGGAGAATCACTTGGCTGGACTTCACTGGAGAACATGCAGCCTGCTAAAAGCACATACAAGAGTCCCTTAATTTAAAAAACAATACAAGTTGCGATGTCCTGGTGGTGAAGGGGTCGAACTGGGCATTCAGAACAAAAAGGCTGTGTAAAAAAAAAAAAGTACAACTTGCAGTGATAACACACATTCAGACCAAACCGCCAATCAGACCAGCTGGTTGACCAACTGCTGTTCAAACCATTTACGACTTGCTCTGAGTTTCTATAATGTTGTTTGGTACCTCAAACAACATCGTGCTGCCAAAAAACTAAGTCAAACTTGTTGCGGGAGGGAAAAACCTCTTTGGAAGAAAAGAGTTGTTTCTCCCAAGACAGGAACCAGAAACCGGATGCTATTCAGGCAGGGTCCTCCCACATTGCCACGCAGTCTTGCGCTAATCGCACCAAAGCCTGATTTGGTCTGAAAGAGGCCCACGAAAATTCAAGGCAAACCTACCTGATGAGAGCTGGATGTCTTACTCCCGTTTGCTGATGAACTGGCCGCAACATGGCCTGCAGCACTTGGTTTAGTGCCGACGGCCATCGTAGAATCTCTCACTGCTAACTTGGGAACATTTGCACCAGGCTTCTCTTTGGCCTTCTCCTTAGGAATGTTAGCATGGCTCAGGTCATCTTCCCAGCATCCAATGGTGGCAGCAAGGTTGGCTAGTCTGCCTCTCCTGCCCAGTGGAGCGTCAGATGACACACTGGGGACAGTGGCTGGTGGGATCTCAGCTTGTCTCTTCAACAGGGACATGGGAGTGTAGTCTGGAACTACTTCAGAGGAGTCTGAAATGGAGGTAAAATGTCTGATCAGACCTTTCAGAGTGGATCTCAATCACTAAGTTAACGCCTGCAGTGAAAACAAGAAGCCTCTCTGCTGCAACAACATGCAGTACAACTCTAAATGAATGCACTTCTACACAGAGCTGCATATGAGTATGATTAAGAGAAAATTCCTCAGTAACTTTTGATTTGGTTGCTGTTCGCTGTCAGCTGATGTGTTAAAGGTCCCATCAGCCAGTTAAAGCAGATTCTAACCCTGCTTTGTTATTTTGGTGTGAAGCTTCTCCTTTGTTGATGTTGGAAAAAGAAACTGTACATACATGTTATCATTTTGGATATAATCATATGTTATCTGACTAAAGCACGAACACTCTTCTGCGTCAGAAAGCGCCAGCGAGTTAAGGGTTGCAGAGGAGTGTTCAAGGTCCTTGTGGAGGAATAATCTTGTGATATGTTGGTGAGACTATCGCAAGGAACAGAAAGTTCATAAACAAGGGTGAAGAAGATGAGCCGAATAACAGACACCTGGCCTAATAAGATTGCATAAAAGAATCACACCCACATATCCTTTTTACACTCCGCCTAGTAACTGATTTCTACTTGTGTTTAACCAATGACTATACGATCACGTATTTTGTAATCTGTTTGTGTGTAAAGAATAAAAGAGCTGTGCAAAGGGAAATCGACGAAGATTCCGTGGAGCAGAGTGCTAACTACACATCTGACCGGACTTCCCTTTGCATGCAAAGTTCAGGAGAACCTTGTTGTTGTTGTTGTTTTCTTTCACTTGCCGACCGCTCAGAGGCTAGTTGGGTGTTTGGACCTGACAGTTGAGATGATGATCATGGATTTTTTTATATGAATAAATAAATTGAATGATTAAAAAAACTGAAAAATATTCCTACCACTGCCATCCCAACGCTTCCTCTGCTCTGCTAGCCTCTGCAGACGAGACCTCATTCCAGTAGCAGACGGAGCTGGATCTTCCACCTGGTCCTCTTTGTTTTTCTGCACTGCTGAATTAGTGGGCACCGTCTCTTCTTCTCTGCTTCTTGGGGGATGAGGTGTGGGGGTGACGGCCATCTCCTCACTCTCCGGCTGTGCAGTTTTCAGCTGCTCTGGCTGAGACTGGACAGTAGGATGGGTAGCGGTCTTCTCCAGGGAGGAGGAATGTCGGCTGCTGGCGGGGCCCACCGGGGGCTTCTTGTCTGTAGGGGGATCTGGGAGCAAGGGGACCGCAGGTCTCGTCATCATCGGCTCCTGGTTCTCCTCGCTAGCTGCAGGCTGAACATTTTCCTCCGAGCACCTTCGCTTGGAAGGAGAAGGCTTGGAAGACACCTGTGTAACTGGGAGGAGGTTATGGGGAAATATGAACAAAGAGAAGAGGTGCAACTCAGTGGTCAAACTGACAAAACAAGTGTCAGCTAACAGCAATCCAAGACATGTGTTCATACCTTTATCAATGACTGGCTCACCGATCACACTATTGGTGTCAGCCAGGGGCCTTTTCACCATTGGTCTGCTTAGTGCATTTGGTCTCTCTGCCATTTTCTTCTGCAGGTTTTCTCTTCGTGCTCGGGTCCGTTCCAGCAGTTTCTGGTTTGACCAAAAACATTATGAAATTGTTATAAATCATCACCTGCTTCTTAGAATCAGCTTCTAACTCTTGGATTAACAGTGAAGAAACCTTATCACCCATATTTTTGACCACTTTCTGAAATGTTTATTCAATAATATCCTCTGCATTTCAGTGTAAAACACACACCATAGTTTTCAACAAGAATCCACAAGGAACCTGATACGCCATGAATGTTACAGGTTCAACCAAAAATTCTCACTCAACATACTTCCCACAACACTATTTCATTAGTGACATGTCACTAGGGTTGCAAAGGGGCAGAAAATTTCCGGTAAATTTCTGAAAATTTTCCACGGGAAGTTTAGCGCGGGATTTTAAAAAGTTTTATGCTATTTTCTCCCCAAAAACATAGTATGTGTCCTTGTGGTCTAATAAACATGTTGAATGTATTTCCAACCTCATAAGTCATTCGCAAAGTGTTCTTTTGGGAATGTGTTATATGTTTACAATGTAAACTGATTTCTATATTTATTACTAATTGTTTTGGCATATTGAAATGCCTGTAAGTCTCGGCGATATGGTAAATGAGGGTAACCTCAACTGTCTATTCGAGAATAAATAAAGGTTTGAATGAATGAATGAATGAATGTTTTGAATGCTACAAATCAGTACAATGTTTACATCCTGCTTCAGAGTCTAATACCCATGAGTGGGGGGTTTAGGTTTTGGTTTCCTTATCAGCTGTCAGACGATAAGGAAACTGAAACCTAAGGAAACTTGAACCTAAATCCCCCAAGTCCCAAGGACTACATCCAGACTACATCCACTACATCCAGTCAGGTAAGTTTTGATATTACTGTGGTAAATATATTTGATCTATGGTATTTAAGTTTAACTAGCAAATACTAAATCAACATGTGTTTATATAGTTTCTAGCTTGCCAGTTTTCTGTTTATCTATTCATCTAGCCTATTTCTATTCATTTATCCATCAATTGTAAAATATTTTTAAAGACTATTCCAATCGCTCCATTAGCTCACTATTTATATCTCTGTGCACGGCATTGGGCATTAGTGTTTTTCACAAGCTTTTTTCTCAACTTATTCTACAGAACAATGCCACGTGCATTATCTGACGTGTGGAGACATTTCACCTCAGCCAATGCAGAAGGAACTAAATGCTTTCATTTTACATTTTGAATGGGACTCATTTGGGGGGAATGAATAAATTAATTTTATTCAACATTCATGTTTTTGTTGTTGTTCCAGAATCCATTAAAGTTCTTCTCACAAATAGACTTCAGTCAAAAATGTCATTTTTATAATTTGTACTAGGAATGTTTGCATGCATGTGTGCTTATGACAAAACAAAATGTTTATATTTATGTCTGTATATGACAAGGTAAATACAGTAGTATAAATTACCCCAAAATCCCCAGTTTATTCCCGTTAATTCCCATTGAAAGTTTCCAACTTTGAATATTCCCGGAATTTTGCAACCCTACATGTCACGAGTAATAGCCTATCAACAGCAAATACTGCAATCTGCAATCAATCTGCAAAGTAACTTGTAACTAAAGTAAACAAATAAATGACAAGTAAAAAGTACAATATTTGTCACCAGAATGGGGACTCAAAGCATAAAAAAAGCAAAAGGTACCTGAGAATTGCACTAAATTCTATCACCAGTTATTCAAATTTTGACTAGATTTTCATTTTAACTAAGTATTGATTCTAAATATTCATTATCAGTCTTCTTGATTACTAATAACCAGTCTGAGGCTTTTTCTAGTAGACCAAAATATGCAGATATACCATCTTATACCATTAAGGTTGTATAAGAGCAGATATGTGGAACAAGGCAGAGCATAATATCCATCTCTATAAGGCTGCATTCACGCTGCAATTGAAAGTGATCTCATTCTAGATTTTTTCTCAAATCTGATCTTTTTCTTTGACTGTTCATCATATCTGACATGAGTGCTCAGATCTGTACTGTGATGTCACAAGCATGCTTCTGAACAACAGAAAATGTCATTGGCACAACAGTCAATCATCAAAGTTAAGAAATTAGCAGTGCATGCATTCATTTCTTACACTAATGCTGAAGTAACAGTAGCATGGTCTGTCAACTTTTTAAGCTGAGGGTAAGTATTTTCCAATATATCTACGAAACTTGCATCCTCCTGTCTCCCAGTTGTTGTTGCTGCGATCCTCCATATTTGACTTCATCCACTATTGCTGACAATTGTTGGCTAATGATGTAACATTGATGTGAGCGGGCTCAATGGGAGATAAACCACATTAATTCTGATCTGACTGTTCACACTGCTGTCAAATCAGCAGGAGTTAGTTTCATATCTGATTTAGGACCATACATGAAAGCGGCCTGAATCATAATTGAGAAGATCAGATTCCATGTGATTTGTGCTGTTCACATTGTCTGGAAGAAACAGATCTGTGTCACATTGAGCAAAGAACAAAGATCAGAGTTGGGTCACTATGGCCTGCAGTGTGTATCTCTCTGAAGGTTTGTCTTGCATGTCTTAGGCTACAAAAGGCCTCTGCTTGCTTGCCCTTTTTTCCTTCCTTCTTTCTTTACATGACATTCCCCTCCCTTGGCCTCACACAATCTGATTTACTGTGTTGTATGTTAACAAGCCACAACACATTCCTGCAGCTGCACTGCACCGCCTTCCCAATTTCTCTAGGCAGTGTGGAAAATCTCATGTCACATTTAACAGCATTCCTCAGGAATGAGCCACTCCTGCCGTTGCTTCCCACATATGAAATTTCAAACTGTAGTGGCTTGTAAGCTCAAGTAGTAGGAATTGTTCTAAGATACAAATCATTACTAGTTTTAGCTTGAAATAACAGCATGAGTGCATCAGTTCAAAGAGAAGAAATCCAACCAAGAGGGCAAAGGATTGGATAATTTCCAGTAAATCCAGTGGTGACACATATTCCCTTAAATGGAGACAAGGGTGGTTCGTTTGAATAACATTACCTTAGACGGATTGTGACGTGTTTTGGCTCAGTGAATTGATAAATTCAAGGATATGCATACTGTAAATTAGCTAGTAAATTAGGAGATGGGCTAAATTATTTACCAGCTGATCAAACATAGAAAACTACATATATAGCCGTTCGAGGCTTAATGTAATACCTAGCTATTATTTTTATTCCAGAGGTGTGGTTGCTGACGACTGACAAGACAAAGAAACAACACGTGACATGTTTTCATCAGCCTTGCCTCAGCGTATTACCATACATCATTATATGCTAAAGTTAGTCTACATTAAATTACTACCATGGAACTAGCCAAGTTGGTCGCCTGATGTATCCAAAACGTGTATAACATAAATATAAAACACATTCAGTAGCTTAGCATTAGCAGTTACCGTTAAGACTATTTCGAATCAACTTTATGGATACATAAGTTATGTGACGAAAGCTAAATAACGTGAGCTAGTGAAGTTAGCTTATCGACTCACCTCAGTAAATGGGTCCATTTTGAAGAGTTATCGCTCCTTGAGCAATACTTTAACTTCTGAATCTTTAAAAAGTCTTGTACACCACTATATCTTTACAACCGAGACGTAATGAGGCGAGCTGAGCGGCTCTCAGCTTCTCTTCTCTCCTCTCAACAGCTCTTCTCTCTGCACAGTACAACTACTGTTCAAATTTGAATTTCAGCGCTGCGCTCACTGCGCAGACTCCGACAGTGAACTAAGCGCTTTTAGCCAATCAGAATAAGCGAAACCTGCTTGGACTCGCTGAGCCAATCGCAGCCTACGTTTATAAAAAAGGAGTTGTCACTTTACAGCAAACGACCATCCGCACCACTTATAAATCACTCATCTGTGTATTCATAAACAAGCGTTTAAACCGTACGCTGACGTAATACACAAACCCTCCGTTATACAATGCACAGAAAAACCTTTCATTACAGCAATACAATTCTGCATTCTTCAATTCTTAGTTTTGATTACTTGCTTTTCTTTTATGTATGATTTTAAATATGATGTATGTGTTTTCTATTTCACTATGAACAACTGATATACAGTCAATTGATAAATAAATAAGTAAATACAAAAAGGCCTTTTTTGACATCATTCCAGAATAAGAGAATATCCAAAAAATATAGTTTTTTATAGTTTTTTTTATTATGGTTATAGGTTCTGTCACATTGATATATTATTCCTGGACTCAAAAGTAGATGCTTTCATATATTACTTAAGACACAAAAATCATGAACAGTATCATCAGTATGAAGAACTCAAATGAAAGATTCAGAGAACTGATTTTGACCCATACTATTAGTTTATCCTCCAGAATGCTATGAAGTAGTTATTAATTAGCCTTAGTATAGCCTTAGTATTAACTCACATGGGGTGATTTATAATTTTACATGGCCTAAAACTATAGTCCAGATATAGAGGTGACTACTGATATCATCTGAAAAGAGCTTTGAATATATTTATAAAGGTTTGTCAGTGATACAGATAGCTTCCTCCTTTGCAGTGTGATGGAGCGTGCACAGCACACATAAATTCACACATTAGTTTTGGAGTAGTTTTAACTGTTAGCTGAGTGATTATAAAAGATGCTAAACACATGAGTATAGGGAGGAATAAGGTTTGCTGACATGTAGATGAAAGGACTGTATTATCTAGAAGAAGTTAGTTAACGTGATGAAGTTTTTTCACACATCTTAATTTTAGATTTTACAAATACCAGCAGGACTAGATATTTAGTTTATTACTGACATTACTCTGACTTGCTGTGAAGGATGACTTCTTTAATGTTTGCTGTTTGGGTTTTTACTATAATTTAGCCAGGGCAATCAGTGTATAGAAAACTACAATCATGGCGTCTCCGAACGCTCATTTCAATCTCCTGACAATATAAATAGCGAATCACAAAATTGTGCATGCATTTCCGACGATTTAAGGACGACTTTGATATTTTTCTCCAGGGTATCAAGAGAGGGACTTCATTTCCCATGAGCCTCCAGGTAAATTGCGTAGCCGGCGAGGACACCATGGAAACGGATCAGCCAGTGCAGAGCCGACACTACACGGACAGTCGGGCTCTCTCTTGTCAGGTTGGCTGGAGTTCACTGTAGGTTAATATCAGCTCAGCTGTTAGCCATTAAACATTTCAAAAACGTATATCTTTATATGTCGTAGTCACTACTAGTATCTCGCTGCTATCTGGACAACATTAGCTAGCTAATTTAGCAGGTGACTTGCTCAGGACCCGTCTGTATTATTGGATAAGTAGGGAGGTATTTTAGGCTTACAGAGACCTTCGGAGGATGCTGGAGTCAATAAAGGTAACAGGTAATATTGTTTCTCTTATTTTCCAGCAGGTAGGATGTGATGTACTTAATTAATAGCATAAATGTCACCATAATAAGAAATTTTACTTCTCTTAAAATTATTGTTGTGACATTAATGGACCAACCAACCCTTTCACATGTTAAGTGGCCGAACTGTGCTCCGTCGACCTATCAATTAACTTATCAAGCAACAATCAAATATATATCAGGAAAGCATGAACTGCATCTCTTATTGTTTTATTTTGTATGTTTGCATTTGTGTTGGATTTCCGGTGAGTGTACTGAGTGCTGAATCATTATTGCTCATCATATGCTGTAAATAACATTAGTGCTGTGATATTTTGATTCATCTAATGGATGAAATGGAGATGTTTGAGCATCCATCAATACATTTTGTTGTGTTGTTGATCTATGTAAGGTCTAAAGACCTAAATGATTGAAAATGCATTCAATTAAGTTTGTGAAAAAGTTTCACAAACCAGTGTTTAGTACGTCGGAATGCTGCGTCCATGACTCTTTTACTTTGGGTATAATATAATGTGACTGTAGCATTTCTCATCAGTTGACACTGAATGATGAGATCCCCAGCTGGTGTGTTAGATAATAGCATTTGAGTTCAGCCATCAATGAACCTTACATTTGTGCTTTCAAGTCTTTACTATGTCGCTGAGGTCATTGCTGACTGTGGTTGCATCGATTCCATCTCAGTGCTCCTGTCCAAACAGAGAGGGCCTGCTCTTACTGTGGTAATGGTCCACTTCTACTTAGTGGAAATTGCAGAGCCCTGCACTCTGACCGGTCTCTGGAGAGATGATGAGAATCATTTCTTCCTGATAACAGGATTGGAACTGAAATGTGCATAGCCATGGGCTGCTGACATGGCAGAACTTCAAGACAAGAAAAATAGGCTTATTAGAGTCTGATCACACTATTATGATTATAGGAACACAGGTTATAAGCTCCATTCATCTGTATTAAGTAGCCTAACATTGGAATAGATCTAATTATAAACTTCCTTGATAAGAGGATTAGCCTATCAAGCTATCTATAAAAGGGCTGCACGTGAACAGATTCCCTGTACTCCCTTACTGCTCTTTTTTCCTTCTTCTTCTCTCATCTTCTTCTCCTTTTTCAGAAAGACTCCACTGGCCAAAGGTAGAAATGTCCAAACAGTATGTCTTAAACTCTGCTGACAAGACACTGAGTCCAAGCCAGGTATACCTGGAGAAGATTTCTCCAGGTGTCCTCAAAGACCTGTTTAGCAGTGGCTCCAGCAGCTACAACATCCTGCTGCAGGCTGAGGAGGAGGAGAAAAAGAGCCCGAAGCAGTCCCCGAACAGGAGGCCAAAAACATCAGTGAGATGTGGTGCCACGTTTAGTAAAAGAAACGGTCCAGGTATGGCTCCTAAAAAGGTGCATACTCCAGAAGGTAGCAGTAAACCTGCACAGACAAATTATCTCCTGTCAGGCAGCTACTCCAGTCTCCCCAAACCAGCACGGAGCATGGCAGTAGTAGGCGCCACCATGGGCCTTATGCCTCGAACGGTTCCACAGCTCAGGAAGATGTGCAACCCCAGTTCACCTCGCACTAAACTTCCCTCGCTGCACAAAGCAGCAATCACGCGGGAAGTGGAAAATGCCAAGAAGCTCTGCATCCTCACAGCCATCAAGCCGTTTAATGTCGAGAAGGAGAAGGACAAGTTTTTTAAGTCGAACTTCAACTACAATCCACAGTTTGAGTACAGCAACCCTGTCTCTTCACTTGTCCTGGCACGACATAACAACGCCTCAGACTGCTTTCTGACACAGGTAAGAGTGTGTTAGGAACACTTTAACTCTGTTCATCTGCCCATGAGAGGCCATCAATATCTGTAGCTGGATATATAAGGCTCCAGCTCACCCCTGTGATCCTGCAAAGACACGCGGTTATAGAAAATGGATTTATGGCTAAGACTGACAAAACAAACTACATGATGTAACACCATATACACCAGTTTCACACCCTAAATATGTTCTGTATACAGCTGATGTTTAACAAAGCAGGCATATGTGATAGCCTGTTTGTAGGACTGAATTTTTAGCAGGGGCGTTTCCAGAAGGGGAATCTGATTGGCCACCCCCAAATGCCACCCCATTATTCTAAAGTATGATTGGCCACCTTCCCAATGTCTTTTAAATCTTTAAAATCTGTTGCTCTTACTGTCAGTCACTTTGGAAAAAAGCTCCAGGTGAATGAAAGTAATGTAAAAAAGAGAAGATATTCAAACCCAGAAATGTAAGAAACTGTAATGTTGGCAATTAAAGAAGATAAATGAATGCTTTATTAACGTGTGCGTGTGCGATTTCTGGACACACTCCTGATTTTTAGACAATATATTTAAAGCTAGACTACTTTTAAGAGAACAACATAAATATATGAAATGACATTACATGACACTTGCTCATATTAACAAACCTACAGTGAATCGCTATCAACTCTGCAGTTACCCTCAGCTTTAGGGCATTTTGGAGTCTTTAACCTTATTTTGTTTTTGCTCTTTTGTTTCATTAGTTCTCGCTCATATCCACAGATAAACTCATTGTGAACTTTGAGTCCCAAGGCCAAACGACAGAAAGTTGGTGGAGACTAAAACAGAACTATGAGGGGAGGAAATATTGATCTCACATTTATCAAACACACATGCGATGGTTGCCCCCAAGTCGTCGAAACAGATATTCATGCAGCTTTAAAATTTTAAGTTGAAATTACAATGGAAACAACAATTTTATGCATGTTAGAAAATTAAAGTCTTTATGAAAAAATCAAATTATTTAAATAATTTTAGAAACTTTTATCCTTGTGCCTGGTAAAAAAAAATCCTCAGGTGTTTGAGTCAGTGGTTACTAAAGGACTTGGACTCATGACCTCAGTATTATCATCCATGAAGCCATGAAATATGAGCTGTCAAATATTCAGATACTGTCCAGATTATCTAAAGCACATGATTACTGAAGGAGTTTATGTTTTCTCCTGTGTCCATGTGTTTGTTGGTTGGTTTGTACGGTTGTTAGCAGGATTGCACAGAAAGCACTGGACTGGTTTCCATGAAACTTTGTGGAGGGCTTGGGCCTGAGCAGAAGCTATCACATTTGGTGTGAATCTGCATAAAGACGCAGGTCCAGGAAATTTTCTCCACTTTCTTTTACTTTGCAAGATAAGGTGTATTGCAACATTTTCCCTAAGTGATCAAAAACTACTGAACCAATTTCTACGAAACATTGTGGGGAGTGGGCAAGTTAAGCAAGACAGACGTGTAGGATAGTTGAACGTTGGCAGACTTATGTGCTCTGCAGATTCTACTCTAGAGACCAAACAGAAGCATAAAAAAACAAAGACCAATTACATAAAGTATATAACCTTATCTGCAGCACGCACCAATTACCACCAGTTTCTATGCATACCGTAGTTAGTCTGTAAAAATAATTTCACTTTTTGCCTTTTTTTTCTCTTTTATAGGAGCTGTTTTTACTAACTGCTGGTTCATTTAATATCTGACCGCGTTTTTCACCTGTTTGATTTCATTTTCACGATGTTGTAGTTGCAGTTACCTCTTCTTCAGTCATTAGTCATGGGCAGGTTTTGCATAATGAATTTCACGTTTCTCGCAGGCGGTGCACATCATGGAGCATGCCCTGCAGAGATATGGTAGCTATGAGAAGTTTGAACAGATCACAGGGGGCAACCTCCTCACCAAGAGTCGCATCCGGCACAACGTCAAGAAATACATGGAGAAGGAAGGCTGTTTGGGGGAGGTAAGTCAAATACAATGACAAACAACACATTTCTGGTCATTCTTACCATAGAGCCTTTTACATACAGTAGAAAAGTCAGTAAGGGGCTTCAATTTGGAGGCTGCTGTTTTTCTGTAGCTGCACTCTGCAGTGTGTGACGGGGTGGATTATATATCACCATCACAGAGCAGACAACAGGCCATCAAAGTCAATGAGCTGCAGGAAAAGAAAGACGCTGCAAAAAGCCACCACTTCTAAAAGTCATCCTGCACTTTTCCTGCACGGAGCTGCGTTTATGTAACTATCGACGAATACATGTTACATCACCAAGTTACTAATGTTTCACTGAACACATTGCACCACATATACAATCACACTGTGCATGTTCGGAGAAATTCTAATGGGTTTAGACATGCCAGTGGAAAGAAAGAGAGCATATTGTAATAAAGGAGAAAAAAAACTGTGACACATGCATTTCTGGGCCAATTTTGTTGAGTTAGCTACAAATGACAGAACAACATATTTCAGAAATTTTGGAGTAAATGATGATATGTTCTGAGTCTACATGGCCAGAGTTAATGTGTCAATGTCATCAGCCCATCGTCCCCCCCCCATCTGTGAGGCTCCACACTGTCATAGGCCAACATTAAGCAAAGCATACACAGACTGTCCACGTCTAAATATGTCAACCTACACAGACACCTGATGCAGCATGAACAGAACTGTCTCTGGTTCTGGTATACCATAGACATTTAGTATGTGTATGTCTGGCCCTTTAAGACCTGTTTACACCACACATTCACAGTGAGATCAGTTGAAACCTACGACGTCTGTTAATGCATCAGTCTGCAACAGTCTAGAACCTGCCAGGTATCACCAGTGTGATTAGATGAGAGCATTGTTGTAATACGCAGCATTTCAGGATGAGCTGAAAGCAGAGCTGTGCATCAGTAATGGAGCGATGGTGAGTTATTAGCTATCGTTGCATTTCTAGTATTAATAAAATGACAAAATCAAAAGATATGTGCACAGGGAGTGTGTGGTTGAGTAAGAGCGAGCAAACGTTATGAAACGGTTTGGGAATCCTTGGTCTGAACTGGGCTTTAGAGAGACTGGTGTGTTCAATCAATGAAAGAAAGGTTCACCATAATGTCAACACCCAGTTTTGTTTTTGGGGATCTGGCTTGTAGTGGATGTGATCAGACTAGACAGCAGAATTTCCTCTTATTGGTCTTTATGCTGTGGCAAAAAGCCAGTGGGACAGGATCCCATGTGGGCTGGAAATACCACGGCTAGCAGTCGATTCAGTTTTTACATTTATTAATAATACACACCAACAAGAATAAACATGATCAGTCCTGAACACCAGGTCAGTTGCACCCTCTTTGTCAGGTTTGCTGGACTGTAGATCATGTCAGAACAAGAAGTTAATGTTTCCACCCTCTTTTTCATTTATATTAATGGGGACATCTTTGGTCCCAGATTCTGGTGAAAATCTGATCTTAATCTCAATTTTAAGCCAACCATATACGTAAAATATTCCAGACTACATTCAAAAACACATTTAAACAAAGTCTAACAATTTATTTGAGCCAGAAATAAGCAATGAGAACACTTAAGTCAACAAATGAGCTTAAACTAGGGACTGGTTTAAGACTATCTGTATCAGACTACCTGATTCATGACTACATTTATTAACCTGGTTTCATACAGGACCATTTCACCAGTCCAGCTTCAGCAGAGACCTTCATTTGTACCCAGTTTAAAACCAGATTCTAGTGGAATTTATGTCTCTATGTAAGCCTGGCCAAACTACATTCAAAACCCAATTTAACAAAAGTCCAAACAAAATGTAGACCAACATTAAACACTGATAAGGACACCTAAATCAGGACATGGATTTAACCTCTCACTACTTCTTTCTAGAACCCCTGTAAAGATATTTTAACATGGGAGCAGGAAAATGAACAGATGTACCATCTAATGAAATCAATACAACAGCCAAGCAATAATTGTGCTGATTCTACAGTGTTTTCTGTCATCACTAATGTCTTGGATTAGACAGGTTAAAGGAAAATACAGACAAAAAGTCATACTTGACTTGTATCTGTGTTGGTAGATCGTAGTCCAGGTGACAGACGACCTCCTGTCCAGAGCCTCCATGACAGTGGTGAACAGCAGGCCCACACTGACCATCAACATCTCCACTGCCCGAGAGCACTGGTTGGAAGGCATGCTGAGGCATGAGATTGGTGGGTACACCCATCCATCCAGTTTCTATAACCACGTATCCTCTGCAGGCCACATTGGGCTGGAGCCGAACCCAGCAGACTTGATGGGTACAGTAGCTCTCATGTTCCTCTTTCACACTGGACAAAAAACCACTAACACTCACTGTCTGGCTTTTGTCGTTAGTGTGAAAGGGTACAATTCAATCCCAGATCAAAACAGCGACACCCTCAATATTAATACATTTAAAATAAACAGGCAAATCAACCTAAGTAATGTCATCTATCCCGACAGCGGCGCCTCGCCAAGATGGCTGCGCCTGGTCCAAAATAGCACATCCATGGGTTGAAAGCATGATTCCTCTGGAGAACCAGCTGCTGCTAAAGATCCTCGCCCTCCATCTAAAGTGTGGAGTATTTTAGACAGAGACCGAACGATGAGATGCTCTGTGAGCTCTGCTAACTGGACATATCATAAATTAATACATTCGATTGTAATGCAGTTCAGTCGCAGATACTAAACAATGACTTCTCTAATCACAGGTCTGATTGACTCTCATGCAGTATCCACTAAGAGACTGTTGCTGGTATCAATACTCTGGTCAATGTTGCTATAAAGTTGGCTTGAATTCAAACACAACAACTATTATAAAAGTCCCTTGTCTCTTTCCAGGCACACATTATTTCCGTGGCATCAACAACTGCCACCAGCCATGGAGCAGCAGCACAGGCAGGAAGAAGCACAACCTGAAGCCTCTGAACCCCACAGAAGAGGGCCTGGCCAGCATCCATAGTGTCCTGTTCAGGAAAGACCCCACACTGTGGCGCGCCGCCCTGCTCTACTACACTGTCTACCAGGCCAGCCACATGTCCTTCTCTCAGCTCTTCCACAATCTGGGACGCTTCGTCCAGGACCCCAACACCCGCTGGGACTACTGCGTCCGAGCCAAGAGAGGCCAGACTGACACAGCACAGCCAGGTCACTGTGACCCTTGACAGGGTTTTTGATTCGAAAGAGAGTTTGCTGGATATGCAGCCTATGTTGGGCTTGAGTCGACACTTAATGTAGAGTCAGACAATCCATCACTGGTTGTTTTAACCTGAATTAATTTAGATGAGATAAATTGAAAGTTGTTTAATAGTCATACTTGTCGAACCTCTTTCCGACCTCTTACGTTGTAGGCTGCTTCAGTAAAGACCAGGTCTACCTGGATGGTATCCTGAAGATCCTAAGATACAGGGACAAGATCAACTTCCCACTGCTAATGGCTCTGGGAAAGGTAAGGCAGCGCACCTATCTGGTGGGATTAGTCACTAAGCATTAGATCAATGCTTCGATGTCTCATTGATTATCCACATGTTAAAGTCTTTTTATTAGATATTTAGGTGCTGTCATTTAAATCCAAGCAGGCTCCGAACTGCCTCTGAATCCAAATGTCTCCTCTTGACTAGCAGACCCTGCCGGTTTCTGTGATACTGTTATGTGCTCTGGAAGTCTGCAAAAAGTCTACTTGACATTACAGTGTCCCATTTGGGGGTCGCCTCCTTCACAGGACAGGCGATAAAGGTGTACCCTACAGGAGACTGATGAGCCGTGGGCTGAGCCGGGCCTCCTCTCATATAAATAAAGGTTTAAGTTTCATCAAACAGACCAGAACAAATGGTGAATTTGGATGGTATCCACTTCTCTACTACTCCTCTCTACTGAATACTTTACTTTGCACCATGTATCCAAGTCTATGTGGCTACAGGCGAAGCCCAGTCCAGCACACATTCTGCATTAACTGCTGACGTTGCAGCAGTACGTCAGCAATGTCACGTTCCATTCCCCTTTCTGAACAAGGTTCAGGAATTTATTTATTTAATTCAAGGAATTTACCACCACAGCGCTGTACACAACAGCCTAGAGAGCAGGAAGCATTAGTAGTGAGCTTGTTCCTTTGCAGCACTTCTCTGGGTGGACTCTAGTGGTGTCCTGTTCCCTCTAGAAGCTACTTTACTTGCTTTTTCTTCTCACTCCTGAGCCCTGCTTGATTATTCCGTTTTCCTGTAAGTGGAGGTTCCTGTGAGTGGCTTCATGTTTCTTATGGTTTCCCCTCACTACCAGAAAGTAACAGAGGGGCAATATTATTTGTGACTTCCAGTCTCACGAAATAAACGTCTAACTTCACAGATGATAATTACAGGTCGGCCTGAATGAGCCTTATATAATAAGCTCTGTAAGGAGGGAGCGTGCCGAGCTGTGTTGTAGGAGCCAAAGGCACTGACGGTTAAACGAGGCTCTCATATCAGCTGTAAACGTGGAGGATGATGTAAGAAGTGATGTCTTATTAATAACACCAGCGACTTTAGGGCAGAATACACAAAAGCACTTACATGAAATGATGATATAAATTAAAAACCTACTCATGAGCAAAGTGCTCTAGGTTCGGCTATGATGGTCAGTCAGTCCACCACTTTGGTCCAGACTCAAATGTCTCCATAACAGGCACTAATACCTAGTATAATTAATGATATTCAAGTTGGTTGAATACTTTTGTTTATGACTAAATACTTTCTAATAAAGGACATTTACATCAGCCTCAACTGTAGTTAAAGAACTGTTAAAGCTCTTTCGCTAATGTTTGAGTGTAACCACAGCAATTTCAACAGTAGTAATCATTACCTGCTTAAACATCGTTAGTCATAAGCGTTTGCATTGTCATTGTCAGCACGCTGCTATTAGCACTGAGTTCCACAAACAGCTATTATATGTTCACATTCACACCTCTGGGCAATTTAGAGTCTCCAATTAAGCTAAAGTAAGAACTGCTGGTCCTAAAGACTGACGTCACCTATGACGGGGGGCTGAAGAGTTGCCCTTGAGCCAAAGACAGCAGCCAGCTAAGCTAAGATAAGATGAGATAAAATAAGCTGTGCCTTTATTGAAACCCTCCGCGGGGGAAATTCAATTTGACACAACAGCACAAGGGAAGAGGCAGCAGCATGAATGTTTTATATTAACCTTTACGTGGTGGTTCATCGTGATGCTTTTTCTTTGATTTGCAGTGCAGAAAGTTGCTGATTCTGTGTCTTCTAATGTCTCAGGTGTCATTTGAAGATGTAGACCGCCTGAGAGTCATGGCTCTGATGGAAAACGTCCGCATTCCACACTTTATGCAGGACCAGGCAAGGTATGCCCAGCAGCTGACGAAGATCATGGCGGTAAACCAGCTGACTGACGAGGAGCTCAAGACCATCATCTGAGGCCACTCAGGGCTCTCAGGACCCTCCTGATCACACCTGAATTACACCTGTCTCCACTGAGGCAGAAGGAATAACCCAGAGCATCATTTCAGTGTGTTATGTTAGTGCTGGATGTAGTTTCATCTTTAACAGTGCTAATACACTTCCTGGATTGCTGTATCACTACCAAATTATACTTTTCCAACTCCTGATTTGACTCTGTGCCAACTTTTTACCTGAGTGTCTGATACTCTGTGGTGTTTGTGGACCGATGCCCAGTCCTATGTTTGGGAGGATATTCATTAGTAGCTTCTCTGTGGCTACATTAGCATGGTTTTGAAAAGATAGTTTTAATACCCCACCAGGACCTAAATAAGAGCCTGACTGAAACTCTTTTTTTTTTGTATTGATATTTGAGACTTAAAAATCAGATAAATGTATATCAGTAGATTTTTCAACATAAACACATCTCATGAACATATTTCATGAGGATCCTATAAAATATTGCACAGATATAGACTTGTCAGTGCTCCGTTGTGGATAAAATAATTATGTTAACATTTATTTCTTGTCATATATCGGCCAACATCTAAAAGGGATGTCACCTTTTTTCACCTCCTGTGACCTGGACCACCTCTGAATGCGTCTGAGTAATTGGATCTCCATTGTGTCCTCAGTGTGTCTCTGTTCTCAGAGCTGTCCACTGTGATCAGGTCACTCCGGACAGATGTTATACCAGGTCTGAACGGGTTTTGACTCTAGTGAGCCATGCTGGAAGTCAACCAGTCAAACCATCTGATGAAACATTTTGGAATGAACACAGCTGATGAAAGATCTGGACTAAGGTGAAGCCGTTTGCTGCCCCAGTAACCGTAGCTTGTTACTCTGAGGCACCGGGAATTAACTGAACATTACCTGTTGTATTATTTTGTCGTATTGTTGCCTCATTAGGCGAAGTGGGTTGTATTTGATTTTATAAAAAGTGACATTCCTATACTGATGTTTCTGATATGCTATATGAGCACGTGAAATCAGATGTGAAGGTTTACCGACAGCTTCGAATCTAGACCCAGAGGCAATTTCAACATAAGAAGAAATTCTTTAAGAGTATCTGAAGCTTTTTTTTTGTGGACTCTGGTGCATGAGCATTTAGAAATTTATCTTAACTATGAGTTTTAGCATAATCCATCAAGAAGTAGCTTATCTAGTTAAAATATAAGGATTCTTTGTCTTTCTCTCATAGACCTGTGATAAAAGTGTACTTACCCAGTGTTTTAAATCTGTCTGTAATGAAGACACTATGATTAATATGTTTGTGGTACAAAAGATGGTGAAAGCAGGATGGTTCTCAACAGCTCTGTCTTATTGGAGAGTTGAACAGATACACACAGGCCTGTTAATTAAAGCTGATCCTCGTCAACATTGTTGGACATTGTCTGAAGAGAAGATGTCCCTGAACTGTGAAAGTCAGTTTGTAGCACTGTGTTTAAATTTTGAAGGCATGGTCCAGTGGAGCCTAAGTGGTCCAAGTGATCTGACATGAAGCCCTGATTGACTACTGCACTTTGTTACCCTCAGCTGCCCGGACATGGGCACTTATTGTGTTGGTGTCATTTGTGCAGATTGGTATATTTATGTTTTACCAGACAAACTAAATGCCTCGTGCTTTTACTGTGTTTTTGTGTTGTTAATACCAAGGATGACCTACAATTTGCAGCATGTGTGCTTCTTTTCTTCAAAGACAATCCTGACAGTTGTGCTGATATAATGTATAAAGTTGTCAGGTCAGGTTCAGGTGGTTGATTAGCATATATTTTTGGATGTCCTGATGCTGATTGGCTCTCATAACCGGTTGGGTGGGTCCAGGTGTTGGAAAAATCCTCACCTGCACATTTCTTAAGACAGAATCTTCTAATAAAGTAAAAAAAGAAACTGAAGTGAGTTTTGTACTTGATATCTTCTTTTTTTTGTTTTGTTGGACACAAAACACAGAATGTTGTTTTTCCATCTGTAGCAGCTGGATGTGATGTTTGGACATGTTTTTGTGCACATCAATAATCCATATATCTTAACATGATTGTGTCAGTAGGGGTTAGCTATTACCTCTGCAAAGGAGGGTATGATCTCATCGAGGTTTGTTTGTTTGAAAACCTCAAAATGTTCTCATCAAACCTTTCAGTTCAAAGTGAATTCACTGACATTTTGGACAGAGGTGTCCTCTGGAATGCAGATCCAGGACGTTTTTAGCAACCATGGCCAAAGTATGCCCTTCTAGTTTAGTGGTGTTACATTCAATGTTTCATTCCCCAATATTATTAAAAAAGTCAACAGTTATCTCACATTGGCAAAAATACACCATATTTTCCAGCTCTCACCTTTCCTAATTCCCCCTCCACCATAAAGACAGGGCCCTGAATCTGGATCTAGAATACACCTCCATGTCCAGCAGGCTGAACTCTTCAAACAAATCTCTTTAACCTTTAGGGAGTCATTAGTAGTGATGTACAAGTTCAAGCTGCATGAGTCTTAACTTCGATCTTTTTAAACCTAAATCTCTTTTTGAAGCAAACTAAAGGGCTACAGAGGTTTTATTCTCCCCATAATCCAACTTATCTTTTTCTTTTGGCTGGAATTTGACAAACTTTTTTTTAAAAGACGTTTTATTTTATTGTATGTGTTTGTGTATCTCAAAGGTTTACTGGAGTGAACTACTGTATAATGTGGGGTGTCCTGTGAATACCTTTGTAACATGTCATCCCCCCTCCCTCTCGCTAAATGCTGCAGTTTTTTCAAGAAAGACTTAATTTTCCCAAATTATGGGCCCTATTTAAACAATCTAGTCTGGAGGTGAAGTAAGGCAGGAGACTCAAAGCCAGCACATCACTATTTAAACAGCATCTCTCATCTGGCTGAGGGACAGATATGTGGTTGGTGGAGAACCCTCTGCTGTCTCTCAATGAGGAGGAGGCCTGCTGCCGACCCTGTCTAGCAGATATAGTGATGCGTCACACTCAGCCGAACAGGACGACCACATCATTAAAAGGATCATTCTGATTACTAATGAATGAGATGTAGGTGGCAGAAACAATTAATCATTAATGAGGAAAATATTGATGACATCACCAGCAGCAGAAACCATAAATGTTGGGAGCTGAGCAGGTCGTCCACAGTGTGTTTATCAGAATACAGCTGAGTGTTCCTGCTGAGGATAAGGTTGTTGAGACTGGAGTCTGCAGGCCAGAAATCTGAGACGATGTTCTGTTCTCCACCAGGGTGACACTTCACTTCCGGCTCGCAGGGGAAACCAAAGCGGTTTGTTGCGACCATTTTCATTCATTCGTTCACTGTCTTTACATCGTATGCATTTTTCGCACTCTATTATTTCATTTTAATTAAAACAAACACAAAGAATGTTTTCTATGACATACAATTACCAAGAAACTCATGACATGAATGTGAAACTACATTACACAGCCAAACTCCAGGCTGCAGGTCTCGAACTTCGCCCATACAAACATCCTGCCGATGTACGGAAAGATGAACCAACATCATGGCCGAGTATATGGTGATATTTACTGCTACTTGATTGAAAGTCCTGGTAATAAAGTTTGTTACTCCCATTATACTCTTATGGTTCTAGACTGCATTACTGTTTGTGTAGTTCTCTCCAACCACAGGCAGGGCTACATTGGAAATAAGTATGTTATACTTTGTGTTATCCTCTGGATTCATTTAAATTTGTATATATATATATATATATACATATATATATATATATATATACATATATATACATATATATATATACATATATATATGTATATATATATACATATATATATATGAATTTTCACCAAATCAGGTGGAATCAGTCCTCGGGTTTCCTTATAATCTTTCACGTCTTATTAAAGTTCGCTGTGATGAACAAACTTTTCAGCTGAGCAAAAACAAAGGTCCATGTTGATTTCTTACCGGTAGGCTACCATTGTGTGAGTTTTTATACGTTTTGCAGGCTAATTTATACACTAGAGTGTATTTCTGGAATACAAATCTATTAAAAATATCAGTACCTGGATATGCCTTTATGAAAGCACTTTCCACCATCACTGGATTTTGGTAAAAAAACATTACTTTTCCCCCTTAACAATACACTGCGTCACAACTCTTGGGCATGGCTGTGTGAGTTTTACAGCTGGTAGGTGCATTACCGTTAGGAATGGCTGTCTGATGGGGCATTGTTTTCACCGACGCGTCTTGAGAAAGTCCGGGAGTACTGTAGGTACCCATATGATCCCGGTCGAGAATAAGAGACGAAACAAACGCTCCCTGGAGAACTGAAGAGCTAGGTGGCAAGTCTCTGTGGGTTGATCAATACATGTGACACCTTTCCTATTAAACATAGGAAAACTGATGCATTGTTAATATGACAATATTGATGTGCACAAATTTTGACAAATTTACCCCAAATTTAATTGTTTAATTACAGCTTTAAATGTATAACTCTAGTGTGCCGAGTATCTGGAGCTCTTCTCAGTGCTGAAGATGCTGACCCACAATCTGAGAGAACTCAGTAACCAAACCTGTCTTAACCACATTGCTGGCCTCTCCAGATCCTGTCCAGAGGTGTCACACTTCCCATTCATTGGAGTCTGGTTTCACTGGGAAACTGGAAACCATTGAGTGATGAAGAACAGCTACAAGCAGACACATGCTGTACAATAGGTATCAGTCTACACAGCAGACACAGTCACTCCACCCCCTTCTGAGGCTCTGGTTTGATGAATGTAACAGGTACATGATGCAGTTAATTTCTGATGATAATACATTCTCCATCATTAGACATGTTGTCCCTAATGCACTCATTTGTTTTTAATCTTTTTAATCCCCAGCAGAACAGAAGCACGATGTAATCCATTCAGCATTTCTTTGTACTTTGCATTACTGTGCCAAGATTCAGTAAACTTGTGTTTAAACTTTTGATCTGCCGCTGTGTCTTTGAGCTCTGCATTTTGGGTCCTATAATAATAAAAAAAAAAAAAAAACTTTCTTTAGTAAAGAGAGGACAAAAGCCCAAATCTACACATGAAAACGTAACCATATTACAAAAGTAATGTGTGAGCACGTTACAGAACAACAATAACATTTCTAAATCATCTCCACTGTCAATATCCTGGCTGCTCTCCTCCTCATCAGAGTCACTGTCAAAGATGTAATCCAAAGCCTCATGTACGGCAATCATTCTGCCACAGGATGACCTGTGAGCAAGGCCTCAAAAAAGCCTTTCATACCAGAGCTGTGAGGAAGTTGCTTATATCATTGAAACAAAGGTTGTTTTTTTGGACAATTGCCAACAGGTGTGGCTCTCGTGGTAAACATGTCGTAAAATGTGACCTGCATGTGTGGGTGAGGAAAAGGGAGTGTGGGAATGTGCTTGAACTTGATAAGATACTAATTATTATTATCATGTATACTCAATTATAATCTATTACACACTATTTATAGTCTTACCCCTTCATTTCTAATGGCTGGTCATTTTTGACTGGGAACACCAAGGGTGTACGTAAGTTCAATAAAACACCCAAAACTTAATTAAAATTCTCAAAATTTGTTTTATGTGTTCAGATGCCACGTGTGAACAAAGTCATGGAACATTATGACAAACAGATGAAATTAACTACATTTTGTTTTAGAGAGAAGTCGTAAAGGGATCACATTTGACCGGAACACAACAGAAGGGTTAAAGCATGGAGAGAGGCAGAGCCTGTTTGTCTGGTGTCAGCAGTGAATGAGACAGATGAGTCGGGACCTGAGGTGCCAAATTCCTTTATGGACAGAATCCATAAAGATTATCATTTTGCACGAAGGTAGCATTTATCGACAAGGCAGCATGAATATTCAGAACATTGTGCTGCGTTCAGGTCTGGAAAAGAGGAATTTTCTCATGGGTGTGAGGGATTTCTCAGTGTAGGAGCTGGTTACACAGCTCTCACCCATCAAATCCAGTTCATCAGCCCACCTCTCTGTCTAAGTATTAGGTCATTTATGGTCTGTTGGGGAAGACATTTAATACCAAATACCAAACCTGGTGTTTTGCCCCAGTAACCCTCATCTTCTGTCCTGGGTTGTTGTGTGTAGAAAGTTTCATAAAAAATAGTGGGCTAGACTGAAGTTTA
The DNA here is from genome assembly GCA_037577475.1 of Chaunax sp. Z400. NCBI lineage: Eukaryota > Metazoa > Chordata > Actinopteri > Lophiiformes > Chaunacidae > Chaunax > Chaunax sp. Z400. The sequence goes on from CM075200.1 coordinate 7,193,739, forward strand.
CCAGGGGCAAGAACCAGCCATTGTTTCCACGTTCAACAGAACACATATATCTATTCTGGCAAAGTTTTAGGTTTAAGGTTTGTAATTTATCTCATCCTAGTTTTTGGTTCCTTTTATTTGTATTTTTCATTTCACGATTTAGTTCCTCTGTTTCCTGTTTTATTTTGTAGCTGTATTCCTTGCCTTATGTTTTGCTTTACACTTCCTGTTGTCTTCTCTTGTGATCTGTTTTTACCTTTTGTCTCCTCTGTCTCAGTCTTAGTCTTCTGTTGTTAGTTATGGTTTGTTCTCTCTCTCTCTGTGTCTTTGTAGGCCTTGTCTCATGTGAGTTTATCATTGTATCCTCCTTGTGTTTTCCCCTTAAGTATTTTCCCTCCAGTGTGTGATTGTCTCCTCCTCCCTGTGTCACCTGTTTGCTTCCCTCATTATCCTACTGTATTTAGTCTGTGTAATTCCCTCTGTGAGTTGCCAGTTCATCGTCAATGCCTCATCTGTGTTTAGTCTATGTCTGATCTCCTGCTTCCCTAGTGTTCCCAGTGTTCAGTGTAAGTGTTCTTGGTTTTTTTGGACTTTTTTCCTCATCTTGTGATCATGGGAGTTGCAGGAAGAATAAACAAGAGCGCTCTGAGAGCTCAGACCTCCGCCAGGCCCAACAATCCGGAGTGCCACGTATTTATGCTACGCTACAAACACCAGTGGCATGATTAGGTGCTGAGCCTCTTTTCTGTGCTGAGCGCTGTATGTTTCGAATTTTTTTGTGGTCGCCGAGAGTTGAAAAATGTTCAAGTTTGGGTGAAATGTGGCGCTCATCATTGTCACTTTTTACCCAGCCATCCAATCACAGCAGAGGAGGGGCAGGACCCACATAGACCTGCAGGTCCGTCCTCTCTCCCTACTTCCTTCAGCCTTCCCTTAATCCAGAGCCAGGGCCAGAGCAAGTCCTCTACCTTGCGCTGCCATTTGTACACCTAGTATATGGCAATAAAACAAACTATCCACAAAATTAGGTAATTGCTACGTCTCCAAAGCGCTCTCAAGCGCTCCCAGCTGGGCTTTTTCAGAAGAGCACCTGGCATTGTCAACTGGGAAAAAACGCTTTGGGGGACACGGGCCCTTATTCCAGCAGTACCAGTCCCATCTGTAACCGGATCATCACCAAAATGTAATCACCTCTAGAATATGCTAGGGTCCATCTTCGGTGAAAATGTCATGCAAATCTATCCATTAGCTTTTGCATAATCCTGCTAACCGCCATGATGGTTCTAGGGGGTGGTTCAAATGTTAAATACTTGAGTTTAAGGCATTCAGTCTCCTGACCTGAGTCGATCATTTCATCAGATTTCCTTCCAGCTGTGTTTGACGGGGTGTCTTATGTCATAGTAATGTAACCCTGTGTGTCGATGCCAGTCCTTGATCGGTCTAGGACACGAGTCCTCCTCCACATTGTAGTGAGAAGGACAGGATTCCACCAACAGTAAAGCAGCTGAAACAACCACAATACCTGCTGCATTATCTCCTCATGTGGCTGTTTACTCACATGATGTCTTTGCAGTGTGTTCATTTTTATCCCCCTGACATAAAAATGATGGGGGATATAGTTAGGGCTGTAGCAGTATGACTTTTATCTTACCACTGTGAAAAAGCAATATGAACACCGCCCCCCTGGTAACGTTTGACAGAGGAGAGAATCGAGCCTGATTGTCCCGCCACCAGGCAAGTGGATCTGAGTGTGAATCGAAGCCTTCCTCCTGCAGATACCTCACGAGTTCAAAGTCCATACGGTTCCCGTTGGGACTGGAGTGGTGTTCTGTTTTTCCTTTTTACAAGCTGGTCTGTGAGACTCATTGTTTGGGAGGAGGAGATGTTGCACTTGCTCCTCCATCTCCATTCATCAAGGAGGGTACGGCACCATCTCCATCCCGTCATCACGCCACCTTTCAGGCACTGCCAGCATCTCCTCCGGGAACACATCTCTCACATACATTTCAGGGATCGGTGTTTGAGAAAAGATTATGACATGACCGTGGTATAGCAGTAATGTAGTTATTGTCAGAGCCCCAGATATAGTCACCATTATATATGTCTGTTCATCATCATGTATTGTCTGATCTCACAATCCATATGTACTAGCTTCACCAAACTTTACAAACCTATCAACTATATTACGTATTTGTCCCATACGGCATTTTGAATACGTTTAGTTTCCATGGAAACATGTTGTTTTAGGTGACTTTGAAGGGTGGTTATTTTGTCTACAGCGTATCTGTCAAACTGTAAATTGTAGCTTCACCTTACAAACAGATTCCAAACCTTAGTCTGTGTAGTAAGTAGTTTCTACCTCTTACCTTAAATAAAAACAGGTTTGTCTCGTTTTCAACATTACTTAAGCATTCAGGATACTCTTAGTGTAGCAGGATGAGGCACCCCCTCCCTGTGTGGTGCAAGGGTGACTTTCATCGTGGGCTGTTAGCCTATCACCGTACCGCGCTACCTTATAAGGGAGGTAGGGGCCCATCTTGGCTCCCTCTTGCTCTTTGGTACGCTGCGTACCATACTTGTACCATACATGCGTACCCTCCCATACTTCCGGGTTGCGCGTTCATGTGAGGTGTCTTCCCACCTATGCAGGTAAGCAGCGGTAGCTTCATTGGATATGCATGCTTGAGTTTAATAAATAAATTGTTAAAGTAATCCTCGCATTTTAAAAAAAAAATTTAAATAAAAAAACAACTAAATTTCACATTTGTGAATATACATACACGCAAATAAAGATAAAAAATCTAAACAAAAAACAACAACATATATACAACACATAGAGGACACACAAGGGGGAGATCTACATTTACAAATTATAAGTCTAAGTTCAAGAAACTAAACACCAGGCGTTCTAGCTTTTTTTTTCTTCTCTCAGGTTGGAGCAGAGAAGAAAAAGAAACATATGGAAGTCCAATCAGAGACTATCATTCAGAATAACAACAGTTGAGAAAAATCAACACTTAATTTTTTACAGTCCTACTCATGTTCAGTTTTTTTATTGATGAAAAAAACAACTTGAAGTCATTTATAAACCAATTAAAGGAGGGCTTACTATCTCTCCACCTACTACAATGAATATGATATTTCCCCATAAGTAAGATTATATTTATTATGTCAGAAACTGATGGATTTAAATTTTCTATATAATAAAGAATGTGAGAGATATCAAATGTTGGAATGTCATTAATTTTCAACGATAACCACTCTTTTATGTCTTTTATGTTTTACTCTTTTATGACCAAAATCTTTGGGACACAGGGCATAGAAAGAACATGTGGTCTAAGGTTTCTTCATTCTCATGACAGAAGGTACAGGGATCAGTCTCAAATTTAAATCTTTTCTTTAGAAACACAGCTGTTGAATAGATTCTGTGAATTATTTTAAAATGTGTTTCTTTAACTTTAGGTGAAACAGGCCACTTGGTAAATTTAGAACATGCTTTAACCATAATAGATGATGTCACAGACTCTGGGACCTGTGTATTTAACCCTCTGTAATAGTCATGAAAAACCCTAGATTTTAAGACAGTACTAATAAACTTGTTGTTACATTTCTTGTCGTACAAGTTACAATCTTCTATAACTAATTTTGGTAGTACTGTCTTAACATTTGAAAACATTAAGACACTTTCAATCATCTGGATCAATGGTAGAGGAATTGCTTTACAGACCTTATTAAATTCTCTATGACAAAGATTACATTATATTTATCTACAAAGGTTGTGTAATCCAATATGTTAACATTACAATCCAATAAATCGGTGACAAACATAATGCCTCTCTCAAACCAGTCATTCACAAATAATGATTTTCTGTTAAGTAGAATCACTCTATTATTCCACAGGGTTGTACCATGAGGAGAAAAATTATGAGTAAATATCATTTTCCAAAACTGAAGAAGCTGTCTGTGGAAATTAGACAGTTTGTTCACCTCAAAGTCACATTTTAAAATAAAGTTTAGACCTCCTATTTTGCTGAACAAGGACTTTGGAATATGAAACCACATGGAATTTGGCTGGGACAAAACTGCTTTTAGCCAATTTATTTTAAAGGTACCAACCATTGATTCAAAATCAAGAGCTTCAATGCCACCTTTATCATATTCTTTAACAAGTTGTGACCTTTTAAGGTAATGTGTTTTGTTTCTCCATAAAAACTGGAAAATTACTGAGTTGGCTTTTGTAATATTGTATATACAGGGAATGACATGGGTAAATTAATTTGGAGATGTCTTCAGCTTTTGATAAAATGACTCTACCAAAAATAGTGAGATCTCTGGTAAGCCAACGACTGAGGGATTTCTTCATATCAGTAATTCGGTTAGATATATTAATGTCTTCCCTTCTAATATAGTTTTTAGATATTGTAATTCCTAAATACGTTACTTCAGATTCAACTCTGATTGATCAGTACTTGTATGAATGGGGAGTAGTTCACATTTTTTAATATTAAGGGATAGTCCTGAAGCATTGGAGAAAATTGAAATTGTATTGAGAGCTTTATCCACCATGTATTTATCTCTTAAGAAAATGGATGTATCACCCGCGATCTGACTTATTTTAAATTCCTTATTAAAAATTGTGATACCTTGTATTTCTGTAGTTTGGTTAATAAGAATTGTTAGTAGTTGGGTTGCCAAAATGAAAAGCTTTGGAGAGATAGGGCAACCCTGTTGAATGCCTCGAAGTACCTTGAAGCTAGGGGTGACTCCAGGGTTCAGGGAAACACAGCTACTTATGTCAGTATAGAACATTTTTACAATATTACAAAATGTTTCCCCAAAACCCAAAAAGTGTAATGCTTCTAACAGGAAGGGATGTTCAATGCTGTCGAATGCCTTATAAAAGTCCAGAAATAACACATAACTTTCTGTATTAATAAATTCTCTATAATCCAACATATCAAGTATCAGTCTAATGTGGTTATGTATATTTCTACCCTTTATGAAGGCTGATTGACATTCATCGACTAGTTTTGTTAAGCCCGCATCTAATCGGTTTGAGTACACGTGTGCTAGCAGTTTATAATCATTACACAATAAGGTTATTGGCCTCCAATTATCCAGAGAAAGTTTATCCTTGTTGGGCTTTGGGATTACAGTGATTAGTCCCCGTTTCATGGTAGGAGACAAAAACCCTGCCGAGATACATTCTATAAGTGCGTTGTAAAGTAGCTCTCTAATATCATTCCAGAAAAGAAGGTAGAATTTTACGGTTAACCCGTCCAATCCTGGTGACTTTCCCTTGGACATCCGCATAATTGCACCATCTAACTCTTCAATTCTGAGCTTATCCTCCATCAGTTGCTTGAAATTATCATCCATCATTTTACTGTATTTCCTAATTTTACTAAAAAGTAGAAGACAATTTTCCTCCGAGAATTTGGATTTGAATAAGTTACTATAAAAAGCTTTTATATCCTCGTTTACTTGGCCTTGATTGTCTATGGTTACACCATTAACAAGCAAATTCTGGATTTTTTTTTGGTTTGTCTTCGTTTTTCCAAACTGAAGAAGTAGGAAGAATTCTTTTCCCCATCTTCTAGCCAGCGAGCTCTTGATCGTATAAAAGCCCCTTTTGCCTTTTCAAGATATAGATTATCTAATTCGGTTTGAAGGCTGTTTAATTTGACATGTTCCTCCTCCGATAATTCAGTTTTTTGACATAGTTTGTTTATTTCGCTGGTTATTTCTTGTTGTTTAAGCTTTTTGAGTTTAGTCACATATTAACTAATTTTAATTGCAAATTCTTTTGTTTTAAACTTAAACCATTCCCACTTATACAAGGGTGACAATTCCATTTCGGAAATTTCTTGAACCAGTTTTTTTTTAACTTTTATGCAGAAATCAGCTTTCCTTTGTGTTTTTTTGGTCCACCTCAATGTCTTCAATGTCGCTACACGCTTCACAGAGGACTCTTGGTTCGTAGTCGTGGTCGTGGTCAGTCATGTTCGCGGTTCACAGTTTTCACCAAATGTCCCAGCGAAAAAAAAAGGAATGGGCTTCAAAACCAACACAAAATGCTAGAAAAGTATATTGACAAACGGGGTTGTTGCACAGAATTAATCACAATTCAAGGTCTAAAATCCTTAACTTCATACTGAGCCTGCAGAAATGCTGCTTCTCAGTCCGCCATCTTTCATGTCCTCTCCCACGCCCCACGAATGTAGCCTAGCACCCTGCCGTACTCAATCTAGCTCACTGCACCTTAGGCTAATATTGTTAATTTTTCTATGTGCAGCAGAACCGCTTCACTGGGAGCTTTATAGGAAACACTGCTGCTTTGCTTTTACCTGCTTTGCTGCCTTTTACCTGTCTGCTGGGCCTGTGCCTGCTCTGCTATCGCTTAGCGTTAGCTTAGCTGTAGCTTCGCTAGCTGCTGCTGTGTGACTGCATGCTACAGCGAATTTATTCACCTTCTCGGCTGTGAGCAGGCCGCTCCTAATTGTGGACTGAGGGAATGGTGGGGTCCACTTACTTATTTAGGTTTCCCTTTCATTTTTTTTCTTTCGTTTGTTTTTCCGTTTTGTATTTGGACCACCCTAAGTGGGTGTCCAACATTATTTGTTTTCGGGTTACTATTTAGTTGGATTTTCTGGATTAATTGTAGTTTGATTTACTTTCTTCAGTTTGGGGTCTGTTTGGTTATTATATATGGCGTTTTGGATATTTTGTCTTATTGTTAAGTTGATCGGATTGCTTTGTGTTAAGAGTGATTTCTTTTTTTTTTTTGCATTCTATGTGTTCTGTACCTTCCGTTTACTTAATTATTTCATAACATGTTAATTTAAGTGAATTTCATTAACCTTGAGTTAGTGTTGGTTAACCTGTAGTGTGCTGTGTATCCCCCCTGGTCACCATTGTGTGTATGTGTGCGTGTGTGCGTGTGTTTTATTCACGTGTGATCGGGGTGATCTTCCTGGGGATCCCTCTCTCCCCATTGACCCATCCCCCTGCTGGTAAGCCTCGGCACTGGGCAGACATTTCCTTTCCCTTTTGTTTTCTTAGCAGAAAAGTGTTTTTCGGTAGTCTCTTTCCAAATAAAATTTTTAGCATTACTGTAATTATAATAACTGATTGTTTTAAGTGGAACCACGTCTCCTGCCTCTAGTATAACGACCCTGTGTGCCTTACGGTTATTGGTTGAATTAAATTTCTTTCTTTATTAATCCCTTGGGTGGAATTCCCAAGGTGGTGTTGTTGGGCTGATTCCGGTGGGTTTTTGTTCCAGAATAACACCTAATACTAGGTATCAACCTGATCCACCCCTCGCATTGCCACATTAGGAACAACTCAACAACATATATAACAAAGGTCTAGATGTTCTGATACATTTTAATGCTGAAATGCTGCTTATTGTATCTGTAATGCCTCAGTTACTTTAAATTTCACATGATATCATTGAATAGTTCTAACCTCATACTAATCAGTCTTGTATATGTCTCTGTTTCTTCTGTCCATCTCCCTCAGCTGTGAAATGTGTGGTATCTGGGCTTTGTTCGGCAGTGATGAGTGCCTGTCAGTTCAGTGCACCAATGCCATGAAGATTTCTCACCGGGGCCCAGATGCCTTTCGCTTTGAGAACGTTAATGGCTTCACCAACTGCTGTTTTGGCTTCCACCGCTTGGCCATCGTGGATCAGCTGTATGGAATGCAGCCGTTGCGCATCAAGAAGTTTCCTTTCTTGTGGCTGTGCTACAATGGAGAGATTTACAACCATCACACTGTAAGAATATACTGGATGTCTTTAGCAGACATGTACAGTTCCTTTGTTCAGTTTGATGCGGTAATTTCAGAGTTGATGTATTGGCAGATATAAATTTTTTATATAAACAAGCACAAACATAATTGCCATTGATCTCTTAAATTTGGTGATTGAAAAGTTGTGATTTCAGTCCTGTTCAGACCAAAATCATCAAAAATGAGACAAAAGAAGGCTTCAGGGAAAAGTTACAATTGACTCAACATAAAACAAGCTGCCTGATGGTGTCACCTGTCAAGTCCTCAGCAGCTTGTTTTAGAATGTAAAGCACTACTCACCTGTCAGGGTCTCTTAGCCAAGTCACCTGGTCCTGTCAGTTACAAACGTTCTGGATGGAGAAAGAGACAATCACCTCAACACTTTGTCTGTGGAACATCTTTGTCCGTTTGACATAAGCTTGAACCCTCTTGTTAAGTGGCAGTTCAAAAAGGACCCAAACGCAGACAACACAGGGGGGCAGAGATTGCAGTTCAGGGATTTAATTAAATAAAGGGCAAAACCGTGAACAAACAGAAGGTAACAGAATCCAAGATACAAAATCTGAAAACAAGAAGCAAAAACTAAGGCAAAACAGGGATCACGATGCAGACATGGTGCAAAGCAGGGATCAGCAGGACAAGGCAGCACAAGACAGGGTAACACAGGGTATAACAGACGAACTGACACAGAGGACAGAAACAAACAGACAGATACACAGTGATGAGACAATGACACACAGGGAGGAGGAGAGAATCAGAGACAGGTGGAAACACACAGACAAACACAATGGAGGGAAAATGAAGAGGGAAAACTATGAGAGAAAACATAGAGGATACAATAATAAACTAAGACAGGGAGCAAACATCAACAAACAAACTGGAACTAAAGGCATGCAAGACTAAAACACAGACAGAGGAATCAAAAGGGAAAAACAGATCATAAAAAAATAAGACAGGAAGTGTAAAGCATAAGACATGACAGAACTAAACTTACGAAATAAAACAGGAAACAGAAAACATAGAATCTACAAAACTCAAACCACAACACCTCTGGGGTCTGAGGGCTTTCGCTCTTTTTTTCTATTTTTTTTTACATATCTTCTTAAATTAATCTTTTTTTAAGGTACTTGCATAAAACTTAATACCCAAGTGTTTTACATCTCAATTTAGAGCACAATTTCAGATTCAGGTTATCCTTGATCAATGTATACAGATGTAATTTGATGAAGTAACTCCTCTTATGATCCATGTGCATCCCTATTAGACACACGAGATGTGAAGCAGCCCTCCTCCTCCTCCTCACTTAAATATCAGAATATTTGCTCATATGCAGACAAATGGAGTTGTTGATTGGACAGAGGATTGGGAAATGATGTAGGTAGAGGGTCCACCAGCAAGGACCTCATTCCTGTACCAGGGTGAGATGGAGCTGCCGTTTAAAAAGAAATGAACCAGGTGCAGGCAGCCTGGCTCTCAAAGGGACTAGGAGACACTGACTGGTGTAATTAGGGCTATGAATGAGTGAATACAACCCCTCTGTGTCTTGTGTCATACTTTGTGCCCAGATTGTGCCTCATTTATCCAGCAGCAGAGAGTTAGACTACACTAAATGCACTGGCACCATTGACTTCAGACCATGTGCTTTAGATTGTTTAAATAGGACCTTTTGTCTTAAAATATCTGTGTTGTTCTTTTCTCTGTTCCTTTCTTCATTCAGCTGTAAATCACACAGTATTTTATCACATAATTCAACATTCAAACATTTCAATTTTAGGATTGTTTCATTGAATTATTTCATTGTTTTTTAATCTATTCCCATGTTAGTGGTTGAGATGTTAACTTTTATAAGTAGGAACCAGGAAACTTAAAATAACTCTTCCTCTGCCATTTCTTCTGTTTTCATCCAGCTGAGGGAGCAGTTTGAGTTTGATTGCCAGACTAAAGTGGATGGTGAGATTTTGCTCCATCTGTACGACCGCTTTGGCATCCAGAAGATGGCTTCTCTCCTGGATGGTGTCTTTGCTTTTATTCTGCTGGACACTGCCAACAGAAGAGTCTTTCTGGGAAGAGATACGTATGGTGTCAGGCCTTTGTTCAAATTCCTCACAGACGATGGATTCCTCGCAGTCTGCTCAGAAGCCAAAGGTAACCAGATAATTTATTACCCCTCCTTGAATCTGGGTCTTTTCTAATCTGTTTGGGTAAATTCTCATTCATCCAGGTCATTGTAATCCTTGAAGGTTGAATCTGAAGCAACTGGACTTCGGGTTTGAAGACGTTTCACCTCTCATCCAAGAGGCTTCTTCAGTTCTAAACGACTGGTGGGGGGTTTCAGATATTAAGTGGCCGTTTGCACTACACACAAAACTAAGAATTTTTGTTGCGTTTTGGCCGTCCGTTTATACAAGAATGCAGACTTTTAAAGACGGGCTCCAGAGTGGAGATTTTTCAAAATGCCACAGTACTGTTGTCGTGTAAACGGGCAAAACGCAACTCTGCTAAAAACGATGATGACACAGCTCTGCTTCGTGCACGCCTGATGTGTGCTGCTGCCTTCTTGACCAGGGCACACGTAGGAAAGAGATCCTTGATCTTAACAGGTTATCTTTTTCCTGGTTAAATAAATAAAATAAAATGCCTATTATGGTTCCTGTCAGCCTTTGTCCCGTACACAGACAGTAAACAGCCTACTATGGCCAGAGCAACAACAAAATTACAACGTCTGACAGTAGACTGTTGAATTTATTAATGCTCCTCCAATGTAGATTTGCTGAACCACCACTGTGATCTTATTCTGTGGTGTTTATTTTGAAAAAATGTAAAAGTATAAAAAGTATTTTTAAAGCTTACACCACCAACTACTGCCTTTGCATACAGACTACAGTTTTTTCAGTCGTGTTTGCAGATCTGTGTGTACGGAGATCATTTCAGAAATGATGCCGTGTGAACGCAGAAGGTTTTAAAAAAGCAGAGAAAAAACTCCTAAGTTTACAGTCATTGAATACACAAGTGGTTCATTTGCCTAATGGGGCATCATGAGTCATGTGAGTCAACACGCTTAGACAAAAACTGGTTTGTCTGAAGGACAAAACACTCAAACACAAACTCAGCAACGTTGTTTATGCAGTCAAATGCAGTGAGGAGTGCACGGAACTGGACATTGGGGAAACCAAGCAACCACTTCACAAACATAAGGCACAACACAGGAGAGCCAACTCTTCAGGCCAGGCCTCGGCAGTCCACCTACATCTTACGGACAAGGAACACTCATCTGAAGACGACAATGTCCACATTTTGGACAAAGAAGAAAGATGGTTTGAGAGGGTAGTGAAGGAGGCCATCTATGTCAAACTGGAACCACCATCTCTAAACAGAGGCAGGGGTCTACGCCACCACCTCTCACCCACATACAATGCAGTCTTAGCATCTCTCCCCAGAACGTTTCACTACCATTTACACCTTGAGTTAAGTGAAACTGAGAATAATGCTTAAGACTCACATGATGCCTCATGAGGCAAACAAACCACTTGTGTCTTCAACAACTGTAACGACCCATAGTTCTTTAGAATGAACTGCAAACAGATGACTTTAACAACTGTCAACGTGTTCGTGATCTCAGAAGAACAATAAACAAGTGACTTCAACGACCCTCAAGGTGTTAACGACCTCAGCAAAATACCTTGGATGAGAGGTGAAACTGTTTAGGGTCTTCAAACCCTAAACAGGTGCTTCAAATTCAACCTTCAAGAGTCTTTTCTAATCTTGTGAGAAAATGTTTTACAGCTTTTTAGCATTGCTCAACTTGTTGTTTTCCCAATCAAAGGCCTTTTAGAGGTTTCTCATACAATGGACTCCCCTGCCAACATCGTCCCCTTTCTCCCTGGATTCTTTGAGGCCTTTGAATTGAAGCAGACCGGTAAAGTTCAGTCCATTCAAATGGAGCAGTTCCACTGCTGCACAAAGGAGCCTGCTCATGCCATCTACGACACTGTGGAGAGACTGCCTACAAGTAGAAAACTCTTCATATTTAACTAGTACTAATTCAGTCATTTGGTAATCATTTTGTCTGACGTGTGAAAACTGATGTCTCCACAGGTTTTGATGAGGAAACAGTGAAAATGAACATTAGAGCCCTGTTTGAGAATGCTGTAAAGAAACGTCTCATGGCTCACAGGAGAATTGGTTGTCTTCTGTCAGGTAAACTAAAGTCCTGATATCTACGTACTGAAAAAGCTCCTACTGTTACACAAAACAGTGGTGGCAAGCAAACATCTATAAAATATATAACATATTATTTCAACATGTATACAGTTGGAAATGATTTACTCCATTGTAAATTAGGTTTATCTGCAACATCTACTGTTTATCAGCTGTTTCCAAAAACCAAATCACACAAGAACAGATTAAATAGATCAAAACAACAGAACTTAAGTTTTTTTTTCCACATCAAAAACAAAATACTACTTTTACTGACTACTCTAGTCTAAAGAATATTCAACCCCCTGAATAGTGTAGCATAACTGTATCCCTTAAATTCAAACAGAGCTGGGCACCAGACTGGAGAATAGCTGAAATCTAGCTAACTAAAATGACTATAGCCTTACAAAATAAAAACATATATGCATAAATACACAGTGTCTATATATATCACACAGATATGATTTATAAAAAGAAAAATCAATCTTGTAAATAAGTTCCCTCCAGTCCATAAACACATAACATCCTCAAAGGTCTCTTTGGCTTAAATATTGAAGAATTGGCCAGGTGGCCGGAAATGACGAGACTTTAATGTTTTTAAAACATCGTGGTCGGGCCGACTTACCAATAATAAGTGACTTTTCATTTCCTCCTGCCGTGTTTGTGCACAACATGATGGTCAGACGATCTTTTGCCTGCTTTCCCCCACTGGCTTGTTCGCCTTTCACAAACAATGTCTTTGTTGAAGTCGTTTGGAAAAAGAGTACGGACTCGTCCATGTTGTGGATATGTCCTCTAGATATCCCACATTGTGGTCGACTCCAGCACTCCCCCACCACCGTGTTAGCGCCAATGTTGTGGTGTTTCTTAAAACTCTCCAGCCAGCCGTTGGAAACTTTACAGTCACTTTACTGAGGTCTAAATGACCTTTAACTGACTGATGAATTTGAACATTTCTCTGTCAGTGGTAGATTTCACATTTTAAAAAGTTAATTTCCCACCATGCTTCTGCTCCATGGAGCAAAAACAATAGGGCCTTTGCATGCATAATGCATAACAATATTACAGATAATAACAGACCCGGCTCCAGAATGAAGTCTGTCTCTTTATCTCAGGTCTGTTTCAGTGTTGTGGAACTAAACAGTGCTGTCTGTGGTTCTGAAACAACAGCTAAGTAATTGTCACTCATATCAAGGTCAATAATTTAGTCTTTACAATTTTTCTATAGATACATAAATCTTAAATAGAGGGAGCAAAAAATACAACTAAATCTGAAAATATCTGAACTGTAAATATGAAAAAAATTAGTTAGATAATATGAGATTACTGTCCAGTTGTGTTGGCTTATTTTCAGTGTGCAACACAAGTAACGCATCGTTATTAATGCTGTCATAGGTTTAGCCTGAATTAAATTGTTATTGTTGAAACAGTTGGGGATTAAGATGGTGTGTGTTTCTGATACTCAGGTGGTCTGGACTCCAGTTTGGTTGCTGCTACACTGGTGAAACTGGCCAAGGAGGAGAAGCTGCAGTATCCTATTCAGACCTTCTCCATTGGGTCAGAGGACAGTCCAGATATCATCGCCGCTCGGAAGGTCAGTTCTCCTGACAGAAGTCTTTCAGATGATGTCTCCTCTGTCAGCACCGTTAAAGGAAAGAAAACATAGTTTGATGTGTTTTCAGTCAGGTGGGTTGTGTTTTCAGGTTGCAGCTCACATTGGCAGTGAACACCATGAGGTGAACTTCACTGCAGAAGAAGGGATCCAAGCTGTAGAGGAAGTCATCTTTCACCTGGAGGCCTATGACACCCTCACCATATGTTCCTCTATTGGTGAGTGTGGGCTGTAGCAAAAACCTGTAAGAGGTCATTCATGATGAGGAGATCGTTATCAAGAAGTAATGGATGACAGGAAGTCCTGTCCATTAAAGAGAAACTTTCAAAAGACAAACAACATTCACACCTACGGTCAATTTAGAGTCACCAGTTCACCTCTACTGCATGTTTTTGGTGGTGGGAGGAAGCTGCAGAACCCAGAGGGAACCCACACAGACACGGGGAAACATGCAAAGTCCACACAGAAAAGTCCCAGGTCCTCAGGTGGATCTGAACCCAGGACATTCTTGCTGTGAGGCAACAATGCTACCCACTACGCCACCATGCTGCCCCCATTCCCAATGTCATAATTTGCTTGTCTCTTTTTTCCTCTACAGCGATGTACTTGCTATCAAAGTATATCAGGCAGAAGTCTGACAGTGTGGTGATCTTCTCTGGAGAGGGTTCTGATGAGCTGACTCAGGGATACATTTACTTCCACAAGGCAAGTCCTCCACAAACCACTGACTACTAGTGAAGCGGTCACACTAATGGCTGTTATTTTGTTTTACACGGTAATATTTTTGTTAATATTTAGTTGATAGCATTTCTCTGGCACATGAAGGCGTGGCATTGTGGGTGGGCCTAATTAGCCTGGGCCCACCCACATGAAAACTTTGCCATTCCTAAATTACTGTGAGAATATATTTTCTTTTTTAGTCAGGTCAGGATTCATAGCCAAGATTCAGGTTCGGTATGGTGACATTGTGAGTGTTCTGAAATGGAATGGAGGTCTGAGTACTCTTTTCAGTGTGCAGAAGGGGGTTCAGACAGGGCTGCATGGTCTATTCTCTGGCCATTGAGCCTCTGCTCCATAAACCCCATTTCCACTGCGTAGTGCCGACTCGACTCGACTCGACTTTTTTGCCTTTCCATTAGGTAAAAAGTACTTGGTACCTGGTAGGCCTACTACTTTTTAGTACCACCTCCGTTGCAGTTCCAAGTGAGCCGAGCAAGTACTAAAAGGTCATGTAAAATGTTACAGACCACTGATTGGTCAATGTGTGGCATGCACAGACTATCCTGCACAGCACAAATCAGTGACCGCCACACTCAAACAGCCAAGCTACTTTAGCGACCGTACTGTGCAGACGTTTCTGTCTTAAACAGCTGATGAGAGGATCACCAGAGGTGGACAAGAGGTGTGTGTCGCATTGAAGAAATGGAGAACGACTGGCAGAAAGGTACCCAATACCAAGGCGAGTCGAGTTTAGTCGAGCTGGTACTATAGCAGAGTATTCTGTTTCCGGGAGGAGGGTGGACAGGGTCTGGTCCATCGGGCCCGTAGGGGCACTGCCTTTCATCTTCAGTTCATTCAGAGACTGCTCACTGGGCCTTTGGACCTCTTGTGGAGACCTTTATCCTGCTGCATCCTGCAGCGGTTCGGTGGTCTGGGACTGGGTCTATCTCTGTTTCAGATGGACTCTAAGAAGATGAACTCTTCCTATCTACTGGCCTTTTACTGGCCTTTCTACGGGTCTTGTTCTCTCAGTGTGGTCTTTGCTGAGCAAGAAGAGGGAGAAGCAGACTGACCCTCTGTACTGGCTCCTACAGGAGCCTGTGTTGTTTGGAAGACTTTTGGTGTTGTGGCACAGTCAGACTCAGAAACCAAACTGTAGCAAAAGAGAAGGGGGTTTATTGAAGGCTGCACAGGTAATTGATGAAGGAATGATGAGTCGATTTTATAGGTTAACCAATTTTATTTATGTCATTGTAATATTTTATGTAACTAATTTATTAATTTTATGATGATTTTACCATCGATATACTAAATTTAGCACTTTATCATCGTATGGCTGGCATGACTTAAAGGCCAGCTTTTGACCGCTGCAGTTGTCCTGGAGCCCATGTCTCCAGTGCCCCCCTGTACCCCATTTATGTATCCCCTTTAAGTCTTGTTATCTAGTTTTTTATGTCTTGCTGCACAACCAATTGCCCTTCGGGGACAAATAAAGTTGAAATTGAGTTGAGTTGAGTTGGTCAGAAGACAGATGGGAGATAGAGAGAACAAGCTCTGATAGCAGGGTTTCCTCCAGAATAGTTATTTATACTGGTCTTCTGATGGTGCCAACAAAAAACCAAAAGATGGTAAAAGGTGACTTTTCATCGTATTGTATTTATAATTATCTTTACAGTCAAACCTGTAACCATAATGGGAGGATCTGTGGCAGAATGATAAACAGTGAGTGGAAGTATTGCAGAAAGGCCTACATTCATAGATCATTTAGAACATGATTATTAGTCCTGTATGATGATTGTCTATATAAGTTGATTTTATAACTTATTTAATCATTAAATGACGTGGTGTAGGTATGTAGGTTTTATTCTAAATTAAAATGAACATATGTCACAATATGCAAAAAAATAATTTAATTTTTTATTAAATAATTGAATCCAATAAGGTTATCAGTTTGTGTATGTACACATTTACAATGAAATATTGATCATGAAAGAAATGTTTTTAGCAGGTGTCCTGAAACATTTGACTTTGACTGTATATTGTAATAAATCCAGGTCAGGATATTTTAGAACCAGCTTTAATCTGGGTTCAGCCTCTGAACTGACATCAGATTGTTCACACATGTCCACAAATGTCTGTTCCCAAATGTTAATATGTCTTTACGTTAAAAGGGTTCTTCAAAAGAATATATGATTTTATAGATTTATTCCAGCTCATTTATATATTAAATAACTTACTTGGTGGTGAGTTGGTAAATGACCTTGTGTTAAGTGAAGTGGTGTGAAAGCATGTGAACTCAGAGTGAAGGTTGAAGGTCTGTTTCAACTCATCTTTTTGTGAATCTTGATCATGGTTTAATAGATAAAGACTGAGATAGTACATTTACTGCAGTGAGGGAACATTTACTGCAGACATGAATTTGATCTCCGGTCCTGCTGCTGTGGCTTTTATGTTCATCTGATGCCGTTCAGTTCAGACTTATTGAACGTGATACAGAAATGCTACAAGGTCTGACCTAGAAGGATTGTGACTTTTACATAAAAGTAACACGAGCCTGTCCATCTGAATGTGTTGAATTAACCATCAGATGAATGTAAAGGGGTTTAATGAAGCACAGGTGCTAACAGAGTTGTTTTTCCTCCAGGCTCCGACTCCCAAAGCAGCTGCAGAGGAGAGTGTTCGACTGCTGAAGGAACTTTACCTGTTTTCTGTCCTCCGTGCTGATCGCATCACTGCTGCACATGGGTAACATGTGACACTTCATTATCCAACATTGCCATGACTAAAGAATTCAGGCTGCATTCTGACTGGTTTTCCAGTTTGTACATAAAACATAAACCAGTTGTTAACTGGCTCGAGCGGTCAAGGCAACGTACTGTATGAGGAGAAATAGAGGAAGAAGAGTTTCCATGCATGTTTATCAGAAGTTTTTATTTGATTTTTATCAACACCGGGAGATATCGATCCAACCAACACCATCAACATCCAACATCAGACTGACTGCCTTATAAAGGAGAGCCTGCTCATTGACTGGCTGTCATTTACCTTTTACACAGGTTATCACAAAAATCTGCACACTTAATATTTACAATATATACTTGCATAAACCATTACCAAATGATATACAGTATAGCTAAATATTTATTCATACCCCAAAATACACCAAATACATA
This sequence comes from Chaunax sp. Z400, assembly GCA_037577475.1. Lineage (NCBI taxonomy): Eukaryota > Metazoa > Chordata > Actinopteri > Lophiiformes > Chaunacidae > Chaunax > Chaunax sp. Z400. Next base: position 7,211,214 of record CM075200.1, read on the forward strand.
CAGAAAACTATATAACATAAATATGCACCATTAAACACTTACCAGAAACTCCCCATGACCTACTTTCCACTTGCCCTAACAGTCCCGGAACTAATATTAGGTGCATAAGCCCCTGGGGACCTGTTTTTGCCCGAACACCTTTGGAGGAGGACAACAGGAAGAGGTCAGTTTTGTGAGTGCTAACAACAGCTTTAAATGGCTTATACTTAGACGCCTGAAGTTATGCTCAACAACAAACATGTTACACTAATATTGGATACAAACTCAATATATGTTCACAGGTAAACGAGAGTGCAACAGGTCAGCGTCTCTGCCGCAGCATTGGGCAACCTACACAGTCCAATAAATACATAATCTATAAAAAAAAATACACTTGTTATAATACCACTTGAATGCTTCTTATACCAACGTATTGAGATACAGATTTAACATAACTTAATTATGTGCTTAATCCATTAATCATATATCCAAATTTTAAAGCAGTATTACATACTGGCTTTGTAATGGTGACTCGTTGCACCAGTAAAAGATGTGCTGTAGTCAGCGTCATGTGAGCTCACCTTGTCTTCCTCCTGTGCACATTTTAAAAGCTTGAAGCTGGACTGGACTTCTTTTCTTAGCTTGAAGACATTTCAGCTCTCATCCGAGGGGCTTCATCAGTTCTAAACTGTTGGTATGGGGTCAAGAATTTATCCTCTGTGAGATGTAAACTACCTTGAGAGTCGTTAAGTAACCTGTTCCCTTTCCTTTTCTTCCCAGTCCTATTGTGGGTCGTTGGGGTTACTGGGACCAGACGTATCTCGTATGCATATTGAGCCATTATGTGGGTCATTAGCATAACGATGATGAAACCAGCGTGGAAGAGAAGTCAGGACTGCATTGTATGTAGGTGACAAGTGATGGCGTAAACCCCCACCCCTGTCCAGAATGTGAACAATGTTGTCCTCAAATGAGTGTCCTTTGTCCTTTAGGTGTAGGTGAACTGCCGAGTCCTGTCCTGAAGAGCTGGCTCTCCTGTGTTGTGCCATGCGTCTGTGGAGTGGCTGCTTTGTCTCACCTATACAGACCATTGCACTCCTCACTGCGTTGAACTGCATAAACCACATTGCTTCGATTGTGTTTGGGTGTTTTGTCCTTGTCCTTGTCCTGACCCCATACCAACAGTTTAGAACTGATGAAGCCTATCAGATGAGAGGTGAAACGTCTTCAAGAAAACAAGTCCAGTTGCTTCTGAATCAACCTTCAAGGATTACCATGACCTGGATGACTGAGAATCTACACAAACAATTAGAGCATGATGAATTAAACCCAATAATCAGTTCTGCAGGAATGAAAGCCAGTAAATCAATATTGGTTTAGATATAAATTAATTAAAACTGAACGTACTCCAAAGATTATTGAAAGTAATGGAGCTATTAACCATTTTATACAGCGTCAGTGGAGGAATATTTGGTGTTTCATCGGAAACAACCATCATTTGCTGTCCTACAATCATCCTGCCTCTTTATTGGTATTGATTATGTAATGATCACTATCTTTTGTAATTCTATATTTATTTCTCTACTGATGCGATGTCCCTTTTTATCTTTCAGTCTGGAGCTCAGGGGGCCTTTCTTGGACCACAGATTCACTGCATACTACCTTTCTCTGCCTGAGGAGATGAGGATTCCTCAGGTCAGTTGATATGTACAACTGTTATGTGGTCTGAGGGAGTGTGTATGACACTGTTAATAACATGAAGGGATCTGTGAAAGCACTGCTCTAGCATCACATTGGACTAATAGTGGTGTATGTCCTGTGTAAGCAGCATGGAGTGGAGAAGTATCTTCTGAGGGACTCCTTCAAAGGTCTCAACTTGATCCCTGATGAGATCCTGTGGAGGCGTAAAGAGGCCTTCAGTGACGGTATCATGTCTGTGAAGAAGTCCTGGTACACCTACCTGCAAGAGCATATAGAGTCTATGGTATGTGTTATTGTAAGACTGTGACTGATCCTTTGTTCTGTAGTGTTCAGTTCAATTCACTTCATTCAAATCACATTCGGTAGAGCGCATAAACCTGCCAAGGCCCAACAATCCTACACACGTCTACTTTCAACCCCAATTCCAAAAAAGTTAGGACATTATGAAAAATATAATGCAGAATGCAATGATTTTCAACCTCTTTTTAACCTAAATTCAGTTGAATACAGATAAAGATAATAAAAATAAAGATATTTAATGTTCAAACTGAGAAACTTTATGGTTTAAAAAAAATATACATTCATTCTGAATTTGATGTCTGCAACACATTTGTAAATAGTTGTTAAAGGTTGATATTTAACGTTGTGTTCCATCACTTTTTCTTTTAACGGAACCCTAGCATCAAAACAGAGCAGTGACAGGACAACAAAACCATCACCAGTGCTCACACCATGTGACTAACAAGCTTTATACAAATGTACAATATATACAGGCCCCTTAGTTGGCAGGGTGGAGATGCTGCCCACTGCCACTGTAAACTCTGGCGCAAGAGCTAGCTAGAGCTTTGCAGTCTCCATAGGTTGCCGAGACTAGTCGACTGGTATGGATAGTGCCCTAACCTGGGTCGCTAATCTTTTGGGCACTATGAACGCCGACCACTGAGAAGCTTGTAAGACTAGCTCCACAAAGGGAGCAGATGCTGCCACATTCAGCCAGTAGAACTGGTAAATATAAATCAAGCTGACCAAGTAGAGGCTGCACAGATGTTGGTCAGATATGCTGGAGTAACTGACAGAGCTTGTATCTCCACTACCCTTAATGCAGATGTTACTACCAAAAGAAATACTGTCTTGAGAGACAGCCACTTGAGGCTCACAGACTCAAGGGGTTTCAAAAGGGGAGTGCTGTAGAGAGTCTAGGACTCTCTGTCCTAAGGTAGCACAGCAGGGGCTTTACTGTGAGTCCCGAGTCTCCTTTGCCTCTCGGAAATTATTCAACGAGGATATCACAATCCTCCGAAAGCCTGCACTGCCCCACATGGGTGGCATTAATAGCAGCCACCATGCCTCTGAGGGTTGAGAAAGCCTTCCCCCATCTAACTGAGCCTGAGGGACCAGAAGGATCTGTAGGGCCCCACACATGATTTAGTCGGCTTTGGTTGCTCTGTTCTATTACTTAAATGTGTTCCCATCACATGAGCACGCTCCTCTCATACATGGAGCCTATGCCCCCTGAAAGGTGTGTACCACAGTATCTGGCCGATCCATTTGCGGGAGACCAATCCTTTCAGGGGCCAAGCCTCGTTGAAGACCCCAAGGAAAAGGGGTGAAACATAACACCTTGGACTTGTGAAAGCAGACCTCTGTGAACTGGAAGCTCTCATGATGCCCCACTCATCAGAGGTGGGATGTCTGGGAACAAAGCCATGTGAAGCCAGCTCAGGGCTCACAGAACCAACCACATTTCCTCCATCTGAGTCCTCTTCTTGTATTCTCCAGGGGAGAGTGCAAACAGAAGGCCTTGGGGCCACTGAGGGGCCAAGGCCTCTGTACCAAGGGGAGGGACGTCACTCCACAGGGAGAAGACAAAGGTGCAGTGGTCTTGTTTGACTCCCTGGAAACAAAAGGGTCTGTTACCGCTGTCTTGAAGCAAGGGATCTGTACCAGTTAGGGGTAGAGACTGTGTTGAGAGGCCCACATTTGGGGATTGATCAGAAGTCTGCGATGGCACAAAGAGCTCTGTCCCCCTTGTCTGTTTATTTATGCTGCTGCCACTGTGCTTTCTGTTCTTAGCAGCACATGGCAACCTTGGCTGTGCAGCAGGGATTCCCATAGGGCAAGTCAAGTGGTTTTGTCGCTCTGGTGGACCCCATTCCCTCTGCCCCCCGAGGCTGAGGAGAAACCTCCAATGGCTGCCAGTAAAAGAGGGCTAATGGGACTATTTCTACCGTCACTACCAACAGCCCCAGAGTTGCATGCACAGCCTTCTGAAAACCCTGTCCTGGGGCAAACATGTGCCGGGCAGGCCTCCAGCCTGCTCTTCTCCCAGCTGTGGCAACGGTCAAGGTCCATATATGCTCCAGGAGCCGGGTCACCCAATATATTAATCTGTTGTCAAATGGTCAGCCAGCCACTACTGCCTACTCTTTAGTTAGCCAACCGTGCATGAAGGATAGTTGCCTTAGCTCCCTCTTTTCGATGAGGACTGTGGGCCCCCCTCCTGTGTAAGCTTTTGCTGCCATAGGAAAAGGATAACGAGCTACACTTAGCTAACAAGGTATTCACCGTCTTTTAGTTTCTACTTGGGATGCTCTTGATACGATTGCCCTCTCTTTCCCAAGTGGTTGAAACCGTCCTGCCATCGCAGGAGAAGCAGGTGTCCTGGGAAGGAAAAAAAAAGGATGCTGGTCAACCCCCCCATTCTCATCAAAGAGGGAGGGTGTGACATCTTCCTTAGAAGCCCTTTTCACCTGAGCCTTAGTGAGGTGGTGTCATTGTGACTGTTAACCTTCTCCTTCTTCTGGGAACGTCAGAGACTAACAAGACAGGATTATCCTTTCTCATCTGTATCGTAGAACAGAAGTGGAGTGGAAAGACTGGTGTTCAACAAAATGCACCTTACCTCCCTAGTTCAAGCAGGTCCTGTAGGGGGCTGGGTCCCCTTGGCCTACCATGCCCTGGTTTCAGCAATGGCTGGACACTCTCTGTGGTGGTCTTTATTGTAAAGCAGCAGGCTCTTATTTTGCAAGGATACTATACAGGAAGTATTGCAGCGTACACATGAGTTTAACCTGCAGCTACAGTATGTGCTTGTTAATAAAGTCAGCTCAAAGTTACACTCTCTTTTATAGTGAATCCCTTCGCACGACACTCCACTCCAGGCTTTGTTTTTATCTTCTCTCACTTGCCTAGTGGTGAAGGAGAGAACGCTAAATACGGAAGTGACCTCAGCCGCCACCATGGCGAGGAGACATTTCCCTTGGTTCTTTTTATTGTTTTCCTTTGCTGTTTTGCGTTACCAGCTCTAGAAGCAACTAACATGAAAGTGAAGCTTCACCATGTGTCAACACAGTGCTTCATGCTATCTGTGTTGCTGTGGTTCTTCCCTGCTTGGCATATACACAGGGAAAACACCTTCATGGAAGTAAGCGCTGCTTCACTTCCCAGCCCCCAATTTTGCAGCCACTAACAAGATGATGATGAGATGCACTGGCCTTTAATATAGCTTGAATGGAAACACATTCACATCAATATGAGGCAGTCGGAGCAACTGCACAACGTGATATGTTTCACAAAGTGAGGTCAGGATTGAGTGGTGACCCAACAAAGTCACATACTTTTTGTGCCTAAACAAATGGACTGCTTCATGTGAAGCATGTGTTAATTCGGCTTTATGTTAAAAAGGCTTTCTGCTTCTGAATGAGATGCAGAGACGTGACAAAGAGTCAGTATTTGATGAGCTGGTGTCTGACCTGCCTTGCATCTTCTCACAGGTAAATGATGACCAGATGAAGAGGGCTCATAAGACGTTCCCTCACAACCCTCCACGCAACAAGGAGGACTACTACTTCAGACAGGTGTTTGAGAAGCACTACCCAGGCCAAGCTAAGTGGCTCTCCCATTACTGGATGCCCCAATGGATCAATGCTTCAGACCCAATCAGCACGGACCCCGTCTCTCTACAAACATGACCAATGAGAAGCTCTGAAACAGCTATGTGCATGTCAGTCAGCAGTATGTTGGACTTCATAGAACATGAAGTTGACTAAATTCAACTCATTTGGAATTAGTTATACTGAGTTAATGTGAAGTCACACTGTGAAGGGGTTTGTTAGACTTAGAGCGGTGGAGGGGTAACTTTTACTTACAAATGTCAGACAGTCTCTTAGCTTTGTGCAGTTGACTGCATTATGCAGCATTTAACAATTATACATGTGTAACAATTCATCTAACGTGTAAAAGCATTAAGTAGAAAACTTTTGTGGGAGAAGCAAATCACTTATAGTTTTATATCTAAATCTGACCAACTGGACAGCCTGTCAAAGACAAGTTCAAACTGTAGACGGTGTGAAGAACCAGACTTCAGTTTTGTTTTTCTCTCTTTCTTTTAGCCCATTTATCTTGAATGTAGTTTTATTTTCATCAACCATTTTCCAAACCATACGTAGAATTTATTATGAGGTCTGTGTTTTATGTTTACCCTATTTTCATTAGCTTGTTGTAGTAAAACTGAGTGACATTAATTTTTAAATGCATGGCAGTCTGTCAGCTATCTGCTGTAGGATGAGTAGCTGTACACAGCCAAGCAATCAGCTGAACATCAGGTGTATGTGGGGATATTTTATGAAAGGGAGGGGGATGAGGAGTTAGGAACATATCAAATGTGGAGCCCTTTGTGTTTAACTTAGCTGTGTCCTGGGAGAAGCTTGGTTTAATGTACGCTTTGTGATGATGAGCACAATAAAATCTAACACATCAGACTCTGGAAGACTCAAGTGTTTTCTTTGAATGTTGAAGAATGTTTGATAAAATGTTGTTGAGGATCCAGACCTTTTTCCTGGCCCAGGTTGGGACCTTTTTTGATCCAACATGAATTGGCGAGCCGAGTCAGAGGAGACCCGAGACCTTGTGCTTGGACAGACCCGTCTGCAACTCAGAACATGGGTGGCCACTAAATAAAAGTAAGTAGAGCCATTTTAAAAATCTGCAAAATCATCATTGTGTCTGAGTGCAGAAGTTCCACCCAGTTTTAAGTGTCAAACCTAAAGAACCTAATTAACATTACTAAAACAGAGTCTGATGTGATTATATGTATGGCGGACCATGATGCGGAAGTATGAGGTGAAGAAAATTGATTGGGGATTGTATGCATTTATAGCGTGCCGGTTTACAGATTAATTTGGTTTGCTTTGAAAAGCTCCAGATTGAAAAGTAAAGCTTGACTGTGACAGGACAGGAGTGTGAGAGTACAATGGTATCAAATTGTGTGTGTTTAGTAGTTTATTTGTGTAAATAAATATAGTTAGTTAAAGCCCTGTGCTGTTCTCTTTGCTCCTTGTGTCAGGGAAGTGTATCTAGGAGTAATCAAACAGTCGGGCAAAGGAATTAAGACAAAGATATCAAGCCGACACAACACCTGTGGATACCGCTCTCTTTCCTGTAGTATTTCTGCAGTGTCTGAGGTGCCTCAATGACAGGGAGGAACACCCTTGGATACGGCTCTTTCCTGTTATACTTCCAGTGACTGGAAGGTCTGATTTGAGCAGGGAGGTGAAATAGAGCAACACAGCTGAATACCGCTCTTTCCTGTAGTATTTCAACGATGTGCCACGGTGCTCCAGAGACGGAGAGGACCGGACGGAGTGAGTTGAAATACAAACCTTGGTTTATCTGCAGACCGCCCCAGCTCTTTATTGTTACTAATAAGGAGATGATAAGGAGATAGTAAAAAGAGGAGAAAGAAAAAGATTCTGGAACAAATACTGATTCGCCGAAATAGCACCCTCAACCACAGCCCCTGTACAAATTTATATAACTGGCGGGTGGAGAGGAAGTGCACACTTGTCCTGGTTTGTCACTTAAGTGTGACCTGGTTATCTCTGGCCCTCAGGGGGTAGCATGAGCCACTGAAAATAAAGCGGACAGTGCTTTCTGATATTTTTGGAATCTTAAGTATTTAACTTATTTATTTGAGGCAAGGAGAGGATCCGGTTCGGGGAGCTCAGAATTGTATCTCTACTCTTTGCAGATGATGTGGTTCTGTTGGCTTCATAGTCCATGATGAACATGCACTTTTTTGGGAGGAGGAGATGTTGCACTTGCTCCTCCATCTCCAACCATCAAGGAAGGTATGCCTGGAGGGTTTTCCTTCCAGAAGCCTTGAACAGAAAGTCAGTCAGTGATGATGACTTAATGATTGTTATTAAGTAATGTTTATTAATGGATAGCCCCTTGTTGTGTTTATATTTAATTTTCATATTTATACACTAATTGTAGTGTTACCCATTCATTTCTAATGGCCGGTCATTTTTGACTGGGGTCATCAAGGGTGTACACAACACCCAAAACTTCATAAAAATTCTCAAAATTTGTTTAATTTGTTCAGATGCCACGTGTGAACAAAGTCATGGAACCTTATGACAAACAAATCAAATTAACTACATTTTTTAGAGAGAACTCCTAAATGGATCACATTTGACCAGAACACAACAGAATGGTTAAAGCATGGAGAGAGGCAGAGCCTGTTTGTGTGGTGCCTGTGGTGAATGAGACAGATGAGTTGGGACCTGAGGTGCAAAATTCCACCAGTCCATCCAATTGAAACATCCTCGGGCTGACGGGGGGGTTCATGGTCCGCATTTACAGAGGCACAAAAGAAAGGCTGTTCAGCAAGAATTGGCTGCTATGCTGGGCATAATTGAAGAGTCCAACAGTGCCTGGTGTAGCTTCATTGTTCTAATTGACAGGAGGAATGAGCCTATACGGTTCAGAAGGACAATGGCGTCTCATGATTTGATGCCTACCTCATACCCTACCTTAAGCCCCAGCCCTTGTCTCCTGAGTCTAAGGAAAAAACGTCCTTCTCCTCTACATCCTATAATACCAATTTGTCACACTTCCTGTTGAGTTGTTCGGTGCCCCAAGCCCCGAGCATCGACTTTCAGGTCGGACCACTTCTTTTTGACCTCTGCCACAGTCCGACCTTCTGAAGCAGCAGCATTAACGGCTTCGGTCACCTGCTACCATTGTAGGGCCTTTTTGGTGTTTATTACACCAGCAGCCCTCCAAATAGTGTTGCCTTTCTTGTTTCCACCTCTCCAACAAGAATTTCAACTTCACATTGTGTGAAGCTTCTTTTTTTGCCCTTCGCTGTGATTTCTCCACGATGCTCCTAATTAATTCAGTCATCATTAATGTTAATCAGGGGCGTCTCACTGGCTTTTTATAGGCAACTGTGGGCGTGCCATGAAGCTCGCAAAGCTTCATTTAGAGAAGTTTGTGATTTATAAAGGGAAATCAGCGTACGCAAATCGTATGTTTGTCCATATGCCACCTTCTGACACAAATGCTACGCACAGTTTTATAAATGAGGCCCCTGCGGTCGACAGCCTGCGCTACTCCCTGCAGGGGCGCCTTTTCACCCTCTTTTTGGACTATACCCCATTCCAGTGGCTCCACGACATGAAGGATGCTAGCAACTAACCCTTCAGTCAGGATTCAAGATCTCTGCTGCCACGTGTTTCTGTCCACATAGAGTGATGGAAAGTTATTCTAGTAGTAAAAGTTATTTATTAGCATTAATCCTGATAAGAAGTAAGTAAAGAATTATTCTAGGGGTTCAAGGAATGTATTGCTGCAGCAACAAGTCTGGGACAAAAGCACTTTGTAATATGAAGCTTCAAACTTAGAACAGCTATTAACATGTTTAAACACTATGAGCAACACAATACAATACATCCTCTTTGTAGCACCTGTGTTGTTTGCACATTACTAATTAAAAGCTCATGAACATGTCATGAAATAGAGAACATGAATGCACTAGTTGGTCATGGTGTCTTATTTTGCACGAAGGTAGCATTTATGAACAAGGCAGCATGAATTGTCAGAACACTGTGCTGCATTCAGGTCTGGAAAAGAGGAATATTTTAATGGGTGTGAGGGATTTCTCTGTGTAGGAGGTGATTACACAGTGCTCACGCATCAAATCCAGTTCATCAGCCCACCTCTCTCTTTGTCTGCATTAGTTCATTCATTGTCTATTAGTGAAGACATTTAATACCAAATACCAAAAGGCACCTTGAGTTTCTATTAGAGGTGGAGGGAAAAATCGATTCTTAGATGCATCTCGATGAGAACATGAACGATTTTGAATCGATTCACAAATTTCAAAGATCGATTTTCTGAATGTTAGTTAAGAACATAATGTTGAAAGGGGCAGAACTAAACAAATGAAACAAAAACATCCTGTGAAGATGGCTGAGCGTGAGATCCGACCAGCTCCTGCCTTAAGGGCTGAGTGTGGAAGCATTTTGGCTGTAATGATGTTGAAGGTAGAAAGGACCTGGATAAGAGCCACACGATATGTAAGGCATGTCTAACCTCACCAAAATGAAGACAACAAACATGAGAAACCACATCCTCCCCTGCAGTTGGAGGAAAAGTAAATGTTTGAACTTCCTGCCAGCCATAGAACAATTATTTACGTTCAGTTTCCACCCAACTCATATCGTGAAACGAATCACAAAGTCCATCACAACCTTTATTGCCCAGGATTTACGTCAGTGCTCAGTCGTTGAAAACAGCATCTTTCTCACTATGTTGCAGACTTTGGAGCCGAGATTCAACGTTCCATCTCGACGGTCTTCTACCGACACAGCGACCCCTACATCTCTACAACAAGACCAGAAGTGAAGGCTGTGAAACACTGAAGAAAGCAGGTGGGATAGCTGATGTGATGAGTGGACATCCATCGTCTCAGAATCTTATATTACTGTACCTGTAAACTTTATCACCAATGACTGTCAGCTGGTATCTCATGTGCTCCAAAACAAGAGCAATGAGTGAGAGTCACACAGGTGTAAATGAGGCTGATCTGTAGCAGAACGTAGCAGAAGAACAGATCACTAACAGGTTTAGTTCTAGTTACTGATATGATGGACGTCTGTTTATTTATTACAGGATGCTGCTACAGGCACACCTGATTCTTTTCCTGCTGTGTTAATAGAATATATTTGATATAAATTCATCTGTTTACTTTAATTATGGATCTTTACAAATAGACTTTGTTTTAAAGGTAGAAAGAAGTCACAGAGTGAGAAAAAATACGTCATGTATATATATATATATATATATATATATATATGATGCATCAAGATGCATTGATAATCATTTTATCATCGAAGCGTAGCATAATAAAACCCCTTTGACTACCAGTTCACGACTAAAATCTAAAATCGGTTTATTCATCATCTTGTGATCATAGGAGTTGTAGGAAAAAAAGAAAAAAATATGATCATTTGTAACTACAATCATCAGGGGGTCATTTTTACTGCTCATAGAAACAGCTGTATAATACTGAGATCAACATTCATGCCACGCCCGGCTACTCAGCATTGTTTCAATGTCTTTTCAATGTCTACTGATGAGGAATCTTCATCTGAGGATGAGGAGCAGACTTTCAGTCTTCCCACCTTCAGATATCGATGTCTCAACATCAGAGAGCAAATCTACCAATCATATTCAAAAGTAACAACATAGGCTAATTACATGCTGAATTAAAGACTGAATTACATGCTGCTGTGCTGTTTGTGTGTGTGTGTGTGTTTGTGTGTGTGTGTGTTTATGTGTGTGTGTATGTGAGAGAGAGAGAGAAAGAGAGAGAGTACTCTGTTTTGTGCCAAGTATAGAAAATAAGCTGAGAAACAAGTTATTATCCAAAATTCATTTTTGACTTCTGTTCTTCTCCCACAAAACTAATTATTTTAACTTTAGTTATTATCCTGTCAAGAACGAAGTGTGGGTGTGTCTGTTTGTCTGTGTGTGTGTGTGTGCGTGTGTGTGTGTGGGGGGGGGTATTTGGGTTGGATGGGGGGTCTGGGGGTTCCATCCGTCCATCAGGTTTATTTCCTGGAGCATAACTCAAAAACTTACATGTTTTTCATTAAACTTTCTACATATAATAACCAAGTACTCAAGTTGTGCTTTTTACTACTGAGTAACTTTTTACATTTGTATTTTTTTTGTTTCCATGGTGGAGTGGGATTTCTCTCAGATGATGGTTTCTGAGACATAACTGAAAAACGGATCAAAATTCTTTCATAACCATTATTGACACATCTCTCATGTACTGGAGAGGAGAAAGAGAAGAAAAGAGGAGAAAGAAAAAGATTCTGGAACAATAACAGATTCGCCCACATAGCACCCTCAACCACAGCCCCTGTACAAATTTATATAACTGCCGGGTGGAGTTATATAAATTTTGTTTTTTGGGAGGAAGAGATGTTGCTCTTGCTCCTCCATCTCCAACGATCGAGGAAAGTACGGCACCATCTCCTCCCAGAAGCCTTTAACAGAAAGAAGACAGTCAGTGATGATGACTTCATGATTGTTGTGTTTATATTTCATATAACACACCATATAAGCTCCTGTAGCTTTCACCAGTTACAGAACAAACACAAAAAGAAAATGCAGTGGTAATGGTAATGAGCTCAGCCTCTCAGCAGGTGTCACATGACCGCGGTACTGCAGTAATGTAGTTATTGTCAGAGCCCCAGATATAGTCACCATTATATATGTCTGTTCATCATCACGTTCTTTCTGACCTAACAAAATGTACTAGCTTCACCAAACTTTACAAACCTATCAACTACATTATGTCTTTGTCCCCTTTGATATTTTGAATTTTATATATGGTGGTTTCCATGGAAAAATGTTGTTTTAGGTGACTTTGAAGGGTGGTTATTTTGTCTACAGCGTATCTGTCAAACTGTAAATTGTAGCTTCGCCTTACAAACAGATTCCAAACCTTAGTCTGTGTAGTAAGTAGTTTCTACCTCTTACCTTAAATAAAAACAGGTTTGTCTCATTTTCAACATTATATAAACATTCAGGATAATCTAAGCAACAACTCAACAACATATATAACAAAGGTCTCGATGTTTTGATACATTTTAATGCTGAAATGCTGCTTATTGTATCTGTAATGCCTCAGTTACTTTAAATTTCACATGATATCATTGAATAGTTCTAACCTCATACTAATCATTCTTGTAAATGTCTCTGTTTCTTCTGTCCATCTCCCTCAGCTGTGAAATGTGTGGTATCTGGGCTTTGTTCGGCAGTGATGAGTGCCTGTCAGTTCAGTGCACCAATGCCATGAAGATTTCTCACCGGGGCCCAGATGCCTTTCGCTTTGAGAACGTTAATGGCTTCACCAACTGCTGTTTTGGCTTCCACTGGTTGACCATCGTGGATCAGCTGTATGGAATGCAGCCGTTGCGCATTAACAAATTTCCTTTCTTGTGGCTTTGCTACAATGGAGAGATTTACAACCATCACACTGTAAGAATATACTGGATGTCTTTAGCAGACACGTACAGTTCCTTTGTTCGCTTTTGAAATTGTTAAACAGTTGTTATATCACTGAACACTATGACTTGAACAAAACAGAAAATTTGAGGTTGATGTTGTTATGCTGTTTATTGATGTATTGGCATTTTTTACATAAAAGTTTCTTCAGCTTATCCGGGGTAGATGAAGAAGGGAACTCCAAAGCGTTCCCAGGTCATATGAGATATCTAATCCATCCAGTGAATTCTGGGTCCACCCTGGGGTCTTGTCCAGTTTGTCATGCCTGGAAAACCTCCAAAGGTAGGCACCCTGGAGCCATCCTCTTCAGATGCCCGAACCACCCGTACTGGCTCTTTTCACTGCAAAGGAGCAGGAGCTCTATTCTACGCTCCCTCCAGATGTCCAAGCTGCTCACCCTAATATTTTTCGCCGAGATGGCCAGTCAATTTGAGTAATGTCATTGTGCAATCTACGTAATGACGATGTTTTACATCATTACATCATCACACAATGACATCACAACGTCATTTGGCAACTTTTAGCAACAAATAGACTTTCCTGTAGCAACTTCCCCTGAAAATTGGTTGGCAACACTGGACCTGCTTCACTCCCTCCTGCTGCAGCTGCTGTTCCAGTTTGTGCCTGTAGGCTTGTTTCCCCTCCTTAATTTTCACCTTTAGTTCCCTTTGTAGTGCCTTTGTTTTATCCTTGTCCCCCTCCCTAAAAGCCCTTTTCTTCTGGTTTAGCAGGGCCGTTAGGTTGCTGGTAACCCAGGGTTTATCTTTGGGGTAATGCTGAATCTCCCTGCTGGGTCTGTTTTTGTCAGCACAGAAATTGATGTAATCAGTGACACAGTCTGTAAGTCCTTCAATATCCTCCCAGAAAACATCCCAGTCTGTTAATGCCAGGCAGCACTGCAGAGATTCTTCAGCTTCACGTGACCAACATTTAACAGTTCTGGTGTTGACAGGCACTCTTTTAACAACAGGGGTATATGTGGGAGAGAGATGAACCGGGTTATGGTCTGATTCACTGAAGGGGGCGTAATGCAGTGGATTTATATGCACCTTTTACATTAGCATACAAAAGATCCAGTATTTTATCTCCCATTGTAGTGCAATCAACAAACTGTTTAAATGTGGGCAGTACTTTGGAGAGAGAGGTATGGTTGAAATCTCCAGATAAGAGAATGAATGAGTCCTGATATTTTGCTTGTAGTCTCGTGATAGTATCGTGTACCACGTCACAAGCCGTATCTGCGTGCACAGACGAAGGGATGTAAACAATAGCGATCACCAGAGCAAACGAACTCGGCAGATAGTACGCTCTCAAACTCACTCACACTTTTTTGTATACATTCCCACATAATGTCTTTGGCAGTGGGATATAACCCACAACAGGCAGGTTGCAGCATGCCTATCAAAAGTCTAACACTTTAGGAAAGACAATCACCTATATGCAAATTAGAGTCGCCAGTTCACTTAACCTTCATGTTTTTGTGTGGAAACCCCTGCTGGACTGTGTGTGATGTTTATTAATTAACATTACATCCTGTCGGCGTATCACGACATTTAAATCATTAATGAAATTAAGCTGCTGTGTCTCCTATATAAATGGCGTGGACTGCAAAGACGCACTTATGGTCTCTGCTGCTGGGGGATAACTTCGATCTGTGAACTATGATCCATGTGCATCCCTATTAGACACACAAGGGTGTGATGCAGCCCTCCTTCTCCCCCTCACTTAAATATCAGAATATTTGCTCATATGCAGACAAATGGAGTTGTTGATTGGACAGAGGATTGGGAAATGATGTAGGTAGAGGGTCCACCAGCAAGGACCTCATTCCTGTACCAGGGTGAGATGGAGCTGCCGTTTAAAAAGAAATGAACCAGGTGCAGGCAGCCTGGCTGTCAAAGGGACTAGCAGACACTGACTGGTGTAATTAGGGCTATGAATGACTGAATACAACCCCTCTGTGTCTTGTGTCATACTTTGTGCCCAGATTGTGCCTCATTTATCCAGCAGCAGAGAGTTAGACTACACTAAATGCACTGGCACCATTGACTTCAGACCATGTGCTTTAGATTGTTTAAATAGGACCTTTTGTCTTAAAATATCTGTGTTGTTCTTTTCCCTGTCTGTTCCTTTCTTCATTCAGCTGTAAATCACACAGTATTTTATCACATAATTCAACATTCAAACATTTCAATTTTAGGATTGTTTCATTGAATTATTTCATTGTTTTTTAATCTATTCCCATGTTAGTGGTTGAGATGTTAACTTTTATAAGTAGGAACCAGGAAACATGAAATAACTCTTCCTCTGCCATTTCTTCTGTTTTCATCCAGCTGAGGGAGCAGTTTGAGTTTGATTGCCAGACTAAAGTGGATGGTGAGATTTTGCTCCATCTGTACGACCGCTTTGGCATCCAGAAGATGGCTTCTCTCCTGGATGGTGTCTTTGCTTTTATTCTGCTGGACACTGCCAACAGAAGAGTCTTTCTGGGAAGAGATACGTATGGTGTCAGGCCTTTGTTCAAATTCCTCACAGACGATGGATTCCTCGCAGTCTGCTCAGAAGCCAAAGGTAACCAGATAATTTATTACCCCTCCTTGAATCTGGGTCTTTTCTAATCTGTTTGGGTAAATTCTCGTTCATCCAGGTCATTGTAATCCTTGAAGGTTGAATCTGAAGCAACTGGACTTCTGTTTAGGGTTTGAAGACGTTTCACCTCTCATCCAAGAGGCTTCTTCAGTTCTAAATGACTGGTGGGGGGTTTCAGATATTAAGTGGCCGTTTGCACTACACACAAAACTAAGAATTTTTGTTGCGTTTTGGCCTTCCGTTTATACAAGAATGCAGACTTTTAAAGACGGGCTCCAGAGTGGAGATTTTTCAAAATGCCACAGTACTGTTGTCGTGTAAACGGGCAAAACGCAACTCTGCTAAAAACGATGATGACACAGCTCTGCTTCGTGCACGCCTGATGTGTGCTGCTGCCTTCTTGACCAGGGCACACGTAGGAAAGAGATCCTTGATCTTAACAGGTTATCTTTTTCCTGGTTAAATAAATAAAATAAAATGCCTATTATGGTTCCTGTCAGCCTTTGTCCCGTACACAGACAGTAAACAGCCTACTATGGCCAGAGCAACAACAAAATTACAACGTCTGACAGCAGACTGTTGAATTTATTAACGCTCCTCCAATGTAGATTTGCTGAACCACCACTGTGATCTTATTCTGTGGTGTTTATTTTGAAAAAATGTAAAAGTATAAAAAGTATTTTTAAAGCTTACACCACCAACTACTGCCTTTGCATACAGACTACAGTTTTTTCAGTCGTGTTTGCAGATCCGTGTGTACGGGGATCATTTCAGAAATGATGCCGTCTGAACGCAGAAGGTTTTAAAAAAGCAGAGAAAAAACTTCTAAGTTTACAGTCATTGAAGACACGAGTGGTTCATTTGCCTAATGGGGCATCATGAGTCATGTGAGTCAACACGCTTAGACAAAAACTGGTTCGTCTGAAGGACAAAACACTCAAACACAAACTCAGCAACGTTGTTTATGCAGTCCAATGCAGTGAGGAGTGCACGGACCTGGACATTGGGGAAACCAAGCAACCACTTCACAAACATAAGGCACAACACAGGAGAGCCAACTCTTCAGGCCAGGACTCGGCAGTCCACCTACATCTTATGGACAAGACAAGACGACAATGTCCACATTTTGGACAAAGAAGAAAGATGGTTTGAGAGGGTAGTGAAGGAGGCCATCTATGTCAAACTGGAACCACCATCTCTAAACAGAGGCAGGGGTCTACGCCACCACCTCTCACCCACATACAATGCAATCTTAGCATCTCTCCCCAGAAAGTTTCACTACCATTTACACCTTGAGTTAAGTGAAACTGAGAATAATGCTTAAGACTCACATGATGCCTCAGGGGGCAAACAAACCACTTGTGTCTTCAACAACTGTAACGACCCATAGTTCTTTAGAATGAACTGCAAACAGATGACTTTAACAACTGTCAACGTGTTCGTGATCTCAGAAGAACAATAAACAAGTGACTTCAACGACCCTCAAGGTGTTAACGACCTCAGCAAAATACCTTGGATGAGAGGTGAAACTGTTTAGGGTCTTCAAACCCTAAACAGAAGTCCAGTTGCTTCAAATTCAACCTTCAAGAGTCTTTTCTAATCTTGTGAGAAAATGTTTTACAGCTTTTTAGCATTGCTCAACTTGTTGTTTTCCCAATCAAAGGCCTTTTAGAGGTTTCTCATACAATGGACTCCCCTGCCAACATCGTCCCCTTTCTCCCTGGATTCTTTGAGGCCTTTGAATTGAAGCAGACCGGTAAAGTTCAGTCCATTCAAATGGAGCAGTTCCACTGCTGCACAAAGGAGCCTGCTCATGCCATCTACGACACTGTGGAGAGACAGCCTACAAGTAGAAAACTCTTCATATTTAACTAGTGCTAATTCAGTCATTTGGTAATCATTTTGTCTGACGTGTGAAAACTGATGTCTCCACAGGTTTTGATGAGGAAACAGTGAAAATGAACATTAGAGCCCTGTTTGAGAATGCTGTAAAGAAACGTCTCATGGCTCACAGGAGAATTGGTTGTCTTCTGTCAGGTAAACTAAAGTCCTGATATCTACGTACTGAAAAAGCTCCTACTGTTACACAAAACAGTGGTGGCAAGCAAACATCTATAAAATATATAACATATTATTTCAACATGTATACAGTTGGAAATTATTCAACCCCCATTGTACATTAGGTTTTTCTGCAACATTGACTATTTATCAGCTGTTTGCAAAAAACAAATCAAACAATCACAGTTTAAATTGATCAATGCAACAGATTTTAAGTTTTTTTCCCACATTTAACACAAAATGCTACTTTTACTGACTACTGCAATCTAAAAATTATTCAACCATCTGAATAGTGTGGCATAACTGTATCCCTTAAATTCGTAAAAGAGCTGGGCACCAGACTGGAGAACAGCTAGACAGATGTTCAGCGCTGCACTGATAAGGAAACCTCCACTGAGTATGTAATATAAGACGTCATCTTTATTATGACCCAGCCAAAGGGGTACTCCAAATATACAGTGATATATTAACAGAACTGTGACCAGTATTTTCTTGTGAGTATAGGCTAATACATTTTAGCTTTTCCATTCAAACTGTAAACATGAAAGAAAAATTAGTTAGATAATATGAAATTACTGTCCAGTTGTGTTGGCTTATTTTCAGTGTGCAACACCTCATGTACCCCAGTAACGCATCGGTATTAATGTTGTCATAGGTTTAGCCTAAATTCAGTTCTTATTGTTGAAATGGTTGGGGATTAAGATGGTTTGTGTTTCTGATACTCAGGTGGTCTGGACTCCAGTTTGGTTGGTGCTACACTGGTGAAACTGGCCAAGGAGGAGAAGCTGCAGTATCCTATTCAGACCTTCTCCATTGGGTCAGAGGATAGTCCAGATATCATCGCCGCTCGGAAGGTCAGTTCTTCTGACAGAAGTCTTTCAGATGATGTCTCCTCTGTCAGCACTGTTAAAGGAAAGAAAACATAGTTTGATGTGTTTTCAGTCAGGTGGGTTGTGTTTTCAGGTTGCAGCTCACATTGGCAGTGAACACCATGAGTTGAACTTCACTGCAGAAGAAGGGATCCAAGCTGTAGAGGAAGTCATCTTTCACCTGGAGACCTATGACACCACCACCATACGTGCCTCTGTGGGTGAGTGTGGGCTGTAGCAAAAAAAAAAGGAGATCATTATCAAGAAGTAATGGATGACAGGAAGTCCTGTCCATTAAAGAGACACTTTCAAAAGACAAACAACATTCACACCTACGGTCAATTTAGAGTCACCAGTTCACCTCTACTGCATGTTTTTGGTGGTGGGAGGAAGCTGCAGAACCCAGAGGGAACCCACACAGACACAGGGAAACATGCAAAGTCCACACAGAAAAGTCCCAGGTCCTCAGGTGGATCTGAACCCAGGACATTCTTGCTGTGAGGCAACAATGCTACCCACTACGCCACCATGCTGCCCCCATTCCCAATGTCATAATTTGCTTGTCTCTTTTTTCCACTACAGGGATGTACTTGCTATCAAAGTATATCAGGCAGAAGTCTGACAGTGTGGTGATCTTCTCTGGAGAGGGTTCTGATGAGCTGACTCAGGGATACATTTACTTCCACAAGGCAAGTCCTCCACAAACCACTGACTACTAGTGAAGCGGTCACACTAATGTTTGACTAATGGCTGTTATTTTGTTTTACATTTTTATGTTGGGCCGCATGGTACAGGCCCCTGAAACAAAGAAGGCCTGTAGATGCCACAAAGCCTGACTCAGGCCTACAGTACATGTAGCCTGATAAGATAATAGAGCACAAAAGACTCCAGTTCCCAGGCTGCCATGCTGCCTAGGTGTGAAATTCCTCCACCAGACTCTTGGCTGTCATTGGAGGAGACCCATGAGGAACCACAGGGGTCCCTCTGAAGTCACCAGGAGTATATTAGTGGGAACCGAACGCTGCTCTCTCTCTTCTCCTGCTCCTGCTCTTCACCTGGCTTCCAGCCACATCTGCCTCCCAAGGGATCACCTTTTTCCCTCTTCACCTCCTACCCGCTCTGTATTCCTGTAAGGACCGGTGCTGCTCCAGTCTAGCTGCAGCCTTCTCCTTTCCCGTCCCAGAACCGATCACGGTTTCAGTGTCTCGTGCTGCGCCTGCATGCCACATATGCTACCGCTTACAGGGATGACGTTGTGCACAGTGACACGTGGGCGGGGCAGGTGCAGCGGGCGCCGCGGTTCTTGGACTTGGGGCTTGGTATTTGCGGTACCACTTGGGTCACTTGGCAGTGTAGCTTTGGTTACCACAGGATAGAGAGTGGGGAGAGATTAGGGGGGACTCAGGGACTGGTGTCAGCTGATTACTATTGAACTCTCTCCCTCATATTGCAGCTTGATGGACCTGGATCAGTCTGCCTGTTGGAGTCGGCCTTGAGAGGCAGACTGTCTATGAGTCTCTGCTGGATGAGACCAGAGAAGGGAGAGACACATCTGGATTGACACTGGAAAGCGTCAATTTTGTGTTATTTTGTGTTGTGAAGAAGTTGAAAATCTTGTAATCTGTATTTGAGTAATTTATGTGAAATAAAGACTGCTCCCAAACGTCCTCCATGGAGCCGTCACTGAGGTGAACCCACACACATTGTGGTAGCAGAGAAAGAGTTTACTGCTACAGTGACATCAGCCTGTCCATCTGAATGTGTTGAATTACCATCAGATGAATGTAAAGGGGTTTAATGAAGCACAGGTGCTAACAGAGTTGTTTCTCCTCCAGGCTCCGACTCCCAAAGCAGCTGCAGAAGAGAGTGTTCGACTGCTGAAGGAACTTTACCTGTTTGATGCCCTCCGTGCTGATCGCACCACTGCTGCACATGGGTAACATGTGACACTTCATTATCCAACACTGCCATGACATTGCCATCGTAAAAGCTGGAAGCTGCTATTATTTAGCATTTGTGCCTGATTAAGCAACTTTAATGATTAATTAAATACTTAATAAATTCAAAATTGTTTCTAATTTATTTTTTGTTATTCAAGTAAATGATAGACAAATTGCTCCATCCATCCATCAATCCATTTCTGGGGTGTCCTATTAGTTGAACGTGCCTGGAAACCCTCCAAAGGGAGGCACCCCGGAGGCATCCTAACCAGATGCCTAAATCACCCCAACAGGCTCTTTTCAGTGTGAAGGACCAGCGGCTTTACTCCGAGCTCCTTAAATATATTCAAGCTCCTCACCTTATCTCTAAGGCTGAGCCCAGCCACCCCATGAAGGAAGTTCATTTCAACCGCTTGTATCCTCAGTCTCGTTCCTTTGGTCACTACCCAGAGCTCATAAACATAGTTGAGAGATAGAACGTAGATCGACTCGTGAATCGAGAACTTTGCCTTCCGACTCAGCTCCCTCTTCACCACAACATCTGTAATAATAATTGTAATTCTATCGTGGTCCAGGTGGCAGGACCATGAATGCTTATGGCAACTGTAATATATCTTCTTAACGTAAAAAGATTTTTGGTTCCAATTTGCGTTTATTAATTTATTTTTATTTGAGATGCACCAATACCAATACTGGCTATCGGCCTGATTCTGGGCTCATGTACTTGTACTCATGAAATTACTTTGATACCACCGCACTTCTAACATAAACTTGTGTTAGTTGAGGAGGTGGGAGGAGGAGGAGAGATGTCAGCAGGGTGGAAATATTTTAATGTAAGCGATGATGACAAAAGTACAGCAGACAGCAAACTCTACTCTGCTAAACTGTTGAGAGGATGTGTGAAAAATAAACCCATGCAGCAATTTGATTAAACACCTGAACAACCAGCACAGCTCAAGTTCAGGGAGTTTGCTAATGCTAGCAGAATCTCTAACAGATACAACCAGCTTTGCAGCAAATACTGGTGAAGTGGGAGAAAATGTCCAGAGACCACCCACTATCAAATGTACTACAAACCAATATGAGGTTCCCTGCTACCACTACATCACAGAAGCTACTAGGAAGGAATGAAACCATGCAAATCAATTATTAAATATTGGTTTAGATATAAATGAATTAAAAATGAATGTACTCCAAAGACGATTGAAAGTAATGGAGATATTAACCATTTTATACAGCTTCAGTGGAGGAATATTTGGTGTTTCATAAGAAACAACCATTATTTCTGTCCTACAATCATTCTGCCTCTTTATTGGTATTGATCATGTAATGATCACTATCTTATGTAATTTTATATTTATTTCTCTACTGATGCGATGTCCCTTTTTATCCTTCAGTCTGGAGCTCAGGGTGCCTTTCTTGGACCACAGATTCACTGCATACTACCTTTCTCTGCCTGAGGAGATGAGGATTCCTCAGGTCAGTTGATATCTGTTATGTGGTCTGAGGGAGTGTGTAGGACACTGTTAGAAACATGAAGGGATCTGTGAAAGCACTGCTCTAGCATCACATTGGACTAATAGTGGTGTATGTCCTGTGTAAGCAGCATGGAGTGGAGAAGTATCTTCTGAGGGACTCCTTCAAAGGTCTCAACTTGATCCCTGATGAGATCCTGTGGAGGCGTAAAGAGGCCTTCAGTGACGGTATCATGTCTGTGAAGAAGTCCTGGTACACCTACCTGCAGGAGCATATAGAGTCTATGGTATGTGTTATTGTAAGACCTGTGACTGATCCTTTGTTCTGTAGTGTTCAGTTCAATTCACTTCATTCAAAACACACTCAGTAGAGCGCATAAACCTACCAAGGCCCAACAATCCTACACACGTCTACTTTCAACCCCAATTCCAAAAAAGTTAGGACATTATGAAAAATATAATGCAGAATGCAATGATTTTCAACTCCCTTTTAACCTAAATGCAGTTGAATACAGTCCAAAGACAAGATATTTAATGTTCAAACTGATCAACTATGGTTTTTTAGAAATATACATCCATTCTGAATTTGATGTCTGCAACATGTTTGGAAAAAAGACGTCATCTTGATGACAGCAGATGTTGTTCCTAAACCTTTATGTACCTTTCAGAATTAATGGAGCCTTTACAGATGTGCAAGTTATGCATGCCATGGGCACTAACACCCCCCTATACTATCGCAGGTCCTGGTGTTTGAACTTCGTGATGGAGGACACAATGTTCATGATCTGCAAAAACTATGTGAAATTTGGACTTGTCAGACCAGAAGACACTTTTCCACTTGGTGTCAGTCCAACTCAGAAGCAATAAGGTCCATAGAAGTTGGCGGCATTTCTGGATGTTGTTGATATATGGCTTCTTCACATAGTAGAGTCTTAACTTCCATTTATTGATGCAGCAACGAAACTTTGAGCAGTGGTGTGAGGGGCACAACCTGATTTTAAATGTCCAAAAACTAGAAAAATTCTTTTTGATGCCATGCTCATAACCCAGTTTTAATCAGTGGGAAGGATGTCAAGCATACATGTTTGTGTATGCTGTCAATTATGTTTAAAACTTTGACAAAAAAAATGGAATCGGCCGAAATCGGTATCTGTAGGTCAGACTTACTAAATAGCTGTAAGATCGGCCAAGAAAATTGCAATCTGTGCACCTCTAGTTACAACGTAACCTACAGTTTTCTATCATATCGAGACTCTCTCTCCACCCAGTTACATATTCCATACCTATGGAGAGTTCTGCAAGACACCTAGCGTCAAAGCAGAGCAGTGACAGGACCCTAAAACCATGACTACTGCTCACCCATTTGACCAACGACCTTTATACAAATGTACAATATTTACAGGCCCTTTGACTGGCAGGGTGGAGATGTTGCCCACTGCCACTGTAAACTCGACTCTACCACTCAGAGCTTTTCTGGCTCCATAGGACATCAAGGCCTGTAACATAGGAGTGAAGAGGTCACTCAAGCTAGCCCACAGAGACAAGGTTCGTAGCCTACAGGTACGGATAGTGCCCTAACCTTGGTCGCTGATCTTTTGGGCACTTGTCCTGTTATAGCACTATAGAAGCCTACCATTGAGATGTTTGTAAAACCAGCTCCACAAAGGGAGCAGATGCTGCCACATTCAGTCAGTAGAGTTGGGTAAATGTAAATGGAGCCGACCAAGTAGCGGCTGCAAAGATGTCGGCCAGATATGCTCTTCTCCACAGCACCCAGGAGGTTGCAACTCTCTGGGTGGGGTGCGCTCATTTGGCAGGGGGTCCGGGTGGACTTTCTGCCTTCATATGCATGCATGTGTGATCCAGTGGGACAGTCTAGCCTCAGACTGCAGTCTAGCCAGTCATTGAAACACATACAGTTGGTCAGTAACTCTGTGGGCCAGTGTGGCTCGGATGTATAGCTCAAGCATACTGACAGGGCAAAGTGGGGATGGTCTCTGCATCTGGTCTCCCTCTGCTTGTAGAAAGAGGAAGAGAAAATACTCAATAGACTGATTTAGCTGGGTGTCTGTTAGGACCTTGTCAGAGAAAGGCAGATGTTATCTAGCCTGAATCTGCTAAGCTCCTCGTGTACTGACAGAACTTGTGTCTCCCCCCTTCTTCACACAGATGTTACTGCCAAAAGAAATATGTTTTGTGAGACAGCCACTCACTCATGGGCCACATTATGGTAGCCACCATACTTCTGAGGGTTGATAAAGCCTTAGCCCATCCAGCTGAGCATCAGGGAACAATAGAATCTCTTGAAGCCCCTTTCCAGTTCCAGGGCTGATTCGGAACCAGTGCCTGATTTGTAACTCGTTATTTGCGGTTCCACAGCCAAAGAACTGGCTATCAGCCAGGAAAACTGGTGCCAGAGTGGAACCGGTATTTGATGAGCTGGTGTCTGACCTGCCTTGTATCTTCTCACAGGTGAATGATGACCAGATGGAGAGGGCTGATAAGACGTTCCCTCACAACCCTCCACGCACCAAAGAGGCCTACTACTTCAGACAGGTGTTTGAGAAGCGCTACCCAGGCCAAGCTAAGTGGCTCTCCCATTCCTGGATGCCCCGCTGGATCAATGCTTCAGACCCATCAGCGCGGACCCTGTCTATCTACAAACCTGACCAATGGTCAGGCACCAAGCTCTGAAACAGCTATGTGCATGTCAGTCAGCAGTATGTTGGACTTCATAGAACATGAAGTTGACTAAATTCAACTCATTTGGAATTAGTTATACTGAGTTAATGTGAAGTCACACTGTGAAGGGGTTTGTTAGACTTAGAGCGGTGGAGGGGTAACTTTTACTTACAAATGTCAGACAGTCTCTTAGCTTTGTGCAGTTGACTGCATTATGCAGCATTTAACAATTATACATGTGTAAAAAAATCATCTAGTTTGTAAAAGCATTAGTAGAAAACTTTTGTGGGAGCAGCAAATCACTTATAGTTTTATATCTAAATCTGACCAACTGGACAGCCTGTCAAAGACAAGTTCAAACTGTAGACAGTGTGAAGAACCAGACTTCAGTTTTGTTTTTCCCTCTTTCTTTTAGCCCATTTATCTTGACTGTAGTTTTATTTTCATCAACCATTTTCCAAACCATACATAGAATTTGTTATGAGGTCTGTTTTTACCTTACTTTCATTATCTTCACCAAGAAAGTTATGTTTTCACTGGTATCTGTTAGCAGGATTACACAAAAGCTACCTGATGAATTTCCATTAAACTTGATAGAAGGGTTGGACATGTGGCAGGGAAAGGACCCATTACAATTTGGAGTGGATCTGGATAAAGGGGCAGTTCCAGGATTTGGCTTGTTTCACCATTATTGTCTATAATAACTAAAAGTAGAAAAAATACTTCACACATCGCCACATTTGTAAGTGCTTCTTTTTTTAAAAATGTTTGTGCTTTGTACTCCAAGGGGTGAATGTGATTGGTGATTTAATCCCCCCCTGTTTAAGGTTGCTCCTCATTGTCACAAATCATTTGCATGATAAAGGTCTAGTACCAAATGTTGCAATACATGTGATTCTGCAAGTTAGTGTGTGGGAATCCATTTGCAAGTTCCTGTTACTAACTACCAGACAGATTTTGATGAAACTTGGTGGGAGGGTTGGATGTTAGGAATCTTTTTTCAACTTTTGAAAACATTGTAGGATAGGGTTTTTTGTACAATTTTTGTCAATTGATGGAATTTCATTTTAGTACTATGGCTTCACATAATAACAAAATTGAAAAAACACAGGCAGACTCAATAAAAAAAAGAGTTTAAAAATTACAACAACAAAATGTTGAAATATTCAAATCAATAAAAGAAAGAAAAATGGGGACACATACTGTGACATGACAGAGGGACGATGATGGTGACGAGGGTGAACTAGTTGGACGTGTGTGAGACTGAGTGACATTAAATAATCAGTAATTCTGTTTGGATCATGTGAACAATTATGTTTTCCATGTTAAAATTGTGAAGAATAATTTGTTTTTTGTTTTTACATCTTTGGAGAGAAGCTGAGATAACAGTGTCAGACTATCAGCCTATCTCTCTCCCTATAACCACCAGAGTTAGGGTAGATGTCCATCAGCTATCTGCTGTAGGATGAGTAGCTGTTCACAGCCAAGCTATCAGCTGAGCACCTGTGGCAGACCAGATAACATAGTGCAGCCTTCAGCTAGTTTGTCCATAGAGAATCCCTAGAGCTGTCAGCACACACAGTTATTCCCAGTCTGGTGTAAGTGGGTATTTTTTAGGAAAGGGAGGGGTATGAAGAGTTAGGAACATATCAAATGTGCAGCCCTTTGTGTTTAACTAAGTGTGTCCTGGGAGAAGCTTTGTTTAATGTACGCTTTGTGATGATGAGCACAATAAAATCTACAACATCAGACTCTGGAAGACTCGGGTATTTTCTTTCACAAGGGGCTGGATCCTATCCCAGCTGACTTTGGGCGGGAGGCGGGGTTCACCTTGGACAAGTCACCAGTTCATGACAGAGCCGACACATAGAGACAAACAACCACCAACAACCAAAAAGGCTGGAAGCAGTGGCAGCAGACATGTAGCTCAAACCCTCTTCAAACACTTTAAGAGCTCAGTGATTAACATGTTGTGTATCTTGTTTGTTCATTTTCTACACAAATAAAAATAAAAACACAACAGGTTGCAGTTTTAGGGGAAGTTATATGTTGGAACTTATTAAACTCATTAAACCAATTTGTTTTGTTTTGAGTGACTCAGCAAAAAAAACAATTTACCTAAATAAATGAATCAATTGAGAAGCTCATAAAATCATCAGTATTTAATACATTTGCCTTCAAGTTAACACTGAAATACAAGGACGGTGTTCCTGGTTCAGGTGTGTGTTTGTTCATGTGTTGACCGTATCTCAGTAACGGATAGCTGTCAGTGTACCGTGGATGGGGACAAGGTCTGACCCTCATCCATTAGCAATGGCTCCCCACATCATGACAACACCACCAAAACGGTCCACTTCCTGGATGTATGCTGCAGGATAGCATTCCCACGGCAACGATACACATGCCTATGACCATCAGCTCTGTACAAGTTAAATCTGGACTTAAGATAAGATAAGATAAGATAAGATAAGATAAGATAAGATATCCCTTTATTAGTCCCACAGTGGGGAAATTTACAATATTGCAGCAGCACAGTGTACAAAAACACAGCAGGAAGAGGGGAAATAATATTTTAAAAATACAATACAGTAAAGTGTCTCAAAAATATTTCACAGTACTATTACAGAAAAGTGTCTCAGTAATTCACACAAGTACTACTAATTGTTTGGTCTACTGGGAGCAGTGCTGATTGTACAGTCTAACAGCTGCAGGAAGGAAAGACTTGCGAAAGCGCTCCTTCACGCACTTTGGGTGAAGCAACCTGTCGCTGAAGGAGCTCTCCGGTGCTGTTACTCGGTCCCGCATCGGGTGGGAGTGATTGTCCATTATGGATGACAGCTTAGTTGTCATCCTCCTTCCTCCCACCACCTCCACTGGGTCCAGGGGGCATCCCAGGACAGAGCTGGCCTTCCTTATCAGTTTGTCGAGTCTTTTCCTGTCCGACACTGAGATGCCGCTGAGATGTCACCATCTCAATGTCTGTTCCCTGAATGTTCACCGGGTCCAGGAAGAGACCTGGTTGGAGGAAGATGACGGCGTCGTCCACCCCGATGCCAGGTTGGTAGGCAAACTGAAGCGGGTCCATCGCTGGGCTCACCAGGGGGCGGAGATGAACTAGGACCAGCTGCTCCAGGGTCTTCATCAGGTGGGATGTTAGAGCCACCGGCCTGTAGCTGTTGAGGTCCTTGGGGTGCGGAGTCTTGGGGACAGGTACCACGCAGGATGTTTTCCACATCTGTGGCACTCTCCCCAGCTTCAGGCTCAGGTTGAACATTTGTTCAACTATCCCACACAGCTGGTCTGCGCAGGACTTCAGGAGCCTGGAGCTGATGCCGTCCGGACCCGCAGCCTTCCTCGCCTTCATCTTCCTGAGCTGATCTTTCACCTGGAGAGTTGTGAGGGACAGGGTGGAGCAGGGGGGCTGTGTGCTGAAGTTTGTGGATGGGGGGGATGGTGGTGTTGAGCTGATGAGATGAGCAGTGGGGGGTGGCTGTGAGCTGAGTGTTGCAGGAGGGGAGGTGGAGGAGGGGGTGGGGCAGTGTCCTGGAGGTGCCAATGAAGGGGGTTGCAGCAGGCTTGGCTGGGGTGGACTTGTCACTAAATGTGATCTGCCTCCACAGTGCAATGCGCCATAACATCTGTAACATCTGTGCTACACATGTCTGCCGAGTTCTGACCATCAGCATCATCAGCATCCCAACTGCCTGGTCACATACGTTTTGTGGAAGTCGTGGCATCATCAGTTGTTTCAGTAGGACATTAATTAGACCTGGAATTCTATTGCCTTGGCCAGGTGTTTTCAATCATGAAAAAATCTCACCCACATCATTGTTTAGTCCGAAATGTATCAATGACCGTTATGGCTATGTGATGACTAAATGATGGTTATGCATGATTTAACATGTTTTGGTTTTGAGTACTTTAAAAAGTAATTTCAGTGTATCACAAGTTTGTGTGTTTTCAATAGATTACGGGAAGTAAAAGGAAAATATTGCGTTCTTAAAAATGTGTTTTTAAAGTTACTCAGTATACTAGATAGTTAAAGAAGAAGATACACCCATATTTCTTACCTTTTAAACAAATCTGTTTCATTCTTATTCGAATAAAAATATATTAATCATATTAAAATTCTACACAATATGGCTTTAATGCAAAGTGTATTTTTGAAATATGATCTTCAGTCACATTTTACGTCAGTGCATGTTTAGTTTCATTTCTATCAGGAGGCTGATTAACGTGGCGAGGAGTCAAGTCTTTAGTGGGTAACCATGGTCACCTAAGGATTCACAAACTTACCATTAGAATTGTTGAAACTTAGCAAGAAGCCAACTGTCCCGTACAGCTCCAGCATAAAGTCTGGTCCCAACACAACTACTCTCCAGGATTAAAGAATCATGAGTTGATCCAGGCCACCGTGTTTGACAATCTTTGTCAGAGTTGTGCATCAAATATCACTTCCGATTTGTATGTGTAGTTCACCTTTTGAAATTGGTTCATAGTCCTCAGCCTGCTCCCCCATAGTGTAGGGAATTCTTATGTGCCTCAGAGTCAGTGGATTTAACTGTGCGGCTGTGGCTCATTGGTAAGTATAAGTACATCATGTGAAAAGCTTTTGCTGGGAAGCTCCATAAGAAAAGAATAAGATAAGACACACAATGATAATAATAAGATAAATAATAATAAGATAAATAGGATAAATATGCATTATAAAAGGTATATTTACAATATTAAAATTAGAAAAATAAAAATACTCAGTAATGATAATATTGCACCAGCGTTTATTTCACTTGTGTGAGAGAGAGTGTGACTGGATGAGTTATTTTGTTCAATGGTCTTATGGCCTGGGGGAAACAACTGTTCCTCAGTCTGCTGGTGTGGGTCTTGAGGGTCTGGTATCTCCTACCAGAGGACAGGAGGGAGAATAGGCTGTTGTGGGGGTGTGATGTGTTCTGTATGACCCTGAGGGACTTCCTGAGGCACCACTGGATGTACTCCTGCAGGCTGGGCAGCTCACACCTGGTGATGTGCTGTGCAGAGCGAACCACTCTCCCCATCACCTTGAAGTCTATCATGGTACGGTTGCCGAACCAGGTGGTGAAGCAGCCTGTCAGAAGGCTCTCAATGGTGCCCTGGAAGAAGTCCATGAGGATTTGAAGTTTCAGTCCAAATGTCCTTAATATTGAAAACCCCTCTGAAAAACAGACTGTGCACATCTTTGAACATAATCCACTTATCATACAGTATGTATGAAGTCTTGCCACCTTGTCACCTCATTTAATGATTAGGTAAATGATGGAGTTAAAATTCAGTTAAGGGTAACCAGCATGCTGTTCAGAGAGCACTTTTGAATCATTCTGCATAGAGGATACAGTACCAATATCAGTATCGGCTGTGGCGCAGGACGTAGAGAGGTCGTTCACGGAATAAAAGGTCGGTGGCTCGATCCCCAGCCCCTGTAAGTCTACAAGTCAAGTATCCTTGAGCAAGATACTGAACCCCAGTTTGCTCCACGGGTGCCATAATGTAATGGCAGCCCACTGCTCCTCAGGAATGGGTCAAATACAGAGAAAGAATTCCCCCCTATGGGATTAATAAAGTATCTTAAAATCAAACAAAAAACACCTCTTTTCTAGAGTGGAATTTGTTGAAAATTAATATTTATATATTTATTCAGTGATGCTGGCATTGTCTGTAAGAGGTGAACAACTTCTGCAGCTGATGTAACACCTACTTGATGTTGCGGGTGAATGTGTGCGTCTGTTATCAAGTTGGCAAAATTAATACAACAGTCTTTGGACACAGCCTTCAAAATAAAACATTTGAATCAGTTAATTACAAGATTCTGGAATAGACGTGAACAAAACATTAAATAAAATAGAAACTAAGGTCCTCCATGTATGTGACATTTGATGTAAATGTAAACATGTATAGGCTGTTTATATAGTCATGTGATAGTGACAAGTTTTCACATTTGAAAGGATTTGTCCTTGTAATAAAGTAATATTATCAAAATTATCAAAAATAACGATGTACATAGTTGTGCAACACATACTCAAAAAAATCACAGTCATGTATGACTAAAACTATAGGTGATTAAAACAGTAAATAAAACACTTGTATAAAATAGAATAAAAACAACAATGAGTGGAATTAAGCAATGCAAGACTTAGGTACAGCACTATGAAGAGTAAAAAAAAACAACCTATCAAACCTCATGACTACGTCCTACTGTAAGTCGAAGTGCAATTTTAGGGTTAGGGTTAGATTTTCGATTTTACAGCGCATTTTATTGTTATTAGCTCGTGGCTACAACACAGATTAGTATGCTCTTATCTTGAAGGCATGATAAGTATTTCCGGTGATACCAGTACGACTGATGTTGCATCAGTCGTCGCAGCCCAAATATACGACATATACTATG
The DNA here is from genome assembly GCA_037577475.1 of Chaunax sp. Z400. Classification (NCBI taxonomy): domain Eukaryota; kingdom Metazoa; phylum Chordata; class Actinopteri; order Lophiiformes; family Chaunacidae; genus Chaunax; species Chaunax sp. Z400. Next base: position 7,242,295 of record CM075200.1, read on the forward strand.
GCGACGTCACGACCCGCCCTATTTTACCTCTGATTGGCTTACGCTGATATTCTTGCCTTAATTCTAACCAATCAGCACCCTCAAATAACAAGCCCCTCCCAAACAAAGCAACAGATACTAGCTAGAGTAGGGTGGTCATACCTTCACAGTAGTACGATTCTGACTCCAGCATTCAGAAGTATCACCATCAGCTCAGCTATATCCTACACGGACACCGGCAAAAGAACAAGGTAAATAACCTAGCTAAAGCTAAACGTCTGTATTGCCCATCTTTTTAGGTTTTCGTGTTGTGGACAGATAATTATGATTTGTTTAATTTCGTTGGGATGGAGTGTTAAAAAAAGTTTTTAAGCCAATTTTAACTAACTCATGTTATATGTATACACAGGTATAGAGAATGTATTTTTGGGAGGATGTGTCAGAGAACTCAGAGAACTGAGAGGGAACATTCGTACGACCAAGACTTTAAAGTGCGGTGCATTCATGTACTTCTCGTGTGGTCCCATTTCCCGAGTTGGGAAGCCGTTTTTCACACTTGTTTGTGCTTTTTATTCTTCATCCGAGAACAACATGGAAGCTACAATGAAGATATGTTGTATTTTATTGCTCAGATCGTTTAAATAGCTGATTGAAGTCTGAAGCTTTATTTTAATAATTGATTGCACTCTCTGCACTAGTACATGACCGAAAACCACTAAAATATTGCTTAACCTTAGTTGTTATCAAGGTTCATGTTAATAAATAACTCACTAATGACTAATTCAGGTCACTTTACATGCACATTCACGGTTATAACCCAATATGATGTACAGAATACATGAGTGGAATAAACTGGTAAGCCAATACCCAACTCAAGGAAAAGTTTAAAAACCAGGGTTGCCAGATCACACGAGAGAAACAAGCAACCAGGTCTATGGAAACAAGCCCCCAAAATAGCACTGCTTTTTAAAATAAACAAATAAATAAATGAGTTGATCATACGGAGTTTACCGTTGTATTGAAATTAGCAATTTTCGTTACTTCTTGAGGCAGCATTCATGTGAATTTTCCCACTCAGGAACAAATTTATTGAATATTCTGACACCACATAAATGCACTATTATGTTTTAGCTGTTTCTGTCCACATAGAGTGATGGAGATTGTCTCTAAAAGTTATTTATTTAGGCAAAGAATTATTTTAGGGGTTTAAGGAATGTACTGGTGCAGCAACAAGTCTGGGATAAAAGCACTTTGTAATATGAAGCTTCAAACTTAAAACAGCTATTAACATGTTTAACACTCTGAGCAACACAATGCACAATACACCTGTGTTGTTTGCACATTACTAATTAAAAGCTCATGAACATGTCATGAAATGGAGCACATGAATGCACTAGTTGATCATGGTATGTTATCATTTTGCACAAAGGTAGCATTTATGGACAAGGCAGCATGAATTGTCAGCACATTGCGCTGCGTTCAGGTCTGGAAAAGAGGAATTTTCTATTGGGTGTGAGGGATTTCTCTGTGTAGGAGGTGATTACACAGTGCTCACCCATCAAATCCAGTTCATCAGCCCTTCTCTCTCTTTGTCTAAACATTTGTTCATTCATTGTCTGTTGGGGAAGACATTCAACGGCAGCTGCACTGATTGAGCAGGCCACTCTCCCACGCTACCCTACACCTAACTGTACTGACAGGAAGTCAGCCACTTTATAAAGCACAGAGTGAGAGCTGTTACACAGAGACTGAGTAAGCAGGGCGTGCCCACACACACACACACACACACACATATGTATATATATTTATGCATTACACACTCATTTGTACTGTTACGCCTCTTCTTTTCAGCCAATCTCAGCAGTTGTACTAGAACAGCCTTGGGGTTGTTTTTACCCACGTGGTGTTTTCAAAATTAAATAAAAAAATGCTTAAAATTCCCCAAATACCAAAAGGCACCCTGAGTTACCACCTGGAGTTTTGCGCTGGTACCCCTTATCTGAGACAAATCCCACTCACAGGATGAGCTCAAATCCAACTTGTAAACATAGGGAAAAAAAATACAAACTACCTAAGTTCCTAAATACTGTAGTAAAAGGCACCACTTGAGTACTGGGTTGTTGTGTCTTTCATAAAAAATAGTGGGCTAGAGTGCAGTTTACCAGGGGCAAGAACCAGCCATTGTTTCCACGTTCAACAGAACACATATGTAGTCTGGCAGAGTTATAGGTGTAAGGTTAGGGTTAGGTTAAGGCTTGATTGTCGAGAGGAAGCTCAGTACTGGTGAGCGATGGTTCAAGCCCACATAATGCCATTGTTTATGGCAACATTGTGCCTGGTAAAGTGCAGCAGTCTCAAATATTTAACAGTTTTTGAGTTTTTGTTAATGTAATATAATGTTAATTAAAAACTGTAAACGAAACTGATGGACGGACGGATGGGACAGTATGGACCCATTCCTATATCCCCCCCCTGAGTTTGTTCATGGCGAGCCATAAGAAAACCCGTATAATTCTCAGCTCAAGACTAAAATCTAAAATCTGCTTATTTAGTCATCTTGTGATTATGGGAGTTGTAGTAAAAAGAACCTCAACCTCTCAGCAGGTGTCACATGACCGCGGTATTGCAGTAATGTAGTTTTTGCCAGAGCCCAGATATAGTCACCATTATATATGTCTGTTCATCATCATGTTTTTGTCCAGAGCATATCTCGCAAACTAAAGCCCCATTCAGACAGCGTTTTCATTGCGGGCCTGGGGCGCCTTTGTTTGAATGCAAAGAAGGCGTAATGGGGTGTCAGGTTGTTCCACCTCTGTGATGCCTTGGGATGTAGTAACAGCGCTGAGAGAGACGTCTGTATGAACAGTGTGCACCAGCGTTGTGGAACAGGTGTGACATTGTAGTAATATGTTCAGGTGTGAGAACCACCCCAGGGGATTTAACTATGCAGTAGTGACAGGAAGAACAAGCACAGAAGATGACTGCTAAACTGGGGAGATAGTGAAATATGTCAACTTTTATGCTCGCTGTTGCCTCTTAATGTTGTGGAACACAGGCAAACACATCGAGTATGTATACACATACATACATACATAGTGGTTTTGATACATTTTAATGCTGAAATGCTGCTTATTGTATCTGTAATGCCTCAGTTACTTTACATTTCACATGATATCATTAAATAGTTCTAACCTCATACTAATCATTCTTGTAAATGTCTCTGTTTTTTCTGTCCATCTCCCTCAGCTGTGAAATGTGTGGTATCTGGGCTTTGTTCGGCAGTGATGAGTGCCTGTCAGTTCAGTGCACCAGTGCCATGAAGATCGCTCACCGGGGCCCAGATGCCTTTCGCTTTGAGAACGTTAATGGCTTCACCAACTGCTGTTTTGGCTTCCACCGCTTGGCCATCGTGGATCAGCTGTATGGAATGCAGCCGTTGCGCATCAAGAAGTTTCCTTTCTTGTGGCTTTGCTACAATGGAGAGATTTACAACCATCACACTGTAAGAATATACTGGATGTCTTTAGCAGACATGTACAGTTCCTTTGTTTGCTTTTGAAATTGACCAAACCAGAATTTTTGAGGTTGATGCTGTAATTTCAGAGTTTATTAATGTATTGCAGATATTCATTTTTACATAAACACAAACACAATTGCCATTGATCTCTTAAATTTGGTGATTGAAGAGTTGTGATTTCAGTCCTGTTCAGACCAAAATCTCACAAATGAGACAAAAGATGGCTTCAGGGAAAAGTTACAGTTGACTCAACATAAAACAAGCTGGCTGATGGTGTCACCTGTCAAGTCCTCAGCAGCTTGTTTTCACACCGGTTAAACACGTACAGTCATGTGAAAAACTCTTGCTGGGAAACTCCATAAGAATAGAGTATGATAAGACACACAATGATAATAATGAGATAAATAAAATAAGATAAATAAGATAAATATGCATAATAAAACTGTATTTTCAATATTAGAGATAAAAAATAAAAATACAAGGGTTGTACTTCTGTGAGAGAGAATGTGGTTGAATGAGTTATTTGTTCAGTAGTCTTGTGGCCTGGGAGACAAAAACTGTTCCTCATTCTGCTGGTGTGGGTCTTGAGAGTCTGGTATCTCCTGCCAGAGGACAGGAGGGAGAACAGGCTGTTGTGGGGGTGTGACGTGTCCTTTATGAGCCTCAGGGACTTCCTGAGGCACCTCTGGGTGTGAGGCTCCTTCTGGCTGGGCAGCTCACATCCAGTGATGTGCCCTGTAGGGTGCACCACTCTCCCCAGCGCCTTGCGGTCTATCTTGGTGCAGTTGTTGAACGAGGTGGTGAAGCAGTTTGTCAGAAGGCTGTCAATGGTGCCACGGTAGGAGTCCCTGAGGATTTGAGGTTTCAGTCCAAATGTCTTTAGGCACCTGGGTTCATACAGTCTCTTTTGGCCCCTCCTTTGTGTTTACACCACTGTTTCAGGGCGGTCACCTCCTCCCCGTAGGCCGTCTCGTCGCCATGGGAGATCAACCCCACAACTATTGTGTCATCCACAAACTTCACAATGGTGTTTGAAGCTTTTGTTGCCACACAGTTGTGAGTGAGAACTTATTTGTTAGTGGGGGCTGAGAACACAGCCTTATGCTGAGGGTCAGTGAAGAAGAGGTGCGGTTTTCCAATCTTACAACCTGGTGGCGTTCCGTCAAAGTCCACGATCCGGTCACTCAGTGCTGCGTTCAGGCCCAGATCCTTTAACTTACTGACAAGCCTGGAGGGCACTATGGCGTTGAGCGCTGTCCAACAACAGAGTCCTCAAATAGGTGTCCCGTCCTTCCAGGTGGGAGAAAGTGGTGTGTCGGACATGTGCGATGGCGTCCTCTGCGCCTCTGTTAGGGCGGTATGCAAATTGAAGGGAGTAGAGGGTGGGGGGGAAGCACGGGGCAGATGAGGGACTTAACAAGCCTCTCAAACCAATCAGGGCCTCTTAGCCATGTCAGCTCCTGTGAGTTACCAACTCTCACTTGATCAAAATGATAGAGTTCTGGATGGAGAAAGAGACAACCACCTCATCAGTTTGTCTGTGGAACCTCTTTGTTGTTCAAGCTTTTTGACATAGGCTTGAACCGTCCTGGGTCTGAGGGCATTTCTCCATTTTTACAAACACTGAGCAACAGTAAAAACACATAATTTTGTAGAATTTCTTGCAGTCCTGCTCAAATTATGTTGTATTATTATTATTAAATTGTAAGATTGTCTGTGTTGTTCTTTTCTCTGTTCCTTTCTTCATTCAGCTGTAAATCACACAGTATTTTATCACATAATTCAACATTCAAACATTTCAATTTTAGGATTGTTTCATTGAATTATTTCATTGTTTTTTAATCTATTCCCATGTTAGTGGTTGAGATGTTAACTTTTATAAGTAGGAACCAGGAAACTTAAAATAACTCTTCCTCTGCCATTTCTTCCATTTTCATCCAGCTGAGGGAGCAGTTTGAGTTTGATTGCCAGACTAAAGTGGATGGTGAGATTTTGCTCCATCTGTACGACCGCTTTGGCATCCAGAAGATGGCTTCTCTCCTGGATGGTGTCTTTGCTTTTATTCTGCTGGACACTGCCAACAGAAGAGTCTTTCTGGGAAGAGATACGTATGGTGTCAGGCCTTTGTTCAAATTCCTCACAGACGATGGATTCCTCGCAGTCTGCTCAGAAGCCAAAGGTAACGGGATAATTTATTACCCCTCCTTGAATCTGGGTCTTTTCTAATCTTGTGAGAAAATGTTTTACAGCTTTTTAGCATTGCTCAACTTGTTGTTTTCCCAATCAAAGGCCTTTTAGAGGTTTCTCATACAATGGACTCCCCTGCCAACATCGTCCCCTTTCTCCCTGGATTCTTTGAGGCCTTTGAATTGAACCAGACCGGTAAAGTTCAGTCCATTCAAATGGAGCCGTTCCACTGCTGCACAAAGGAGCCTGCTCATGCCATCTACGACACTGTGGAGAGACTGCCTACAAGTAGAAAACTCTTCATATTTAACTAGTGCTAATTCAGTCATTTGGTAATCATTTTGTCTGACGTGTGAAAACTGATGTCTCCACAGGTTTTGATGAGGAAACAGTGAAAATGAACATTAGAGCCCTGTTTGAGAATGCTGTAAAGAAACGTCTCATGGCTCACAGGAGAATTGGTTGTCTTCTGTCAGGTAAACTAAAGTCCTGATATCTACGTACTGAAAAAGCTCCTACTGTTACACAAAACAGTGGTGGCAAGCAAACATCTATAAAATATATAACATATTATTTCAACATGTATACAGTTGGAAATCATTCAGCCCCCATTGTACATTAGGTTTATCTGCGACATCTACTGTTTATCAGCTGTTTGCAAAAAACAAATCAAACAATCACAGTTTAAATAGATCAATACAATCGTTTTCCATTGCACGACAGTACTTGCTCAGGGTAGATGGGCGCTGCGCGAAACTACTGTGCCGAAGTCTTCAACGTGACACACACCTCTCGTCCACCTCTCATGATCCTATCATCAGCTGTTTAAGACAGTAACGTCTGCACCTCCTCAATATAGCGGCTGCAATAACTAAAAGTTACGGTCGCTAAAGTAGCTTCGCTAGTTGAGTGAGGCGGCCATTGATCTGTGCTGTGCAGGATACTCCGTGCATGCCGGGCATTTACCAATCAGTGTTCTGTAACGTTTCACGTGACATTTTAGTACCTGCTGGGTCGCTTGGAACCGCAAACAGAGGAGAAAAAGTTACCTAATGGAAACACAAAAAAGGCGAGTGGAGTCGAGCCGGTACTATGGAGTGGAAATGGGGCTATAGTTTCTTAAATGTCTAAAGTTTGCTAAATTTTACTTAATGGTTTAAACTTTGGGTCCAAAATCACACCAAGATATTTAAAATCAGTGATTATCACCATGAGCGAGTCCATTCATTTTAGCGTTTTCATTCAAACTGTACACATGACAAACATTGGTAAGATAATATATAATATAATATATTGTGTTGGCTTATTTTCAATATGCAACACCTCATGTACCCCAATTCAAAATCACAACATTAGTTATATCAAGGCACTTTCCAAAATGAGAAGGTCTAGACTGACTCTTTATTCTAAAGAGATCAACAATCCCCCACGAGCAAGAACATGGAGACAGTGGCGAGGAAAAACTGCCTTTTACTGGGCAGAAACCTCGAGCAGATCCAAGACGTAAGGTGGGTGGTCCTCTGCTTTGAACGGTTGGGGTGAGAGAGATAGAGAGAGAGAAAGATTGGGAGATAGAGGGAGAGAGAGATAGATGGGGAGAGAGAGAGGGAGTGAGGGACAGGGACACTGACATGTTCAACCACAATAGCATAAACAGCTATTATAATAAGAGAGATTACAGTTTGTAGTATTTATAATAACTACTACAATGACATCACTGATAATAATAATAATAATGATGCTGACAATAATAGTAATAATAATAATAATAATGGTCAATAATCATCAGTATTAGGTTCAGGTTTAGCCTGAATTTAATTGTTATTGTTGAAACAATTGTGGATTAAGATGGTTTGTGTTTCTGATACTCAGGTGGTCTGGACTCCAGTTTGGTTGCTGCTACACTGGTGAAACTGGCCAAGGAGGAGAAGCTGCAGTATCCTATTCAGACCTTCTCCATTGGGTCAGAGGACAGTCCAGATATCATCGCCGCTCGGAAGGTCAGTTCTTCTGACAGAAGTCTTTCAGATGATGTCTCCTCTGTCAGCACTGTTAAAGGAAAGAAAACATAGTTTGATGTGTTTTCAGTCAGGTGGGTTGTGTTTTCAGGTTGCAGCTCACATTGGCAGTGAACACCATGAGTTGAACTTCACTGCAGAAGAAGGGATCCAAGCTGTAGAGGAAGTCATCTTTCACCTGGAGACCTATGACACCACCACCATACGTGCCTCTGTGGGTGAGTGTGGGCTGTAGCAAAAACCAGTAAGAGGTGATTCACGATGAGGAGATCATTATCAAGAAGTAATGGACGGCTGTCGTTTGAACTACAGATTGTACTTCTACATTGTTGTATGTCCTCCTCCACCGTAAATGTTCTCACAAACATATTTTAGTGCACTTTTTAGCTGTGTCGAGAAAGTGTTGGAACAGGAAGAGGCCACCATATTGTTTCCTGTATCGTGAAAATGGATCTGATGAAACTGTAATGAGGCAGTGCTGATCACACATAAACTATGATCCTGTTCATTGTCTGTTTCACAAAATGTTTTCAGAAACATATTTTTGTGTGCTGTTTTGTTATAACACAAGAACATTAGCGGACGACAGCCATACTTTTTCAGAATGGATAAGTCAAAACCAAACTCCACCCAACTCGTAGTGCGTCACCCACCCGCTGGAGCTTTTATTAGTGCGAGGCACTGCATTTGTTTTTTGGTCTGATGCTTTGCACTGCATTTGTTTTTTGGTCTGGTGCAATGCACTGCATTTATTTATGTGTCTTGTGGTTTGCACTGCATTTATTTATTGGGCTGCTGCGATGCAATGCATTCATATATTGGTCTCGTGCTTTGCACCACATGTATTTATTAGTCTGGTGCAATGCACTGCATTTACTTATTGGTCTGGTGTGATACACTGCATTAATTATTGGTCTGTTGCAATGCACTGCATTTATTTGTAGGTCTAGTGTGATGCACTGCATTTATTTTATTGGTCTAGTGTGATGCACTACATTTATTTAGTGGTCTGCATTTATTCAAAGTCAATCCAACCATGTCATTGTCCCCATTCAACAAACAAATGATCGGCCATGTGCACTGTTAGCTGTAGCCTAAGCAGCATGTTCAATAGCGAATGGGAGGTGAGATGTAACAATATCAGTTGGCTCCGAGGGGCTGTGTACTTCTTGCATCAGGATGAGGATGATATAATTACTTTTTTCAGATACAGGGATACTGTCTAGTTGTGACTTACTTTACAAACAGTGAGCAGACAGTTTAGCATTACTGTGCAGCTGTTAGAATAAATTATTTACCTAGACCACGGTATAAGTTTTATTAAAAGATTATTATAATCCTTGTCCGGCCATCTTCAGATACCAGACTTACAAAAGTTTGCAAGCAGGTTGTGTATTGGCCTAAGATGAGCATGGATGTGAGAGAATGTGTGCATTGTTGCTAAATGTGTCAGCTCTACAAACATAAGACCCATAAACCTCCTGGGAAACTTCAACAAACTGTGGTACATGCACCTTTGGAGATGTTAGGAGTTGACCTCATTGGGACCCTTTCCTCGAAGGTCCAACGGCAACCTCATTGTCTCAAGTGGACTATTACACCAGGTGGGTTGAAATGGTTCCCCTTCGCAAAGCGACAGCAAAGACAGCATCTCAGATTCTAATAACGAAGATTCTGACTCGCTGGGTTGTGCTAGCGTTCATCTTCTCAGTCCAAGGTCCCCAGTTTGTATCATCAATCTTTGAGGAATCCTTCAGGTGGTGGAACCTCAGGTAGACAACCTCAGGTGCACATCGCTGCAGACCCGTCACACCCTGGATACAAAGTGTTCCAACTTCTCCCCTCCAGTAGGCGCTACCAAGCACTGCACGCCAAAACAACAAGACACAAGATCAGTTTCTTTCTGCCGGCCATCGCTCTGATGAACACGCAATCAGTGATATAGTACCAGTAACCCTGTAGAATGTACATACCATCCTGCACTCACTTAAATCCTCCACACTTCATACAATGCACATATACACAGATTACAACTCTGTATATTCTGTACATATTCACGGATTAAGTGTACGTAAACTGCAGTGTACCTAAACATAAACTTATTGTCCAACTTTCTGTCCCTCAGTAAAAACCTCGAGTGCAATGCAAAATGTCCTTGTATGTGCACACATACTTGGCCAATAAAGCTGATTCTGATTCTGTTTCTGACTATGCCACTTCTGTCTCTTTTTTCCACTACAGGGATGTACTTGCTATCAAAGTATATCAGGCAGAAGTCCGACAGTGTGGTGATCTTCTCTGGAGAGGGTTCTGATGAGCTGACTCAGGGATACATTTACTTCCACAAGGCAAGTCCTCCACAAACCACTGACTACTAGTGAAGCGGTCGCACTAGTGTTTCACTAATGGCTGTTATTTTGTTTTACATGGTAATATGTTTGTTAATATTTAGTAGATAGCATTTCTGTGGCACATAAATCAGGCTTAGTGTTGTGGGTGGGTCTATTGAGCCTGGGCCCACAACTAAACAACTTTTCATACATACCTACATCCTGTCATCATCATCTACTTGATGATTGATTTCCTACAATTCTGTCCACGTCATCATGAAAAGGAAAACTCCCCTTCTCATTTTTAAACGAACCATTTTTTGTGATGGCAGTGCCCGCCTTCATATACTGCTGCTGCAGTTTCTTTACCTTCAGGGGTCATCGCTGTCCCAACCTCTAGTATCCTCTCTCATCCTCGCAGAAAATAAATCAAAGTTTCGACGTATTTATGAACGAACCATGGTTCAGTTTGATCCGAACCGAAGACCACCTCTTTTAGTCTGATCAAAGTCAGGCTGTTTGATGCGGACCTTGGTCCGGAGAAAGTTTGAAAGCTGCGGGTTTGGTCCAGATCCAAAAGTCCAAATGAGGTAGCGCAGTGTGTCACTCTCTCTCTTGTTTAAAGTCAATCTCGCTCACCCAGCAGACTATCTCTCTCTCTCCCTGATGTCAAGATGGTTTTCCTGAAGTATCGTTGCTATGTTGCTCTTCACAATCCTCAGCAAAAATAAACATTGTGGATGGGACACTGTGATTCATGTTCACATGATTTGAGCAATATAACATTTGTGATGCTAAATGATTAAATAAACTACCACGGATAGATAATCAGATATCTCTGCATTGAAAATGTTTCAGAATAAAGTTTAAAAAGTGCTGTTGTTACGGGTCCCAGGTGTATTTCCCGTGTGGCAGATTACGATGTAAACAGCTGTAAATTGTTGGAAAGGGTAGAGAGTGAACACGATGAATGCTCCGTTTCAGCAGTAATGTGCTTTATTAACATGTATCCTCAAACCACCATTACATCATTACACCCAACTTTCTCTCTCTCATAGAAGGTTTCTACTCATGAAACATAAAACTTCTCAATAGAGTCAACTGCAGGTTGATATAAATCAAACAAATCAGATTAGCACTCCAAAACACATAAGACATTGTTCACATCTTCTCACCATTTCACTTACTGTAATACATGCTTTTCCTTTTTAACTCATTTGCATATGTTTCTCTGTATTAACTCTAAACAGACACTACTCAATGATAAAGTTGCATAAACATCCACTGGGAGGAGACACTGGAAGACATGGGTACATGAACGCATGATCTGAACAGAATAGAATCTAAAGTACGGCAACTGCTAACCAAACCCTGGGAAATTGTTGCCACCTGTTGGCGTTGAAAGGATATAGCGAGACATAAACTCAAAACTGAATTGCCAAATCACTGTAGCATATTGGCATTTAAAAACAAAATACAATTAAATGTTATATTTCGGTTAACTTTAAACTCAGAATGCTATGTTTTTTTTTTGTGAGCATCACATTATAATCAACCAGACGTGTGTGTCACCTTCCACGGAATGATGTCATTCATTTCTGTTTTAGTGAGACTAGATCAAAACAGTCAGTGTTTGGCTATTAAATTCAGTAAAAAAAATAAATACCAATCCACAATTAGAATTCTGGTGCTGCCCCTGATGAGCCTGTCCATCTGAGTGTGTTGAATTACCATCAGATGAATGTAAAGGGGTTTAATGAAGCACAGGTGCTAACAGAGTTGTTTCTCCTCCAGGCTCCGACTCCCAAAGCAGCTGCAGAGGAGAGTGTTCGACTGCTGAAGGAACTTTACCTGTTTGATGCCCTCCGTGCTGATCGCACCACTGCTGCTCATGGGTAACATGTGACTCTTCATTATCCAACACTGCCATGACTAAAGAGTTCAGCCTGGGTACTGACTGGTTATCCAGTTTGTGCATAAAACATAAACCAGTAAAAGATGTGCCGTAGTCAGCGCCATGTGAGCTCATCTTGTCTTCTTCCTGTGCACATTTTAAAAGCTGGAAGCTATTATTTAGCATTTTTACCTGATGATGCAACTTTGATGATTAATACATTAATTTAGAATTCTTTCCAATTTATTTTTTGTTGTTCAAGTAATTGATATAGAAATTGTTCCATCTATCTGCCTGTCCATCGATCAATCCATTTCCGGGGTGTCCTATTAGTTGAACGTGCCTGGAAACCCTCCAAAGGGAGGCACCCAGGAGGCATCCTAACCAGTGCCTACAGTAAATCACCCCAACAGGCTCTTTTCAGTGTGAAGGACCAGTGGCTTTACTCCAAGCTCCTTTTAAATATTCAAGCTCCTCACCTTATCTCTAAGGCTGAGCCCAGCCACCCTACAAAGGAAGTTCATTTCAACTGCTTGTATCCTCAGTCTCGTTCCTTTGGTCACTACCCAGAGCTCATGAACATAAATTAGGTTTAGAACGTAGATCGACTCAAATGTAGGTACTCATACTCGGTCTGACAAAAAGTGGTATCGGTGCATCCCTAGTGATAATGAAAATATCTGTGCTGCCTGCACCTCTGGACTCAAGAATAAAATATGCTCCTAGTTTTCAGACTTTTATTTAGCAAGTCGGTTAATTAAATGCAAACACTGACACAATGGACTGACATTAGAAATTGCACTTATTCATGTTGTGCAACAGCTTTTAGGAATGTTAATTTTCAATTTGTATCTTTAATTTAACCACTAAGATGTAACTCCTTCATGAGAGGAGAAGGATGAAGTCTTCAACAACATGATTAAAGAGCATCAATAGTAAAATGAATAATGGACTCTAATTAGAGCATGATGAATTCAACCTTAATAATCAGTTCTGCAGGAATGAAAGCCAGTAAATCAATATTGGTTTGGATATAAATGAATTAAAAAGGAACGTACTCCAAAGATGATTGAAAGTAATGGAGCTATTAACCACTTTATACAGCGTCAGTGGAGGAATATTTGGCGTTTCATAGGAAACAAGCATCATTTGCTGTCCTACAATCATCCTGCCTCTTTATTGGTATTGATCATGTAATGATCACTATCTTATGTAATTCTATATTTATTTCTCTACTGATGCGATGTCCCTTCTTATCTTTCAGTCTGGAGCTCAGGGTGCCTTTCTTGGACCACAGATTCACTGCATACTACCTTTCTCTGCCTGAGGAGATGAGGATTCCTCAGGTCAGTTGATATGTACAACTGTTATGTGGTCTGAGGGAGTGTGTATGACACTGTTAATAACATGAAGGGATCTGTGAAAGCACTGCTCTAGCATCACATTGGACTAATAGTGGTGTATGTCCTGTGTAAGCAGCATGGAGCGGAGAAGTATCTTCTGAGGGACTCCTTCAAAGGTCTCAACTTGATCCCTGATGAGATCCTGTGGAGGCGTAAAGAGGCCTTCAGTGACGGTATCATGTCTGTGAAGAAGTCCTGGTACACCTACCTGCAGGAGCATATAGAGTCTATGGTATGTGTTAGTGTAAGAACACACTATGCACACTCATAGATATCAACACCATAAATATGTGTGATTTTTTTATGTTATGATTTATGGAATGTAACCTCCACCAAGGTTATGTCTTCACTGGCATCTGATGGTTTGTTTGTTTTTTTGTCTGGATTACACATAAACTACGTAAACTTTAAAGAAAAGTTACACAAATGTTTCTGTATGCTGTCAATTTCATTTTTTTTTATTTGATGAAAAAAAAATCAAAATAGGCCAAAATTGTATCTGTAGGTCAGACTTACTAAAAATTGGTGAATAGAATCGGCCAAGAAAATTGTAATCTGTGCACCTGTAGTTAAATGCAACCTATAGTTCTCTATCGTATTGAGACTCTCTCTCCACCCAGTGACATATTACAAATCTATTAAGATTTCTGCAAGACACCTATAGCATCAAAGCAGAGCAGGGACAGGACCCTAAAACCATGACCAGTGCTCACTCATGTGACCAACGAACTTTATACCATTGTACAATATTTACAGGCCTCTTAGTTGGCAGGATGGAGATGTTGCCCACTAACACTGTAAACTCAAGCTAGCTAGAGCTTTGCTGGCTCCGTAGGTTGCCAAGGCCCATAGCCGACAGGTATGGATAGTGCCCTAACCTTGGTCGTTGATCTTTTGGCCACTTGTCCTGTTATAGCATTATAGATGCCTACCATTGAGATGTTTGTAAAACCAGCTCCACAAAGGGAGCAGATGCTGCCACATTCAGTCTATCTCTTGCTCTTTCAACAACCACGTCTTGACTGCTCTTTATGGCAATCTGAAAATCAGAGTCATGCACACAACTGCCTTATGTAGACTGTGTGTGTGCCAGCACAGCTGGTGTGTCTTACAACATTATCCCCATCATCTGTCAGCTGGGGATGGACACCACTTAAATATGGAATATGTACCTGGTTGGAGAGGTAGTCTCACTGTCATAGAGAACAGTAATGACCTCCCATTCTGCATTTGTAACTTTAATACAGACACAACAGCCCCACCTTAAACAGGCTGTGTAAAAGCTTGTATAATTTTTTATTATCTGGAGCCCAGTCTTATTCCCAGGGCAGCAGATATAACTGTTTTGGCACATTCCTCGACATCTCATCCAGATGCATGAAATACTCTTGTGTGTCTGTATGAGATACACCGGGCTTTTAATGTACCTTGAATGGAAACACATCCATGTCAATATGAGATGGTCAGAGCAAATGGAGCGAAGCCCGCTAGCTAGTTCAGCTGATAATAAACATTTCAAACTCGTGAGTTGTCTGACTGAACTGCACAACGTGATGTATTTTACACAGTGTGGAATTCCAAAGAGGGTTGGAGGTCAGGGTTGAGTGGTGGGTCAAACAAGACTTTCACCTAGGAAGGTCACATAAACAAATGTACTGCTTCATGTCAAGCTATATGTTAAAAAGGCTTTATGTTAAAAAGGCTTTGTGTTAAAAAGGCTTTGTGTGTCGGCCTCAGACACCAAAGTTTACTTTCTGCGTCTGGATGAGATGTAGAGACGTGACAAAGAGTCAGTATTTGATGAGTTGGGAGGACAACATGTTGGTGTCTGACCTGCCTTGCATCTTCTCACAGGTGAATGATGACCAGATGGAGAGGGCTAATAAGATGTTCCCTCACAACCCTCCACGCACCAAAGAGGCCTACTACTTCAGACAGGTGTTTGAGAAGCACTACCCAGGCCAAGCTAAGTGGCTCTCCCATTACTGGATGCCCCGCTGGATCAATGCTTCAGACCCATCAGCGCGGACCCTGTCTATCTACAAACCTGATAAAGACCAATGAGCAGCTCTGAAACAGCTATGTGCCTGTCTAAAAATCTAAAAATCCAGATTAAAAAGATAGGTCTTTAATTTCCTTTTAAAAATAGTTTGTGTCATTCTAGTAGTGGCAATGAGTTCCTCAGTTTAGCAGAATAAAAACAGATGGTTTTCTCAGCGGTACTCTTATGGAACACATGAGGAACACGTAAGAAAAGCTAAAGAGGAGCTTAGTGGTACGACTGGAGTAGAATGGAAGAAATTCTTAAATGTAGGGAGAAAAAGAAAATGGCATTAGTCTACATGACTAGTAACGAAAGCCTGAGTATATCAATGTCTTTCTCAGTTAAAAAACGGTCTGATGAGTAAAGGGTCTTTTAATGACCTTGTTAAATTAATATTCAAATCTGTCTAAAATTACACTGAAGTTTGTGACATCAGTTTTAATCTGTTCACTGAGGCTGCTGAGCTTTGAATGCAGTTTTCTCTTGCTGCTGAGTCATTTTAGCATGACAGAGATGAACAGTTTAAAGTAATTGAAAGAGCTGCTAACACCAAAAAGCTGCTCCAGCTAGTTGACTACTATTTAACGCAATTCATGTGCAGGACATCTTAACAGAATCACTGATAGAGGTGAATTATATACAGTATGACCATGTGAAACTCGCCTGTGCTGTACGTCACTGGGATTTGGGTCTTTGGTTAGGATGTGTGTTACAGGTACATACATTTGGAAGCTAATTTACAGTTTAATATCTGTTATATTGATCGATATTGATTGATCTGTTTACCACAAATCTAACCCAAAGTCTCCTTTTCCTGACTCCTGCAGTCTCTAAATGAGCCAACCCTTAATGACCAGCGTCTAGTTTTTTGTAGACCCTTTAGCTGACCTGCTGCAAACCTGATGCATATCCAGAGACCAGCTTAGTGGCCCAGGAAGCAAAGCAGCCCCAGAGCATCGCTGATCCACCGCCATGGCCATAGGGTGTTTTCATCATCAGCTTCATTCTTCCTCCTCCTGACATACCGCTGATCCATAGGCCTCAAAAGTTCCAGTTTGGTTTCATGGCTCCACTGAACAGCATCCATGAACTTCTGGGTCTGATCTAGATGGTTCTGAGCTACTGGAGCCCACTTTTCTGGAGCTTTTGGGTCAGCAGTGGTGAACATCTTGGAGTTCATGGAGCCCTGATGTCAATTTAGGCCTTAACAGAAAAACCTTTGGGTCTCTACTGCTAAAGTAAGTCTGCCAAGGTTGGCTCAGTGTTTTTTCAGGTTGGGTCATTTAGACTGCAGTAGTTGGTAAAAGTAGACTTTTGTGTTTAATGTGGGGAAAGAACTTGTAATATATTGATCTATTTTAAACTGTTCTTGATTGATCTGATTTTTGCAAACAGCTGATCAATAGATTTGGCCTGATAACCTGATATACAATGGGGATTGAATAATTATGTTTCCATAATCAATAACATCAGCATACATTGAACCCTTGTTTCATTTGGTTGTATATTTTAGTTATACATATACATCGTCACATGTTCATGTCTGACCTGCTGCCAAAATAAAGTCACCTCGGTAACTAAAATGTCTTCATGCAGTGCCTTTGTTGGCCACCGGTGAGCGCACTCACCTCACCTTATAACGTGCTCTGAACATCAGGAGGTGTTTTCACTCACATGTCACAATGAAGTCACGACTTACAAGCTGAAGATGAACCAGTAAAGAAAATAATTTTAATATCTGATAAACCATTATAACACAGATGTCCTGTTATGTCCCACCACAACGTCCTGGTGGAGAACATGACAGCTCCTCGAAATTCACAATAATAAACCTGTCCCAGTGAGAGAACAATCAGTTGCAGGTTAACAAATATGAGGCACTATACAGTGACTTTGGCAGTGCAATTTTCAGCATACCCTGGGGTATAGCCTTGCTTTGATGGTCCACAACAACAGATGGCAGATGGCTAAAAACACTCAGAAAACACTAACATTGATTATGTCACCACCTCCCCTCCTCATGCCCTGGTCTACCTTCTGCTGGGACAAATGAAACTGCACAGGTACAGCACCGCTACATCACTACAATGTGGAAACAGAATCATTTTTATTCGACTAACAGCTACACACAGTTTGGAGAAAACGAAACCAGCATCGGGTACCCCTCCCATGGACGAGGGATGGCTGGACGAGAAGAAGCAGGGGGAGAGGCTGTTCAGCGGCGCTTGTCGTACGTCTGTATTGTGTTCCACTCATAGGACTCTGCAGAGGGAGAGCGCCTGTTAGCTTCAGCACACTTGATTCAGAGGTCCGGCTTTACTGGAGTTTAACTTACCGGGTTCCTCTTGGCTCCTTTTCCCCATTAGTCCGACAAAAGAGTTGACTTTATGCCCTTCAAAGAAAAGAGAGTTTGGATTTCAGACTGCCCTCTTAGATCGGACTGTCAAGCAGCTGAACATCATGTCCATCATTTGGCTGACTACAATCCATAACCACATTTTTAGAAACACGAAGGTCAAAGCAGGAGCAGCGTTGTGGGTGTAAAACTGGCCCGGTTCTGCCTCATTAAATGTTTTGTCTGCAGATGGGATTACTTTAGTCAAAGAGTGATTATTCCTCATCCGTCCTAAAATTCATATGAAGAAATAATGTTTTTATTCTGCTCTCCTACCCAGGAGCGTGTCCACAGTTTTTGGAGTGATGTGGTCCAAGTGGGGCACTGACTTCATATGTCCCTAGACGTTGGAATAGCATCTATTTCTCATATGAAGTTTTTTCTGTTTCAATTTTGTTTTTCACTTTCCATCAAATTCTTTTTTAATCAAGTCGTAAGCTACTATACTCTATTCTTATTTCCACTTTTGGTCACAGCTGACATGTTGGGTGCTGCACGACATTCTTATTTTTGCCAAATGAAGCAACACTGAGACCAAGAAGGGGGCCATAATAGTCGGGGGGGAAAAAGAGACGGCGGCTCTAAAGGTAGACTATCTACAAAAGAAAGCACAACTGTTGGTTCAAACCATAGTCCTGCTTCTCAATGGGCAGAGAGCTAATAACACTTTATAATACGTGGGGTGTCCAATCAGATTTCAGGGGTGGCCAGTGCCACCCCAGGCCCCCTGTCTGCAGGCCCCTGCTCCTCCCCTATCGCTCATGTTTGTGATGAGCCCTTGGTGTCCTCTGCGGCAGCTACACGTCTTGTTTACACCTTACACCAGATCAGCTTCACTTCTGTGAAACCAAACCAGGTTTGGAACCAAACGGAGCTCCTGGGGGCTCCGTCAGGTTTGCAGCTAGTGTAATAAATGTGACTGACAGCTGCACCACAGACTGACTGGGGTCCCTGTCAATCACAGTAATGGACTGTAATATGATCATGGGTGGGGGGTGGGGGCTGTGTTGGATTGGGTGTTATAAAACGTAGAGCCCTGAGGAAATATCTTGCACTACAGACATCGATATATGCATTAGACTGATGAGAAGTACGGCGAAGAAGTAAAATATGGCCTAAATATTGCGATGTGTTATTTCAGTGTTTTTGTCTCATTGTTAGAAAAAACAGTGTAATTGTACGAGGGTAGAAGGCATCGTGGTTATGAGTGAATGTTGAAATGCATAACTCCCTCTATCCATCACAAGCGTAAACAATCTAATTGAACTCTCAGATGTCCTTGGGGCATCGGTTCCAGCACTCTCCCTCTCCCTAATGATGAGTGACTTATGGCTGCATTAGAGGAATAAATTAGATGTATACTTACTTATGCTGCACTGTGTTGCATCACAGAGAGGGGTTACTAATTCAGACACGTAAACAGAGAGGAGGGAAAATCCCCTCCTCCTCATCCCTTTTTCCTGTGCATTCCTTATCTCTTATCCCACACACACGTCTCTGGACCAGCGTCCTCACTGACAAACGAATGCGCCTCCAAAGGAAATAAAAACAGTGACGCACAAAATCAACTGAATCCCGGTGGAACAGTGTCGCCTGTCATTCAACTCCAATATTTAATGTGGGTGAAATCTGAGAGGATTATTATTATCTTATTCTCTTCCTGTTGTGCTGACATTATTTTGTCTTTTGGGACTGAGCATCTGAAACCAAATGGCTCTGTCAGTGGGGGGGAGGTTGAGGTCTGAGATAAACCACACAGCCTCTAAAACACCTGCTGGCTCTCCTGCACAGACTGATTCTTGTTCTCGGTATTTGTTCTGGAGATGCGGGGTTTTTTGGTAACCTGGCGAGCTTCCATTCTAAAACTAGAAAGACACTCTGTGAGGGCACACCTCCACAGAGGCTGCAAACCTTTCCTTGATTCAGATCCGCCTCAAAATGTACCTGCAAAATTCCTGCAAGAATATTTTAGCGATATTCTTCTGACTAACCAATGAAGCATACAAGCAGCAGCGAAAACACATCCTGGAGGTGATTACACAGTGCGTTTCCACTTATTTAATGTGTTGGATTTTAAGCCGACAAAAAAGCGTAAATAAATGACAGAAACAGAAAATGAACATTTAACTGATATCTGTAGAAGAGGAATGATGGAGGGTGGAGGGTGGTGGGTGGTGGGTGCTCAGTATTTCTAAATTACTGGCGATGGTCCTGCACAGGAGGATTTTCTGAAATCATCAAATATGGAGGGAGGTATCGTTTTTACTGAACAAGAATGATGAAATGCCGTATGAGGTCATACGCAGTGTCCAGACTGGACCGTCATTTTTAATTTTTATTAACAAAGCACTGCTTGGTAATCTGGCTGGTGATTGGACGAGGTCCCACGACTATCTGTTCCTTAACAGTAACATATGAATGCTGTAAATATTACGCATCACAAGAGGAGAGCAAATGACAGAAATGTGCAGAATTAGAGGCCTTTTTCCTTTTTTGCACAGCTGAGGAACCTTTTGCCTGACTTAGAGCGTGTGATTGGTGTGAATGTGTGTTTTCTTTCATTCTTTATGTTTATGCATTATTCTATTTTTACATTGACTTTAATCAGCACAGCCTGAAAAACTGCCCTTCCCTTTCTAAGTAAAAGGTTTGATGATGAAAATCAATACATAGAAATGATTTCATGCTGATTATGGTTGACATGTGAGCAGCTGCATGGACAGGGTGGATCCCCTTCATACTGACTTCAGAGGAAAATCAAATCTGATACTTACTTTTGTGTGTGATCTGTGGATTTGCTGGGAGAGAAAAAAGAAGACGACATTTAGAAACAAATCCACAAAGGAAAAGAAGGTTGCGTGCGTGGCATTGACGAGGAGCTCTTACCCATGGAGCGTTTCCCCATCAGACCGATGAACTGATGCGGCCGCGGCTTTCTTGTCATCCTCAGGAGGATTTCTCTGAATGGGTTTTTGGAAGGCCAGCCGTCCTGAGGGGAAGAAACCTCAGTGAACGTTCATGGAAATGACAAATGGGAGCGTAAAGACCCAAAGCTGGGAGGACGTATGAGACCCTGTATCTCATGTCACTTACCAACATGTGTCTTTATAAAGAGCTTTCAACAATTTGAGGACAATAAAGCAATAACTGCTTAGTGAAAAGGTATTTTTAAACTGGTTAGAGTCAGAAATGGTTCAGTTTAAGTTAAGGAACTGTTCCTGAATGCATCTTAATGTAAAAAAAAAATCCTCTTATTACACCACCATTCTCCAGCACACACACAGTAATAATATATAACAATAATAATCCATAAGAGGCTTGAATTTTCAACTTTCATTAAGCGTCTCTATTTCTATCTCAGGACGTATTTCTACAGCAGGAATTAGTCTGGACCTGAGGGCCACTAATGCTTCACACACTAAGCTGTAATAATATTTCGTGGGATCATTCATCTACAGAACAGCCCGGCCAACAATTTACGCGATTGGCCCATTTCCAACTCACAATGTCAAACACAGGACGTGCCTCTCATGTCGATGAAGATGTTTGAGCTTCTCACTGCACTTAAAGCTTTATTTCATTTCCTGCTGGCTGCTGCCCGGAGCGCCAACAGTCTCCATCTTTAAGTCACTCATTTACTCTAGTCAGTCTATTTTCTTTAAGTAGACTGTTTCACCTGTGTTTGATACAAATCAACTTGGTCACGGCATTATTTATTCTATTTTTCAAAAGTGAAATATTTCATTGATAATTAATGTTGATTAATAATAATCGTTTTGTCATATAATTCGATAATGGCGTTTACATTGCTGTGTATATCAGCACTGAAACTTTTCCCTTTTTATTCAACAGTCAACAAAAACTCATCAGACCACATATTAAAAATCCTACCAGCTGGACAGATGTTTCTAATGAGCTGATATTAGGCTCTAACACACGTTTAATTCATTAGATCTCATCATAATGCAGATATAATAATAATATCTGCAGAGATGCGCAGCAGCAATTAAATTAAATGAACTACAAGTTGGTCATGTATTAACTTTATCTTGGTAAAGTAACACTATAAAAGCTAAACCTCTACATTTTTAGGAGCAAACTTACATTTGAGTTCTGTCCTATTTGACGTAAGAAGTGGTAAAGCACAGGTTTGCGGACCTTCATCCAGACCAGAAGACACAATCATTCATTAATACCAGTAAAAAGAACACGGCGGTGCTACTTACTACCTGGATCTGATTAGTGCTCGTCCAGTAGTCAGACTCTCCTTTCGGGTCCATTTCTTCGCACCAAACTTGTGCGCCGGCGATAAAAGCCATTAAAACAGGTAAAAGCAGTAACTTCATGACGTCAAAGCCTGCTGATTAAATTTAGTCAAATTCACTTTTTTTATTTAAAAAAACAAAACAAAACGTCGACAATAATTCAAACAGAAATTAAAAACTAAATGATCAGGTTTCGGATCGAGCAGCAGCTGTACTGTTGGCGCACTGCTTCCCTCACGGCTCAACAGTAGTCCATAGTGTGCGCGTGCGTCAGAACGCGGTGCCGGGCTCCCACTACTGTCTCCAAAGGTCGCCGCGCGCTCAGTCTCTGCAGCAGGTGCTTCAGCTTCGTGCGTCCTCTGGAGCAGAGAGCCTTCCTATATAGCAGCCCCGCCATTACTCTGCTCCACTCACGAGCGCAGGGCGAACTGTAAATGTGTGCGTCACTGGTCTGAGTATGAATGTGACCTGATTCGATGATAAATATTCACAAATTCATTGTGACACCATGACTATCATTTAGAGACTCGTATAATTTATTTATAATGTATTACATCGTTAAACTCTATGAAAGACGGACCTTAAGCAGCCTTGAGTAATTAATCATCCTATCAGAGGAGTGGAGGAGCTCTACTCTGTGATGACGTCAGGATTCTCGCTTCTCACTTACTTTAAGGTCATATTCTAACAAAGTAAAACACGTACTTTCACATTAGGAATTAGGAGCTTAGGTCTGTTGTAGTTTACCCCTGCATGATACTAAACCGACGGCCTTATTACCCATCATGCCGAGCAGTCGACTGAGGAGTGTGTTGAGTTGTTTTATATTCCAAAATACAGTTTTTATATTTTGTTTGTGTTTATAATGAGTCTAATTAGAGTTTCTGTTTCTACTGTGGTGGTTCGTGTTGGCAGCGGCCATCATGTGTTCTGTATTAGTATGAACCATCAGTTATGGAGGACCACACCATCTCGGTATTTATATATATATATATATATGACTAAATAAATCCAATCCAAATAGGGGACTGTTGGGTTGAGAGCTATAAATACTGTCACCAAATATCTGAAGCAGGTTTCCATTACTGAGATAACACATTACTATATTAAGTCACGTTCAAAGGTCTATCCAATTATATTCTTATGTAGAGTAAGCTGTATTACATCATTAGTGCAACCATTGATATGCAAAAACCAGATATGAAGCAGGAAAAATTGTACTGTCACAGTGACACTGGTTTATGTGCCTTTCAATCTGATAATCCATATATTTATTTATTTTGATTTGATCGTTTTTATATTGACTTTGGGGACATCTTACACCCAATGCCTCATTTAGCAGGAAGATGGAGGAGCTGCAGTAGATTGTGAATGTATGTGTATTAAGTGTTCTACAGTCTTAATTTAATTCGTTTTTTCTTTATTCTATTTTATCTTATTTTATGCTATTTGTCACTTTCTCTGTTTTGAGCTGCTGCAAAAGGGAATTTCCCTGTAGTGATTAATAAAGTTCTATCTATCTATTTAATTACACACCAATCAGCCATAATATTATAACCATAGCCATAAAAACAGCTCTGACCCGTGGAGTCATGGCCTCCACCAGACCTCTGAAGGTGTGCTGTGATCTGGTACCAAGACCTTGGCAGCAGATCCTGTAAGTCCTGTAAGTTGTGAGGTGGGGCCTCCATGGATCGGACTTGTTTGTCCATCACATGCCACAGATGATGGTACCATTCCATTGCTCCGTGCCCATTGTAGGCGCTGTCTGCGGTGGACAGGGGTAAGCATGGGTACTCTGACCGGTCTGCAGGAACACAGCCCCATATGCAGCCAGCTGTGATGCTCTGTGTTCTGACACCTTTCTACCAGAACCAGGATGAACTTTTTCACCAATCTGTTCTACAGTAGCTCCTCTATGGAATCAGACAACATGGACTAGCCTTCGCTCCCCAGACCCATCACTGAGCCTTGGGTGCCCATGACCCTGTTGCCGGTTCACCGCTTGTCCTTCCTTAGAAGACTTTTGGTTGGTACTAACCACTGCAGACCAGGAACACCCAACAAGACCTGCAGTTTTGGCGATGCTCTGACATCCAGCCATCACAACATGTCTCTCGTCAAAGACGCTCAGATCCCTCAGCTTGAACATTTGTCCTGCCTCCAACACATCAACTCTGAGGACAAAATGTTCACTTGCTACCTCATACATCCCACCCACTGACAGGTGTCATGGTAACGAGACAATTCACCTCACCTGTTGGTGGTTATAATCTTATGGCTGATCGATAGTATACAGTCTGTTCCTGCAGCTGTAAATTCATCCTGCCTCTCATGTGAAAGCCTGGATGAAAAGGTGGGGGTGTGACCTGAGGGTGTCACTGATTTCCATTAGAAAAGCTGTGTTGGTGTTCATGATGAATAGAGGGCTTCACCGTCGCACCAAGTTCAGTGTCCAAGCACCTCGACAAGTGCTTGAAGGGCTTTATTCCACTGACAATAAATTCATTTTATTTACCCATGTGCTTTTGGTAAATGCAAATGTTTTCCCTGCGGTGAGAATGGGCTGTGTTATCATGTGTTTGTTTAATTAATCTAAGGTGTGATGTTCCACTTTACATTAACTGGAGTACTTCTGAAGGATGTTTTGCATTGACTGCTCCATTTGACCTTGATATTCTGTGTGTGTGGTTATTATTATTATTATTTCTGAGAAATAAGAGCCAAGAGGATTGAGTTCAATCCAGGAACCTGATCATATTTCTTCTTCCAAATTCCCATCATGCCTGGTTGACGGACACACGGTCCCGTTGAACCTCCAGTGCAGGTGAGGTAACGGTGGAATGGTTGTTTTTCTGCCACTCCTGACAGGAAATGAACCCTCTGAGGTCTACAGACACGCTGGCGTGGTTTTGTAATGTCTCTATTAATGTCTTTGTGATAAAACAACATACAATGTTCCTGTTCCTGGAGCATGGTGGAAACGTGTGTGTTTGTACTTTGTGATTACACTATAATAAATATTTGATTTGGAAGAAATATACAGCTCATTTTTCATTTGCACACATAGTATTAAGCTTCATATGTAATATGAAGTCATTATTTAGTCCAGATTTATCACAGTCACACTTACATTTGGTGAAACAGTGACAGACAACATAACACAATATTACAAAATGTGTCGTTTTAGACATTTATTACACATTTATCTGCTTCCGTCAACCTGAGACTATGTCAAGCAGCAAAACAATTCATCCACATGAGTGAGTGACTCATGAGTGAGTGTGTGTTTTCTCAATAGAGTTGAAGAATCTCAAAACTCCGAATTCTACTTTTTGGGGCCAAATGATGTCTTTACTCCAGGCTTAGGCAGACATACATGCACACATATACACGCATGAATATAAACATAATATTCAAAAACATATACATATACTGAAGCACACACACATCTTTACGTTTTCTTTACTATATTTCTATGACAAGAATATGTATATGTTTATGTTAATCTGTAATATGTTTTACTATGTGTCTTACTTTAGTGTTTTAATTTTAGTAACACTTTTAATTTATGATGATTTTAGCAGAAAAGCCTAACCAGGAACAGAGATTGCAAATTAGCCATTGGCTAGAAATCTTGTATGCAACACATATGTATCTTGTAATTGTTACCTGTTACAATGTTCCTTGCATTTGTCCCTGACAAATAAACTAATAAAAGAAAAAAGGATAAGGCTGAGAGTGGGCAGCAAAGTTTGATATTTATCACCTGGATTATTTTGTATGCAAGTACCTCAGATGAATTTAAGAAGACAAGTAAAATTTGAGAAAATGACCTCAGACCTCAGAGGGTTCATTGTTCTCAAAACTGTGACAGCTCATCCAATTAACAGACAGAGGGGGGAAGGTGAGGAAAGAGAGGGAGGTGATGGAGGTGTTGGAACCATAGGAGGGAGTAACCACAGAGGAGGAGGGCTGAGAAGGAAGTAGGGGAAGGGGTAAAGAGCCGTCACAGTTGGGACACACGGATAAACAGATATGCAGATTATGTGGGGGGATGTGGACAAACAGGACATCAGTCCAGGGAGATGGTGAGGCGTTTGCAGTCGATGCCACTGCGTAAGTAATATGATTAGCTGGATTGCGTAGTCGGTCACTGTGAACACTCGTCTAACTTTGATAAGGCATCCAGCAGCAAATGAGACTCTGAGATCCATGAATATATTAGAGCACACATCGATTTGATGCATGGAATGAATCCAGAACAGATCATTTTTTGAAAGAGACGACTGAGCCAAAGAACACAGTGTCCATAGTTAATACATGAGCAATTTGGATCAGAGAATCCATTATGTACACAAGGATTCTGCCAAACTTTTCATTTAGATTCCATTTAATAGAGCCTGGAGGTGTTAAAAATTCTATCACCAACAGATGAGAATGTAGAGGAGATCAACTCATTTCAGGATTTTTTAGTCAAACTGCACTACTTGCCTTATATGTAATGTAATATAGAACAATGTCAAATAACGGAGGGAGCTAATTCATTTTTCTGTAATTACACTGAATGTGGTAATTATTTATTAATGTTGAAATGATACATGTGTTACCCTTACCAACTCTACACTGCAAAAATGAACTATTTCAATATTGACTTGAAAAGACGCAAACATGAGAATTTAACAAAGTGCAGGAAGATTATCACAGTTAAGATTAATTGAAATAAGAAAAAAATATCTAAGCTTTAGAAAAGCGATAACTGTTAAATTGAGTGTCAAACCATTCATTCCAAGCACCTATCTAGTCAAATAAACACTAAACCAGTTTGTTATTCTTCAATTGTTGTTTCTTAATTTGTGTGAAAATATCTTAAAAGCAGAGCTCCAAACCTGGACAACCTCTGTTCATCTTATTTTGTTCAATTATTCTTAGTTTTATACGAACAAACACAAAATATGTGACAGTAAAATACAAAGGCATGCCATCTGTGTAAGCAGGTTTGATGATTGGTGATACATTCTAGGTCGAGGTAGAATTATGGGATGGGAGGTGTTTTCTACATGTGGTGTTGTGAGCTGATGTGATGTAAGTAGAACCAAAAGAAGTTATAAAACAGAGTTTCTGAACATGTGTGATGGAAATAAAAGACAAGAGGCCATTTCTGAACCAGATAACCCTCCAACACACACGGCAACAACAACCCAGGCCTGGTTTGAGTCTCTGTCAGATGTGATCTGATCTGATCTTAACCCCATAGAGAATATATGGGCACATCTGAAGACAGAGTGGCAGAACATTTGGTGTGTGAAGCAGTCAGAGATGAATGAGCAGCATTAATGCTGTAAAATACTGTAAAAGTCTTTCAGACAGCAAACGGATGTTTTCTGAGGATAAACAAGGGAAAAGACATCCCATAATAAAACATACACTGCATGCAGACAATGCTACAATATATTTGTTAAAAGAAAGAGTAATTCTATAAAATATGATAAATCATGTGACTAAACGATGAGTCTTGTAAAGTCAATGCAGCCTCATACTGTGAGCTGGTGTTGCTCTGACTACTGCGGCAACATTACTTTATGTCAAAGTGATGACAATGTAGGGTCCAATGCTGCTGATACAAAATTGTGCATAATTCTGGCTGACAGACATGTTCTACTAGAAATGAGATATAAACGGATTTCAGGCAATAATGAAAAAAGATTACAAACAAACAGTATTTTTATTTCTCATAATAAATAAACAGCCTGACTTTCATTATTTATTCATGGTAATCAGAATGATTTATGGATCAATTGATACTCACAGCTCTGTTCTTAATATGAAAAAAATGCTTGAAAGAGGAAGGTCTATCTTTGACAAAGTAGTTTTATTTTTCTCATGTTGATCAAACAGCTTTAACAAACCTTAAGTTAGAATGATGAACTGACTTTTTAACAACTTAGTTGAAAGGAACATTTTCACACAAATACTTTTACTTGTTCTTGAGTGAATTTGCTTTAAAGTAACAGTACTTTTACTTGAGTACAAGCATGATGACATACTGTATACTCAGGATCCCCTGCCTGCATTTCACTGAAGTTAGACGGAAAGAAGTTATTTAAGTTGCCCCTTTTAATCGCAATTGTTGTTGAATATCTGATAAAAAAAAAAAGTTAAACTTTCAATAAATAAATGAATAAAATTCCCAAAATATCAAAAGGCACGTCTCCAGTACATGGGAGATGTGTAAATAAAGGTTAGTGAAAAAATATTGAACACGTTTTGAGTTATGCCCTGGAAACCTTCATCTGAGACAAATCCCACTCACAGAATGAGCCCAAGGTCAGCAAAAAAAATAGTCCTGACTTTCAAATTAAAACAAGAGTAAGTTCTATTATTGTTTAATATTTTCACTTTCTTACAAAACTAATGCTATTGTATTATTTTATATCAACAGACTCTCAAAAAACATGTGAAATTCAAATTCATAATCACAACTGAATACTTAACTAGAAAATGGTCTCTGACTTTCACCGAGGAGGCATCCAGTGTCCAACACATTACCCATAATTCAATGAATGAGTCACACATTTCAGTATGTGCAACAATTTTTCATTCTGTGTACGAACAACAGAAATACATGACTTCATATTTAAATAGATTTAAAACTCACATCAAACAATCAAAGTCAGGTTCATTGATTCAATATAAAGATGGACGACTCTCCAAAAGTGAAACCAAAACATATCCACAGCCCCTGGTTGATCATAAATTCTGTTATCACTACTGGCTCCAAATGATGGGTATCTTGAATATTTAGTTTTTTTTTAATTCAGTGGGAGGAAGTGGAACTGTGCATCTTTATATTCAGTCAATGGTCAGATCGTCCATTACTGTATTCCATTACATGTATTACCAATACATTACATGTATTGTTTTTTGAATAAAGACAATAGCTTTAGATCGTTTCAACCATGATGACTAGTTTTGTTTAATCCGCTTTAGCATTGTCTCCATAATGCTGGAAAACTTCAGGAGGTTTCTGGTGGGACTTAGCCAGGGATCAAGTTTATTTTTGGACCAACATTCTCCCTTTTCCTTGTGACAAAGTTGTTTTATATGCGAAGAGCAATACTGTGACGGGTGGCTGGTGTGAGAGGAATATTGATATCTGTCTGATATAAGGAGAAAATAACTTTATTTTTCAATGATAACTGGACCCAAAATGCAGAACTCAGGGACAGTCGATGATGAAAAGTTTAACAAGAATTTATTTTAGAAATGTGCAACAACTGAATCCAAAAAAAAAACAGTGACGCGGAACAGACTGGTCAGAGAGCAGGACAGACAGGAAGTAATCTTCTTCAAAAAAACATTTCATGGAGAACAGACAGGAATCCAGGACACAACTGGAACAGGAAGCTGATGAATCGACCTCAGGCAGAAGAGACGAGGATCCGGATCCAAATAGGCAAATACAAAAATCACTGTCAACCTGGAGCTGGAGTCTAACTCCTGGGGAGAAGAGGGAGGAGAGCTGCCGATCATGACAAGGTTTCACCTTAAAACTGATGGCTAATTTGCTGCACAGGAATCCCTCTACCCAACCACGTCTTTCATCTCTTCCTGGAGATCCAAAAAAATATCGAAACCAAATGGGATAAAGTATAACTGTTGTGAACATGGGAGACAGGACAGTTTGAAAGAAGCTCATTTCTACCACTCTGCATTCTCATTCTCATTCAAAAGAAAGGGACTGCCATGGGTGCAGCTTATGCTCCAAGCTATGCAGGACTGTTCCTGGGCCTTTGGGAAGAAATACACATCTACAGTCTTGCCAACCCTTTCTTGGACAAACTCAAACGGTATGGCATGGCTATGGAAGTCATCCCCAAATCAGGGAGAGGTGGAGATATAGACTCAAACATCTACTCCAGAGGGAAACCTTTTGGATAGTCACTCTTAAAGCCACAACTTTTCCTGGCCTCATTGAACACCTTGATTTTTCTCCTTTTCTCTGAGAGGTTAGAGTTGTTCTTCTTGTTTCAGGTCTTAGATATTATTACTCTAAGTGGTGTACATATTATGTATTGTGGGTAATTATTAAAGTGTACACATATCTGTCCCAATAATAGTAATAATAATAATAATAATTATTATTATTATTATTATTATTATTTTGTTCTATTGGGCATCCAATATTTTGCCTTATAGTTTTTCTTTTTCCTTTGTTTTTACATCATGCCTTATGTAAAGTTATGTATTTACTGATTGATGTCACCATTTTTTGACCTCTGTCTACCGTCACCTGTTTCTCTGAAACCCTAATGAAGGCTGATTGAGCTGAAACGCGTAGGTCAGCAGCATGTTTTTTACTGTAGTGCCTATATAGTCATGTAAAAATAAAGGCTTTTTGTACTTTAAACGGAACAGTGTGCCTTGGATATCCTTCAAGTTCACGGATAAACACTCTACACAGATTATTTAAAGATGAAGATGAACCTGAATTTATTCTCTAAATGACGTATACAGACACTTTGCACTGATATACTAGTACACTGGTTTTATTGCACACCCTCACCTCATATACGCTTCCTTTAGGAAATATTATTCTGAAATACTCCATAAATCTTCAGCTAAACTAAACTTCGGGCATATCTTAAGGGCATTAAACTCAGACAAACTGAAGGTACTGGGCTGAGCACTAAGAGCTGACATGTTGGCTAATGTTGGGTCTTTGTACATTTAACAGTATGAGCTGGACCTGCTGTGTTTGGGAAGTGTGATGAGGTAACTTTTGTTGAGCTTGTGTGTACAACAGCAAACAGAAAGTGTCCAAAAGTGTGGATTTTTAGCTTTTAACTGCAAATCAGAGTCTTCAACAGCTGGAGTTTTCTTTATCTTTATCTTTTAAACACTTTTAACATTCTTCACCAGCCAATGTCGTCGCCACACTTTGTGCAAATGACAATCTACAAGTAAATAGCATCTCTCCAATAGAACAGGCCCAAACTGGGATTTTTGTTAAAGTGAAGAGATGAAAAGTGAAGTGGCTGTGCTTGGCCATCGTGTGGGAGGAGGAGCACCAGGAACGGGGGTTGCCTCCAGCATGAGAGGCGTTGGAACAAACCCAGGTACAAGAGTCGTCTGCACTTCACACGTCAACTTCAGTCAGCTATTGTTGGTCGTTAAATGTCAAGTACATCTATAGAACAGTAGGAGGAATTATTGTTTCTCTGTGGTGGGAAACAATAACTGTTTGGTGAAGCCCTCTCACAAGTGGACACACACACACACACACACACACACACACACACACACACACACACACACACACACACACACACACACACACACACACACACATTAACAGATAACCCACGCTACAAAAATGATGTCATGCTTGAAGGTTGTGAGGACATTTTAATTTTCTCTGATGCCACTAGAATGAGTCATAGAATGTGACATCAGCAGGAATCCAGTTTGTCACGATAGTTTCATCACAAATCTGCCCTTACACACACACACACACACACACACACACACACACACACACACGCACACAGAGCTAAATCCCTGATGGGAATAGGAGACTGACTCACCTTTTGAACGTTGCTGTAAGGTTCCTGGTTGCTGCCACTGAGGGCTCGGTGTGGATCAGACTGGTCCAGAGGGGACACGTCAGACCTGATGCCGGGCTCAGACTGCACCGTATTTTTGTCTTCCTTTCAAGATTCACCACCTCAGATTAGGCAATGACAACATACCATAAGTTCTTGCTGTGTCTTGGTTTGACCAGGGCCAGTCGTTCAGGTGAAGTGATGTGCCGGTGATGAGGCGGGTCGATCATGCCTACGGAGGCATTCTGTGTTATGCTAGAGGTCTCCTGTTCATTTGGCAACGTTGTGACAATGATCCTGTTGCACATGGATCCACAAAAATGATGAAAACATGCATGCTAGGTAGTTGGCGGTGTAACTTTCCAAAATCAGCACCACAGAATAACACCAGACGCTTTCTGCCCCAGGCTCAATGAATGGGAGCTTATTCATATTATATATTTTGGACCAAGGTGGAAAGTGATGGCTTTCCCAATGACTGTCAGTTGTGACATGACCGTTGTCATGAGAACGAAAGGCCAAAACATTGTGTAAACCACCCCCAAGTGTCCTGGAACAAGACGGAAGGTGCTCCTTGTTGGTTCCTTTGACCACTGCAGCTTCACTCCATACTTTTTCTGGGGTTAAAATGAGATTTGAAAATAGAATTCTTGCAAAGTGTTAAGAAGAACAAAATAAATTGATCTGAGTTTTAGGTCTGCCTATTTTATTGTTCTGTTGTTTCTTTTGTTGTGATTTGCCTCAAACTATTGTAGATGCATGTCAACCAGACCAGAGGTGGAAACACAAACCCAGATGGTTTTGGTGAGTTTTATTTTATGTCTCATTTGAATTTGACATGTTTTGCAATGAGTTAACATGGAAATTAAGTTTGTCTTCATTTTGAGTTAAAACTATTTTTGGGATGTGGGCAAAACAAAAGCAGCTTCATCTGTGTCACTTGGTCACCTTTAAAGTCTGTTTTAAAACAGTAGGGCACACTCCCATTACAGGAAAGGTGGACCATTTTATCAACAGTTGAAAGCGAAATTATTCAACCCTTATTATATACTAGGTTTACTGGTAAAATCCACTACTGATCATCTGCTAATAACCAAATCATACAACAGTTTAAATGGATCAATACAACAGATATTAAAGAGTTTTTTTCCCCCAAATCTAACCCAAAGTCTCCTTTTCTTGACTCCTGCAGTCTCTAAATGATCCAACTCTTAAAGACCAGCGTCTCTAGTTCTTTGTAGACCCTTTAGCTGCTATGACCTGCTGCAAACCTGATGCATATCCAGACACCAGCCTCTGGCAGCGTTCCTGAGGAATCTTAGCCCATTCCCCATAAGTAATAAAGACAGAACAATTAGGGCTTGTCACTATATCACTATCACCTATATCATGTTAAGATGTTCACTGTCAACATAAGTATTACGTCATTATTTCCATTGTGGAATCATGTGCTGTATTTAAGTGGTGATGACATCATGGTGTAAACTTTTAAAAGAACAACAAACTGTATCCATGTGCTTTTATTCAGGCTATTCACACGCTACATATTTATCCACCAATAGATGCACATTATGCCACATATGTAGAGACACCACCTTCATGTATTATCTATGCAGTATCTGTTCAGACAGTCGGGACCAGCATCCACTATATGAACCGCTCAGCCTGTATTTCTCTGTTTTTATGCCTATTTGCCAGTAAGTCATTGCTCTATATTATGTTTGTTTGTCCTGTTTTGTTTACTCCTTATCTTTATCATCTTGTCGCCTGATGTCGTTCTGTTTAACAGCTTCTGTTTATGAGTCACATTCCCAGTATGTGTCAATACCCGGCCAATAAACCTGGTTCTGACGCCTACTGTTCCCATCATTATCTATGGAGGCCCAAAGTGTTCCGTATTGAACGAATAAATAGGGCATGAAATGAGCAATCACAGGGATGAATATAAATAAAAGTCATAACATAACAATGAAATTGAGTTCATCTGGAGAGCATTTGAATTAAATTTCAACAGTCTTTATATAAAAATATAGTGGGTGTAAGTGCATTTTGTCTGTCCATCAGAGTCAGTGATGCGATGTGTTGCTTTTGTCTGATGGGCTGATGACAAATCAGGTACCAGGCTGCATAACTGAAGAAGAAAACATATATGTATTTCATAGGATGGTATGCTGAGCTTTGGTTTCAGTTCACCAAAGAGAAAAAGAAGACAATACTTTAATCACAAATGGAGGAGGTTTACATCCCTGACAGAAATCTTCGACGTCTTCTTTGAATGGGATGGTTTAATGTCATTTTATTTGGAGTTTGTACAATAATGTCTAATAAAGATCTGAATATTATAACCTGAGACTACAACTCACACACTGATGCTGTGTTTTGTAAACAGATATATCAGACTAATTGTTGTACACATCATCATCATCATCATCACACAGACGGTAAAAAAATGAATGCATTCATTCGTGACTCAAAGTCTCCGTTCCTTATCCAGCCAG
Source organism: Chaunax sp. Z400 (assembly GCA_037577475.1). NCBI lineage: Eukaryota > Metazoa > Chordata > Actinopteri > Lophiiformes > Chaunacidae > Chaunax > Chaunax sp. Z400. Next base: position 7,276,430 of record CM075200.1, read on the forward strand.
TCTGAATGATGGCCCCACTGAGTGAAGTCACTCTGGTGTTTCTACGAGCAATGACGAAGAGGACGAAGCCCAGACATTATCAATCACACTCCGACAGGGAAATACGCAGGAGCTCCCCTGGCACTAAAACCACTATGGCGACAGAGTGATAGGGAGGGCGTGGCCCTCATTCACCGTCCTCATGCTGCAGTCTTTGACTCAGCTGACAGGAAACCTTCTGTGTCAGAATGTGTGAGTGTTTCTGACCGTATTCAACAACCTCTTCGCTAAAGATTTTATTTATTCATGCGTGAAGCCAGGGAAAGCTGTTTTACCTCCGGCTGCTTTTGAACCCTGTCAGTCCAGGATGAAATTCAGGCTGCATAACAAGAAGACTGTGAGCAATCAGGGTAATGAATTCCGTGCTGCTATTGTTGGCTGCAGGCCTGCTCAGGGTGATGCTTTCTTAACATTTTAGTTTGAATGCTTTTAGACATTGAAGGACCACTTTTTTATTCATTCATCCATTTATTCATTCAGTCACTCATTATAGGCAGTGCAGCTGCTCCCTGTAAACAGGGTATAAACAGAACCAGGATCGATTAACCATCCTCTGTGCAAAACCTTAACTGGTTTTATATAAACAGGGGGTCGACAAAAATCTGAGTATGTTGCTGTGAAAAGAAGTGTTTGGTGCATCGTTTGACTCCTACACGAAATGATCCAATCACGTGGCTACTTAATTTAACTATAATGCTATGAGGCCAGAAAAGCAATGGAGAATATATAAAGAAGAAGACTGTTGTAAAAACGCTGATAGTGTAAATTCACACTTATTTTACCATTAAATAAACTCTCAGTGTCTCCTGTTTATTTCTAACCTAACAGCTGCTCACTGTGGAGCTCTTAAACTTTAACTTCATAAATCAGCTGATGATGCACAAGTCAAAGTGAATGAATGTTATCGATTGAATGGGTCTATTAGGACAGCACGATGGCCTAATGCCTCACAGCTAGAAGGTCCTGGGTTCAGATCCACCTGAGGGCCTGGGACTTTTCTGTGTGGAGTCTCCATGTTCTCCCCGTGTCTGTGTGGGTTCCCTCTGGGTTCTCCGGCTTCCTCCCAACACCAAAAACATGCAGTAGAGGTGAACTGGTGACTCTAATGACTGTAGGTGTGAATGTGAGTGAGAATGTTGTTTGTCTTCCTATGTGGTCCTGTGATGAACTGGAGACTTGTTCAGGGTGAATCCTGCCTCCCGCCCAAAGTCAGCTAGGATAGGCACCAACCCCCCCCCCCCCCCCCCCCCCCCCCCCCGGCGACCCTACACAGGATAAGCTGTGACAGAAAATGAATGAATGAATGGGCCTGTTATCTGTGATTAATACCAATAGAGTGATCAATTTTCTATTCAGTCTTCTTTGTGTAAAACTGACATTAGAAATCCGTAATGGAGCTCACCTCCTCAGGAGCCTGGTGCCCTCTCAGAGTCGGAGAGCTGCAGGTGAACCTCTTCTTCACTCCCCTCCCTGAGGAACACCTTGAGCAGGTGGTGAATCTGTGATCCGTGAAAGTCGTGATCAGTGCAAACATCATCTGAGCCTCAAAGCATGCGAAGAATCGCCTGACAAATATAGACACCAAATACATATTCATGTAGCCTGCACACTGTGGAGAAGTGTGTTGTATATAAAGTATGAGATGACATGGATATAAGAGGTTGACAATACCAAGATATGTAAATATAAATACAAATAAATATATGTCAGACACATCCAATGATCATGTGATGCTGAATAATGGTACTGGCACCTTTTTTTACTCCAATTCAGGTACTGTTTATAGCACTGTTTGGATCTCCAACCATTCCTGAATTAAACGTCTCGATACATGATCCCAAAGGCTCACCAGCTAGCTGCTAACGCCATGTGTCTGCTGTTTGGTACTGAAAAAGGAGCGTACAGTTTTGTTTTTACAGAGCCTAGTGGGAGAAAACAGCTTCCTGCTGCAGCTGCAAACCAGAGGGATCTACTATGAGGGGAGTTTAACTTAGATTTAAGTCAGGATCATCAAGGAAAGTCAGGGTTGACAAACTCTGACTGTCTGAATCGGTGTAAATGGTTCTGTGAATAAGATGTTGATTCAGTATCTAAACTCTTTTCATAAAAAAAACAACGATACTGGCAGCATATGACGTTTATAACTGACCCTTTCTCAATATATAGACATGTGAACTATTGTTAATATATGAATATGAATTATGCCTTCAGTAGAGAAACACAGGAGTAATAATTCTGTCACTCTTGAGGTGAAATAAATTAAACATTAAGAACCCTTTTCAGTTTATTATTCACAAACAAATTAGCAGCGATTATGCTGCACTTAATTAGAATTACACACAAACTGTATATGCATCAGAAATCAGATTACACCATGCTGTCCTTGCTCTTCAAGGACATCCACCCCCCCGTCACTACATGCATGTAGTTTGTTTTTCTTATGGTATGTTCTATCTTCAGTTTGCCCTTTTCTTTATGTGTAGAGGACAAGGTAACAAAGACGTTACCACTCTGACTCAGGTGTTATTCCATCCTCAAGTTTTTCTGTCAAGGCCTCGTGTTCATGTTTATAAGAAATACCATCTGCTGAAGGCAACAGCATGACTGTAATTTACAGAGGTGCTGTTCAACAGGCTGTGCAGCTTATTTCTGTGTTTTATTCCCCCAGTCATTAACTTCCTATGTGCAGGTAGCATGTTAGTGTCCATATTCTATTCTCAATGTTTGTTCCACTTGTTAAATCAGTTATGTCTCCTGATGTATTCATTATTTGCTAGTCTTAAAATGTCTATTTGAAAACAGGAAACTGCTAAAATGAACAACCTGCATCATTAAATTCAATCTTAATTATTGCTCCTAAATGTGATCTCTGGTTGTTGACATTCACACATTAGTGTGTTTTCACCATGACAACAGATGACAAACAGGTGCCACATATTCCCATGTGCCCTCTGTGAAGATGATCATTTTAAGGGACACTTGATTTATAATAATATTAATCTAGTTAAAAGGTTGTATTTTATTATTTTTTTTACATTTGCTGTAGTGCTGCTTCTGCCAGCGTCAGCTGCTCGGATATTTGAGATACTTCCATCACTTTGTACCAAATATTCATACAGACACACATCAGAGGTTAGTAAAGACTAAAAACTGGCACAAAACAAGGAGGATGGGGTATTTGGGGTTGTGGCAGCAACCGACATCAGCTGACGGTGATACAGCTGGTGGTGATACAGCTGGTGGTGATACAGCTGATGGTGATACAGCTGATGGTGATACAGCTGGTGGTGATACAGCTGATGGTGATACAGCTGGTGGTGATACAGCTGGTGGTGATACAGCTGGTGGTGATACAGCTGGTGGTGATACAGCTGGTGGTGTTACAGCTGGTGGTGATACAGCTGGTGGTGATACAGCTGGTGGTGATACAGCTGGTGGTGTTACAGCTGGTGGTGATACAGCTGGTGGTGATACAGCTGGTGGTGATACAGCTAGTGGTGATACAGCTGGTGGTGATACAGCTGGTGGTAAGATAAGATAAGATAAGAGATCCCTTAATTAGTCCCACAGTGGGGAAATTTACAAGTGATACAGCTGATGGTGATACAGCTGGTGGTGATACAGCTGGTGGTGATACAGCTGGTGCTGATACAGCTGATGGTGATACAGCTGGTGGTGATACAGCTGATGAATTTACCACTAATGGTGATACTAAATCTATACAGCTGGTTTAGAGCCAATTCTCTCCGGAGAATCAACAAACCATACCGATCATGTCTGCCTAGAAACCAATGAGTCCATAAACGGACTCTCTTTCGGCCATTACAGCCTGCAGACTCGGATAAGAGGGGCAGTGACTTGACCACCGCTGCCGGCCTGCCAACCAGAGAGCATTGAGGATAAAGGCCGAAACACTCGGTGAAGGTTGTGCACCTCCTGAAGACCTCAACGCATCCAGAGGAAGTAACCAACTACAACCAGGCCCTCATCCTCACCGGCCGCCCCCCTACACAACCGGCTCCACCGTCACCCACAAGTCTCCCACAAAGTCTCCCACAAGCCAAGATGCCATCAGGATAGTGCAACTACCAAGGGATTGAATCATCTAGTCCTAGGAATAACTAACTTTAGACGTTTCAGCACACAGAAATGATCAGAGTATCACATTCCTGCTAAAATGTCACTATGAGGCACGAGCTACTTGGTTAGCATGCTAACTCCATCAGATATCTCTGTGATACAATACATAAACAGCTTTTACTTCAAGTGCCTGAACCTGGGGATTCAGCTTCCATCTGATGGTCTCAGTAGAACTGACAGTCAAGGTTGTAAACAAGAGACACTGTTTATGCCGACACATACAGTTTGCTCTCCTGTTCTCCAGGGGTATTTCCTCCTTTATGTTGACATACTGTAAAAAGTTCATTGCCTGGTTGATGAGAACTGGGAGCAGAAGGTATAGCGGCACAGGTCTACTAACCAAACACAGCCGCCAGACTTTATTGAGGAACCTTCAAAAATGGTTTCCATGTGAGACGAGGAGGGGCAGGAGGTGAGGTGCAATGCAAGCTTATGAGTATTACAAGAATAAATGTTTATGACTTGACAGAGGAAATTACTGTTCTTCAATTATGTATCAGTTGTTGGCTCACTATGATGGACATTATGGACATTTACCATCGACACTGAGTCTATAATAAGTGACTTTAAGTTCCATGTATCTCAGCAGTGAGAAGCAGCAACAAAACCAACCTGCCCATTTTAGATGACACGTTTCATTCTGAAAGAGGAAGAGTATTTTCTCTTTTTCAAAACTGAACTGGAGGGGGTCTCACTAGAGATCATACTTCAACAACAGTTATCATCTGAAAATCAAATTACAACAAAAAAAGGAAACAAAATTCTCTTCTCTGTCTCAATAAACAAAGTTTCTATCAATCTGTATTAAATGTCACAATTTTTGTTTGAATAAAGAAAATAATTCATTAGCTTTTTGTTTAACATGGAAAAGAAAAAATATGTTTGGACTATTATAATAGGATGTTATGGAATAATTGATACTATATGCTTGTAATTGAAACATTCAAATCAGTATCATCTCAGCTACACAATAGTGGTTGCTGCACTTCTCAAGGCCTGGATCCAGACGATGGTCCTGATCACCACCAAAATGTAACGGATTGGGACTTTAGTCATACTTTACTTCTACAAAGAATTGTATCTGAATTCATTTGTGGCATGAAGAGTGTGTAATGATTGTGGGTAGACAACTATGAGGTGTCTGCGATAGTTTTATTGAAAAAACCCACCTAGGGAAAGGTCATAAAGGTCACACAGGTTCTAATACATCTTAGGCTGGAGATGTGATTTCATAAAAAAGGGATAAAAACAGCCACTAAATACAAACATAAGGAGGACAGGAACAGGGCGGGGCCTCACCATGGCAACCAGGACCGAAGAGGGGAAGCGATCCTGAAACTCCACACAACTCATGAACACTGTACACCATCCAGTGGACACACTGGGATCCGTACAAAAGGTTTATCTGTGGAGGAAAACCACCCCCATAGAGTCAGGCTAAGTTTCTGACCCGTTTCTGATCAACTCCCCATCCTCAAGTTTCTGACCCATTCCCCACCCCTAAGTTTTGGATCAACTCTCCACCCCATACGTTTCTGATCCATTCCCCACCCCTAAGTTTTGGATCAACTCTCCACCCCATACGTTTGGATCAACTCCCCACCCCATACGTTTCTGACCCATTCCCCACCCCTAAGTTTTGGATCAACTCTCCACCCCATACGTTTCTGATCCATTCCCCACCCCTAAGTTTTGGATCAACTCTCCACCCCATACGTTTCTGATCCATTCCCCAACCCCTACGTTTCTGACCCATTCCCCACCCCATACGTTTGGATCAACTCCCCACCCCATACGTTTCTGATCCATTCCCCACCCCTAAGTTTTGGATCAACTCTCCACCCCATACGTTTCTGATCCATTCCCCAACCCCTACGTTTCTGACCCATTCCCCACTCCTAAGTTTTGGATCAACTCTCCACCCCATACGTTTCTGATCCATTCCCCAACCCCTACGTTTCTGACCCATTCCCAATCCCATACGTTTGGATCAACTCCCCACCCCCAAGTTTCTGATCCATTCACCACCCCCTACGTCTCTGACCCATTCCCCACCCCCTAAGTTTCTGACCCATTGCCAACCCCTAAGTTTCTGATCCATTGCCAACCCCTAAGTTTCTGATCCATGCCCCACCCCCTAAGTTTCTGATCCATGCCCCACCCCCTATTTTCTTTTAAATTGGGTCAGTATATTTTGCGTAATTTGTTAAAGTGCCAAAAACAAAAGGAGGTAATAACCATTAGATTTATTTATAATTAGAAACTGCATCCTTTAAAATGCAAAATCAATATTATGACCTGCACCACATTAATCATGATGGTGATTAACAACCCGGCTGAGAAATGACACTAAAAGCTGCTTGTGTTTTCTTCTTGTTTTCATTCACTAGATCTAATACATTAACCAGCATCCACTTATGTAGGGGTGTCAGGAAAAGAATTTACAGTGCCAGTGTAAGAGCTTCCATTAAGCAAACCTGTGAGCTTCAATTAAACATTTGAAATAGTAGCCTGCAGTTTTCTCTGAGCATGTTACTGTGGAAATCAGTACAAAGGGTGAGAGAGAAAACACGATGGTGAAATGACACCTCTGGAAATCTGATTGATCAAGTGACCTTTGGGAGGCAAAGTCTAAATTGGTCACATCAGCTGCATATTCATGATAGCAGCAGGTTTGTATTATGTCAAATAACAGCTGATCTGGATGTGGCCTCTTCTATTTCACTAATGGAAGGCTTTTAGTGTCTGTGGAGGAATGCTGTTCATTTATTCACCATGTTCTGGAAGGAACGATATGTAAATCTCCTTATATATCACCATAGTATTGAATCCATGTGGAAATAGTGTTTATGTATTCATTACAAATCACTAGTTTCTATGCTGTGGGATGCAATTTGTTCATACTCTAAATTTGACTTTTTTTATAGAGCATAAATGTGACAAATGGCAGATGCGGCATTCAAGTAGAAAACACTGACACAGTGGTTAATATCAGAGGCTCACACCTTTATCATTGCTTAAAATAAAAATTTATTTTGTGACTACAGGGTAGGATTAACCCAGTAGTGGGTTACTGTGGGATCCGACTGGTAATGTAACTGGCTGTCCTCTTTGTGTAACCAAACCTTGAATATTAGAGCTTGATTTCTAAAAACAAAAAACAAAAAACACTCTAACCACATAGTTCATGATCTTTAAAAAATGCCTAATGTTTCTTGATGCCTAGCATTGTTTCCAACGTACAGACGTATCAGTGTCATCTCCCATGCCCTGGTGTGTCTTGCCCTGGAGCATTGCTATTCAACCAGCGGCACTGGTCTTCACTGAGGGACAGGTATGTGGTCTTTGGCCAGTGGACCCTCTGCCTCCACTGTCTCCCTATGGCAGCCCTGATGTGGGGTCCAGATTATCTGATCAGGACCTTTGGTCAATCCTGTTGTTGGGTCCAGATTATCTGGTCTGGACTTTTGGTCGGTCTTGATGTTGGGTTCAGATTATCTGCGCTGAACCTTTGGTCAATCCTGTCGTTGGGTCCAGCGCAGATAATCTGGACCTTTAGTCGGTTCTGATGATGGGTCCAGATTATCTGGTCTGGATTTTAAAAATCCTATACTGTCAGCCCATCTTAAATCACAAAAATAATGCATTCAGATGGGTGGCGTCTGGATGAAAATGTGGATGATGTCAGAGCTGATCCCTGCATCAAACATTTATGCTTGTTGTGAAGATACCTATATAGGTGTATCTTATGATGTGTGGTATTTAAATAGCACCAAAAGTACTGGACCGTTGACTGAGACCAGGCTTTTGTTGGTCAATGGTTGAGTCAGTTTCTGATGCCTCAAGAAGCAAAGCAAAAGCCCTGCATCTAACCACACCTGATTTTAAGACCAACAAGGATGCGTGAATGGACACAAGTACATTTGCCCCTACATAACATTGGTGCTGGGCATGAAAATGACAACTGTGTCATCAGACACGAGCATCGACACTTTGCTCCGGGTATTAGATAGAGCCCTACATAACTACACTCACCTTTAGCCTGGTTATATGCAGACCAGGGGTCTTTTCACCAGAAGTCTCCTTTGAATAGGTGCGTCTTGCATCTTATACTGTAGGCATGTTGGTTGAGCCCTCAGATCTCAGGAGCAGTGAGTTCGTCACACAGCTACCCACCTCCTCTAATCCATTTCGTGGCCCACTTTTCATTAACCTATTTCTGTCTTACCTTTGAATACATTTTACATTTCTACTCTTCACATGTAGCAGAAATTAATTCCCACCATGTTAGTGCTACGGGACCATGAGGGATCCCATAATCCCAGGCATTTATGTGAGCTTGAGTATTCATTACTTAATGCCACTGTTCTTCCTCATGCCTCTGCATACAAGCTTAATGACTCACTGGGCTCTTAAGTGCACCTCCGTCTCTGCTGTCATTCTGGACAAAGGAGCAGCTTTTATCCACCCCATCATACTTTTTTTTCAGATCAGACTCTGAGAGGTTTCTTCCAAAAGCAAACATTTATTCTGCTGCATGGCATAAAGTATGAGACCTTTTCTGACAGCATAACGGATCTCTGAAGACGTTCTCACAGCTATTATAAAGACAAACAGATCATTTGCACCATTGTGTTCTTGTCTTTGATCCCATTCAGAGCATAGATACTATACTTTCTTCTCCTGACCCTCACTAAATTTATTACAATTACAGCTCTCTGTGGTACATTGTGTACTGACAGTAAAAGAACTGTTGCACTCTTCCCACAACAGGATAATTACAGCGTCAAAGAAACAAGAATCACCTGCTATTTTTGTCCCTTTTGTATACATTTAAAGGGATACTGTGAAGTCTAACACATCGTGTACCAAAGTGGAATATTAGCCAGCAGTAAAACACAACTCTAAATTAAATTGAAACTAATGTAACATAACTTAAGACATTTTTCACAGCAGATATTCAGCCTCGTCACGGCTGGGAAAGCTCCGGTGTCGTTTGCTTTCCATTTAGATATTTCCAGGACTCTGGTGTTGTACATACTGGCTCACTGCCATGGCTCATTATTAATTACATTAGTTTCAGCTTTGTTTTCCCTGCTATGAGAGGTCAGGAATGAACATGATCCATAAACAATCAGGACAAAGTAGAGGAGGAGGCAGGATGGCCCCGCCTTATGACGTGTGCAAAAAATGATATATGTACATTTATGAAAATGTCATACATGTGATATATGAATATATCATGTAATCACATATAGGTGTTTATGTTGGAATACCATGTATATCAAACAGGACATATATGGTATAACTACTGTATATATTTGTAAGATATTTCTAAGATTTTTGATATATTTTAAGCTAATAATAGAGTTGTAGAATCCCTTGGCTTTGTCCTGTCGTTAGATTCACACCTTAGTTAATTAAATAAACTCTCCGCTGTTAGACACAGACACAATGCACACAGTGGTGGAACACAAAAGAGCTTCACTGCACATCATTTATTTTGACCATGCATGCTCATCTGTGCACCACTTATGTGCACCCCTGGTTATATGTTAAATAGGTGTTTCTCTTATATGTCACATAAAAGCCAATGTCGTTTATGGAAATATTAGAAATTAGTTCAATGTCCTGTTGAAGCCTGTGCTCTTTAGTCATCACATCTTATGGAGAGGACACACTTCTAAATTTAAACACTGACTTTTCATGGTTGTCGTATGATATTTTGAACAAATATAAATGTCCAGTTAAATGTGGCCTTCTTGGAGAGGGAGCCGTCACTCATACTGATTCTGACCGAGCATCAGTCTGTAGATGGATCAGTGTCATTAGTCACATCTCTGATCATCTGATTATCAATCAATCAATAGGGGTTGAGTTTGTCCATGAATGAAAAAATGTTCATGATGATTCTCTACTGCTTTTTTGGAAAACTTTTACCGAGCATTCTAATGCTTAATGGTCCCTAAATGGAATTTTTATTCATTTCATATTTGAAAAAATATGGTCAACAATGTTTTTCTCCCTAATACAACTTCTCAGTTTTGTAAAAGCAACGATCAAGGCTGGGTGGCCTGTGTAAAAGCCTGGGTACAGAGGTTTTATTCATGGAGTGTGTAGGTTTGACATCGACAGTGTGGAAGTAGAGGTACTTCAAGGCCACGCTGATGGAAGGAGCACAGCCACGGCCACGCTATCACAATAAGGCTGAAACACTCTGCTGCCTGAAGAAAAGCTCCTCTGAATGAATTGGAGACATTTTCCATTCTGCTCTGTTTTCTATGACACTTTGTTTGATTTTCGCCCACCGGTGTGAGGATCACAGCAGTGGAAGTCATTGCCATGCATTGTAGCTGCTGAGGTGCAGAAAACATTAATGGAGCATTGAGATGTGATGTCAGGCCTCTTTGCCCACCACTTAGTGCGCTGCCTTGTTCTGGTGCTTAAAAACACACGACGCTGTGGAATAAAGTTAATTCTGAAATAACTTGCTTCTTTAATCATTGAATGTTGTACCCCACAGTGATACCCCTCAGTTTTTTAGCAACAATATAAAGGAGGTTTGGGTTTTACCTGCATTAGTATATGACGATGTCTGCGGTGAAACATCCCGATGGACGACGATCTGGACCCTACCTCCTTTTTTTGACTTTATCAGCTGAAGGGAGAATCGTCACCAGCTCACCGCTGCAGTCACCACCACTCTGACTCCAACTTCCTGCTGTCTCACCCAGCTGAGAAAACCCTGGCTCCCGTCACCAGCGAAGGGACACATCAGCTCTCAGAGCTCAGAGTCCCCCCCGCCCAAAAAAAACATTTCGAGAATCAGAATTTTAAATTTAAAGTTTTGGAATAAATCACACTGCGCCAAGATGAATGGGAGCCTCCTCTTACAGGAAGCTGAGATTGTGCTATAAATTGATATGAAACACTTGGGTATTATTTATCATATGTGACCATGTGACATCATATCAGGTCGTTCTGTGTCACGTCTGAAAGTGAAGGCCATCCGTTGCACAAACATTAAAACTTAAAATAATGTTATTAGTTGTCAGAAACAAAGGAGAGTCCTGGTTTGAACTGTTACTGATTGAAGCCTCTTTTATCCCCCAGAGAATTTAAAACTAAAGACGCCTGATTAAAAATTAAGACTTAGACGTTCACATTTTCGTCTCTTGACAACTGATATGCTAAATTAAGCACAACTCAGAGACTCTTACATAAGTACTTATCAGCTGTAAAGTGTAGAACTTATTGGAACCATTGTCATTCAAATTAGCAGCTATTCTGACAGAGAACATTCAGAAGGAAAAAAGAACTTCTCTCATCAGACACCATCATAACTAATGAACACTTTCTGTTCCTTATTGCTTGCATGGCCCTTAACAGAGCTTGTGTGTTTTGCTTGGATAGATTATGTAGATTCCAAACATCTCTGTCCAATCAGTTCGCAGAAAGGAGGTTGTTTGTGAACACGCTGAATGTTTTTGTTTGCCTCCGCATTTTTAAGGATTCAGTTTGATTTACTCACCAAAATCTTTCAAAACAGAGTGTTTTAACAGCTGCAGCTGCAAAAAGAGGATAGAACATATATATCAATATGTCATCCAGGTCACTTTCAAGTAAATCTAATGCATAGAATCAGTAATTAAAGCTTTACAAGGAGCAGCATTTAACGCTACTTGTTTGACTAGAAAGTAGCTCATGGTGGTTAATGTGACCTCCTCCACGCTCTATATGCAAATTAACATGGACATCACTAAAGACAATGTTTTTAAGGTGAAGACAGAAATAACTTTAAGAAGAACATTTGCTAAACCTTAAAGATACCAAATAAAGTTTATATAGAGTTTCACAAAGTTGATAAAGTTCCTCCTAATTTAACAACTCAAATCAGCCTCAGGCGACAAAGAAGCAGCACGCGTTATTTACTGCCTGTATAAAATATGACACGTTTATGTTCAATGAAATGTTGTCTTCCTCCATACATTTGGTGTTAATCAGTGGATTCAAACAGCTGCTAAATGTTGGCAAGAACATTTGAGACGGGCTGAACGTGACGCACAAAAAAACTTAATGTGCTGCATTTAATGCTGAATTTATGAGAAGGTGGCTGAGTAGAATTTTAATTCAGGGTGTTCACAGGCGTCTGCTGCTACCTTGAGCCCAAACACATCATTTACATCAGAGGGAACCAAACAGAAACCAGACTGATCCGTACTCTGTGTTGTTGTGGCCTCTTGTTGTTTGAGGCGTTGAGTAGGCGGTCTCAGGACTCATCAGTCTTCACCTCATGTGAGCTGGACCCCCTCTGAATGAGGTCCGACTGATCGGATCTTAACTGTGGGTCTTGGGTGTGTTCACTCTTTGTCTCTACCTCTGTTACTGGTAAAGGAGCCCCATGCAGTTTCCCAGGCAGTGGATGAGACAGTCCGGCTTGGTTCTCATGGAAAAGCCTCTGAAAGCGGCTGCTTTTTCTTCCAGCTGAATAGTGCCTGAAAAGACTTAAAGCATAAAAATCATCCTGTCGCTGGTCAGTAGGTTTATCACATAGAAGAAAAGAAGTGAACACAGCATACAGTACCTCACCAGGATGTCATGGTTTTACTTTACACTTTAGTTTGTCCCTTCTTTGAGATTGTTGACTGGTTTTGCTGGTGTTCTGTTAGCCTCCCCAGTCTAACCAGTCGCTGTTCTTTGTATTTATTGCTTGTGCATTTTGACTCCCTGTTTTGGGGACCTTACCAACATGTGTTGGATTTTGATTTCCTGCCTCCTTCTTTTGGTGCTGTTTGCCTGTTCAGATTGCTCTCCTTCCTGTCTCCACCTTGCGTAAACCTTTGTGTGTTTCGTTCAGATCTTTTCTCTGCATTACCAGAGAACTGGTAGAGAACTGGTAGAGAACTGGCAGAGAACTGGTAGAGAACTGGTAGAGAACTGGTAGAGAACTGGTAGAGAACTGGCAGAGAACTGGTAGAGAACTGGTAGAGAACTGGTAGAGAACTGGCAGAGAACTGGTAGAGAACTGGTAGAGAACTGGCAGAGAACTGGTAGAGTGTGGCTGAGTCCAGCTGAGGCTCCGGTTACTAGAGAACTGAATCTGAAGAGATACAGTCGGTAAGGTCTGGAGGAGATGGCTGGCACTGAAGTCCTGAGATCACTGGTAGGCATACATGAATAATTTTCACTCCAATCCAATCCACTTTATTTATAGAGCATGTTTAAAAACAACTGAGGTTGACCAAAATGCTGTACAATCAAATCAAATAAATAAAACACATATTATAATTCATCAAACACAATTTATAAAACATCTATTAAACTAATTAAGTAAAAATTTTTAAAAAAACATAAGAACACATCGTAGTTTGTAAGTAAGTTTGTACACATCGTTTTTTATGTAACATGAGGAACAGAATAATTAAGGCCGATGTAGTGACCGATTACGATGCTGAATAATCTGGAGAGGAATGGTGGGAGAGCAGGAGTTCATACTGCAGGTGATCATAAGAAAGGGACCAGATCTGCAGTCTGCCTCCCTCCCCCCTCCTCTCTCTCCCCTCTTGTGTCCAGTGTTTTGCCATTCCTTGTGTCTCTTTTCTGTCTCCCCCTGTCTCCCTTGTGTTTACCAGGGCGTGGCTACCTGGTCACTCTCCACCTGAAGCATCTTGTTAGTCATCAAGCACACCTGAGATCAATCTGACTCATCACCTCGCCTGATGAGCTCCGGCTCTTCACTCCATTCTCCGTCAGATCGTCCGTTTACTCTCCTGGTATCCGTGCTATGACTCAAGCTTTTTGGATAAAACTTCTTAGTGTGTTTTTTTTTTATCCTGCCTGCTGTGTTCCTGACTGTTATTCCTGTGCTTCAGGTCCATTCCAGGTCCACGTTTACTGCTGTGGTCACGGCCTGGGAACTCCTCTGATAACTCCTCTGGTAACTCCTCTGGTAACTCCTCTGGTAACTCTCCTCCTGTGAGAGGAGACTCCTTTTGTTGTCATTTTGCCTTCCTGCTCCAACGATTGGGTTTTTCTGTTGCATGTTACAATGCAATTGCATGGTACAATAAGTTGTACTTTAAACTTTTACTCCTCGTCACAGTCCGAGTTCTGCATTTTGGGTCCTTGAATACTGCTAATTATAACACAGACGTCAGGTGTGTGGGAGCAAGCACACACACACACAGGGGGGAGGAAACACGGGGGGGGAGACGCTTTAAATAGAAGCCTGTCTGTTGGGGAGGATGTAGCTTAATGGGAGGCTTCTCCCCACATTTCTTGGTCCAAAAAGTCTTTTGGGGAAAGTTATATATATTATATATTATGTGTGTAAAGTTGTGTGAAGCTTCCTTATTTTATTGAACATTTAAAAATATAATTTAAGGTTGAATGAAACTCACTGGGCTGAGATAGCAGAGGTCTGATGAACAAACAAGAAGCAGAGATGACAAGTGAGAAAAGGAAAATTCACCAGATATATTACATTTAGTTTTAGTGAGTTGTTGAGTTTAGGTCATATTTACTTATATATTTATGTTCATCAGGTATGCTTTAATAAACCTGCTGTACAACGTGTACAAACCAGACAGCACACACACAAACTGATTATTTCTCAGGAGAAGAGAACCAAACCGAACCTGAACAGAGTCGATCCAGGACTTCCTGAACATTCATTAGGAGGACAGAATCACAAAAACAAATACAGTAACAAATAAAGTAACTTTAAGAGGTTAAAGAACATCGACAGTAATTGGATTTACAGCAATTAACCATGAATGGAGGTTCAATTTGGCAGTGACACAGCTTCTAAGAGGCCATATGTAACTAATGCTTTCATAGGCCCACAGATGTTTATTTGTACACAACAGCGTGATGAGCTCACCAGACGTTTACTAGTGAACAGGACCTAACAGGCTGTTCTTTCTTTTCAGCACCGTTAAAAACATTCTTGTGCAATAATTACGTGAGACCCTCTGAGGTCTGAGGACGTCTTTAGTCTCCAGGACATGCAGGATGCTCACGATGTTGTTCAGTCACATTGTATCACACTGAGAAGCTGACAGTATAATTACAACTACATGGCGCTGAGTGGGCGAATGCTAAGAGAGTTTTTTTTCTCTGTGTTCTCTGCGTCAAAGCAAGCTTCTGCTCTCCCACAGTACACCATGGTGAAATGAAGTGAGCCACTGAACGATGCTGTGAGCACCGTACTGGTCTGATCCCACAGAGGCTGGACCATAGTCCATTGCACAAGTGCATTTAGGGTGTGTCCAGCTCCCGTTTGTAGTTAAATGGTGCATAATCTGTGCTCAACCTAAAGCTCTGTTTGTAGTCTCAGAGTGTCCTCTCTCATTCCCTTTAAAAGCCAGGAGGATTGTCCATTGTTTCAGGGACAGGTATGTGGTCCTTGGCCGTAGACCATCTGCCTCCACTGTCTCCCAATCCTCTGTCCCAATGTGAGCAAATGCACACATTTTACACTGGAGGAGGGGGAGGAGGAGGAGGACGAGGAGGAGGAGGAGGTCTAGTGATGCACGGCGTTCAGAGTCTCCAGATCAGGCTGGTCAGGGCATAGAAATATTCATTCTATACATGAATAATACATCATTGATGAGGAGAATATTAATTACATTATCGGCAGGGCTGCAGCTGAGATATATCAGTTTCTTTGAGCTCCATGTGTACCGTACCAAATCTTCCCATCGCTGTAATAAAGGTCAGAACTTCTAGCTGCTGACATTTTAAGTTTAGACTTTTTAATATGGTGATTTTTTCCCACTGTTTGATATATTTAAATGTGTAGTTAGTGTAAATGTCATCCTTTTTTAATGTGTTGAAATGAAACAATAAATGATCTCCAGTGGTTCTCAGTAGAGAACAGACCTCATGTCTATTAGGAGGTTTTGTGTAATTAGAGAAACTGTTGAAAAAATAACCTAAATACCAAGAAAGTTATATAAAGTTGACGGGTCTGCCCCTCTATGCACATTTAATGAATACTTACTTGGCCAGTGTTTCATCCTTCCACCAAGTTCAGACTCAGAGCTCATCCCTCCATCAAACAACAGGGCCTAAACTGCTAACAATACAGCTGCATCATCTGCATGTAAATCTGTGTAATCATTCTATTTCCTCATAACCTAAGAGGCAAATTATGTAAAAAGAATCTCTAATAAGACAACAATGGATTGTAAATCACAAAGTTTTATTTGTATATACTACAGTTGTAATTTATACATGTACAAACCAAGAACTGTAACTAAAACATCAAATATGAAGACAGGATAAGACACAATGGAGGAATGAAGACAACATATGACAATTATGAGGACATCAGAAAAAAAAACAGTATACATATATATTAGTATTCACAGTTTAAAGGCAGAAATGTGAATAAAATCTAACCTCAGCATTATTATTATTATTATTATTATTATTATTATTATTGTTATTATTATTGGTTGAAAACCTGATGCATGTGTCTGGAACTCTCACTATGTTAAAGACAGTAAATAAAGTCCTGGATCAGCGCCTTGCTCTGGATCACCTCTCCATTTGAAGGACCACCTCTCTACTGACATCCATTTGGAACTTTGTGAGATATTCTGCTGAATAACAAACAAACCATCAGCGATGAAAACCTCCACGGGTAGCGATGTTGTGCTGCACCCTTGGTCCGTCTGCAGCTCACGGTGCCACAGCGTCCACACTGACCCACTGATCTCTCACACAGCTTAGCCAAAGCAAATTGCTTTGACATTTATGAGATGACCATGAGAGGAGAAATATTGACAGCTATAGCCTTTTCCATGCTAAATGACGGCTGTAACGTTGTTTGATGTTTTTCTTTTATAAACCCGTTCCTCACTAGTATCTGCTGATATGGCCTCGGGGCTGTAGATCAGATCTAATCTCTGCCCAGACAGCCTCACATATACACACCCTGACATTAAAGACTCACCTCACACGGAGCAGCTCTTCATGCGAGAACCAAACTGTTACACAGGACCTGTTCTTTGTATTTCAAGCCGTTTTTGGTCTTTGTCGCTGAATCTGACTTTTGCATTGGTCTCCTCCTGCATCTTGTGTTAATGTACTGTGTGAAACCACAGCACCTGTGGGAGTTAAGGAGCAATTATCATTGTGAAGACAAGGAGGTCCCCTCCCTGTCACAGGTCTGAACGTGTTAACTCTGCTGAGCGACGCAACACAAGCATCAGATGGATCATAGAGCGACATCCCACCCTAAGTAAGTAGGAGGGGCTTCTGTTGAACATGAAGTACATGCATGTATGAAGGTCTGTGACTTCTGGAACTAAAGTCATCGTCCAGCCCGCTCCTCATGAAGGATAACAAAAAAGGAGACAGGATGTTTGTTCTCATTACTGTAGTAACTGTAGTAGCTGTCTGTTTGTTGGTTGGTTGGTTTGTCAGCCGGATTACACAAAAACTGCAGAACGCTTCCCTATGAAACTTGGTAAAAGAACGGGGCATGAAGGAAAAAAAACCATTAAATTAAAAATGAAAAAAACATTATTATATAGGGTGTTTTAATTTGCGCAGCTGTTTAATTGCACAATAATTCTAATTGCTAATCAAAATCCCAGGGGAGCTGGGACAGCTGACATGCTGCCTGTCAACGTGACTGAGCTTTAATGGTTTTACAGTCCATTTGTTTGGCATCGATAGAGAGAGGGCGCTGTTCGTGTCGGAAGTTTGTACGTTTCAGCAACATGTTTTATGTTTCAGACCAGAGGGGACTGGTTTGTATGAATGTATGCATGAAGAAGTGATAGTAAGTTGTTCTTAGAAGATAATAACATGTTTCCATAAAGTTATAACCATCCATCCATCCATCCATCCATGATCCCGAGGCCTTCCCTACACACATGAAATGTATATTCTCTCCAGTGAGTTCTGGGTCTACCCTGGGGGTCTCCTCCCAGTTGGATGTGTCCAGAAAACCTTCAAAGGGAGGCACCCTGGAGGCTCCTAATCAACTGGCTCCTTTCCACGTGAAGAAGCAGCAGCAGCTCTACTCCTATCTGAGCACAGCCACCTTACAGGAGGGAAGATGATTTGGGCTGTATGTGTGTAGGTACTAGATTCACAGATGTGTGTTTGTATTTCTGTCCTTTTCCTGGTTCCTGGAACCTAAAAAAAAGTTTAATTGTGTTGTATGATGTGGGGAAGGAGTGATGTGGCCTGTCAGCTCTGACTGACAGGCCATTTCTTGTCTCCTCCTCATGTATGCCACTAATGAGAGCCACATCACACATGTCCAGTATGACTGGGAACATTCACTACGACAGCGAATGGGCGAAACACGTCTAAACTACTGAACCAGTTACCATGAAACTTTGAGGAGGGCGGGTCATGGTGTCAGGTGAGCTGAACAGACATGTAGGATTGTCCTCCTTGGTGGGAGGTCTTCACTCTCCGGGGTACCTCCTCTGATTGATCATTACACTTTTGTAAAAGGAGGAACGTTTAAGATTTGCTTTAAATACCTGTTAGGTGTTTTCTGAAAGATGGCATCAGAGATGTTCAGATGCTCTTATTGTTATAAATTGTCATAAATATGAATCAGAAATGAATAAATTCTCCGGTTCTGACAGTCGCTTCCATGCTGACAGGCTCTGTGCTCCTCAAACAGTCACAGTTTTAGTCACCCAAGGTTAATTTTTCAATCAAATCCTCCGATCTCAGCGGAGCTTTGTGGCTTCGACACGCTGCCTGTCATCTTGACTGAAAGCCAGCAGGAATGCTTTTGAGAGTCAATTTTTTGGGAATGAGTGGGCACTGCTCGTGTCAGGAGTCTGTGCCTCCTCGCCACCCCTCCCCCGTTCTCTCATCATAAGTCAAATAGATTGAGAGAAAAGCCATCATTTACTGATGATAAGCAGCTCCAACGTTTACTCTGAGAATGCAGTGATGGACGTGTGCTGATCTATTTATCTGTTTCTGTCTGCAGGATATTTTCCTCAGGATCAGGTATTACTTGTTCATATTGCACATATTTCACTTTTCTCTGTGGCAGGAGGGACCTGAGGTGGCAGGAGCACGTGAGCCGGGTTGTCCCGTGGCATTTGTCAAACTATTGAGGGATCAGAAAGCTGCCTGGTGTGAAGAGTTAATTAGTCTCCGTGGGTTTTGAGTGTCTGGCTGCTCAGATACCAGTTCAGGCCTTTTTGATGGGCTCAGATCCTACTGAGACCTGACCTTTGACTCAACTTCAGTCTACATTAGGTGGTACAATTAATCTTCAAAGCTCTTGCATGCTGTCTTATCCATCACTACTGACAGTAATAGATTCTTTACATATACTATATTAGCAGTAGGTATGTACGTTATGTAAAATATGTGTAAAAGGTCATTACACCTCATATTAGTGCAAAATGTTTGGATGATAGTTGATATGTTGTTGTTCTATGAGTCGCGCTATTCGGGGAGTTAATGAAACGTTTGTAAAAAAGTGTTTCATCCTCTGAGGAGTCTGCATGAATGTCCTTGGCAGATTAGAAAGCACTATGAGAGAGATAAGAGTGAACTAGAACAGTGAAGTAGTGTCCGGACGGCTGGAAGCTAAAACTCACCATATAGCTCCCCAATGCTCCAGGCAGATCTAATCCCAGTTCACTCCTCCTGATGGTTGGAGGAGAAATCTGGTCTGGGACTGTTTGGTACCAGATACTCTGGTAATGTTTATAGATCCTGTCTTCAACCCCCTGATCTGTCCATAGACTCATCAATACTGCCCTGATTGACATGAAGCATGTTTGATATTTAGGGGCTAAAATCTGGATGTGCGTTCCCAGTACTTTCTGACTGGGACCATCATACCCATCAAGAAGAACATCCTGGAGCTGCTGATGATGCTGCCAAACAGGGGTAAATATTCCAGCCCTAAGCATAGCATAAAAAAGTGACACCCCTCTAACAGAGCTCATTTATTCACATATCAATTGTACAAAACGGGTGCCGAGGTGGACATGACCCAAAATAACAAACAAAAGATGCTTTATTAGACCAAAATTAACCCATCAAAAAAAATAAAAAAATACATGAAACTAAGAAAGTCTAAGAACTAAACTAAACTAAGAAAGTCCAAACACAAAACATGAGAAAAGATGCTTCACAGATAACTGGACTGAAGCTTATGTAGAATGTATAAAGGAGAAGTCAAACGTTACTACGACGGACGCCACTCAGTACAGAAGAGGAGTAGAACAGGAGTGACAGCTGGGTGTCATTTTAAAGGAGGTGCCATCCAATCAGCGGCCTCCACCTGCAGCTTAAAACAGGAAAAAAAAAAACAGCACACAGAATGGGGTGACAGCTCCACCACCAGACAGGGAGGAGAACAGCACAAAATGCACCACGGCGGTCTTCTTTTTGTTTCCCTTCGTTCATTCCCATGACATCACATGATCATGTGAGGCGGTGCATCATTTCCTCCGACATCATTGACTCTATAATAACCAGTAGCATGTAGCGTTAGCCCTTAGAGCTGAGGGCTGCTGCAGACTGAGGTCAGAATTCTATGTAGGTTCATAACTGCAAATCATTTTGTGGATTACAGAGTTAAATTTGTTTGTAATTTAGGGCTTAATAATAAGTTAAGAGCTGAGGAGATGCTACAGAGTTGGTGATTGGACCCTGTTGTGAGTGAAGTGGGGTCCTGATGTCACTCCCCTTTTCAAAGTGGGGTGATGGAGTCAGGAGACAATGGGAGTACTGATGGTATGATGCCGATTGAGATTGTGTCTGAAGCGCTGGATGGATGTGACCTGCAGGATTCCCAAGGAGCTCATCAGACCAGACCTGGGGGTGGATCACTATCAGGGCCTGATGAAAAAGGGAGGAGGGCTGAATCAATCAAGCACAGACTGAAAAGACAGAGAGGAACAGTAGAGTCTGTCAGCCTCTGATGAACTTACATGTTTATAAAAATCATAAGGTTAATCCAAAATTATAGAACGTTTGTTTTTTTTCCAGAATCTCTCGAAAAGTTTGAATTTCATTGTAAATGTTGACGACGGCTAAAAAGTGAGTCGATTAAAGAAGTTCAGATTGAATCTATAACGACTGGCTCAGGGAAGCATTCTGAATTTAACTCCAGATGATTCTGTCACCGCCTCTGTTTAGAGACATGCTCTCTGGGAGGAGGTATAGAAAACTCTGTTCTGATGACTCCTCGGTTCAAACTCATTAATACAGTCACTGGTCCGACGGTACGAGGGGATGGACAGGTTCGTGTCCACGTATAGGAGATGAGCCATGCAGCTCTTGTTTCGTGAACATGCAGTTCAACTCTTTGACGGATCAGACAGTTTTGGATAATTGAAAATTACAAGTCAGGCCTGCCTGGGAAATTGGACAACATCACCTTTGTGCAGCCATCAGCTGCCTCCGTCTCAACGGCTTATCAGCCAAGGAGCTACATGAGGACATGGTGGTAAAACTACAGGAGCGTTTCCCTTCTTACAGCATGATAAAGAGGTGGACTGCTGAGTTCAAAGAGCTCCTGGAAGGCCGGTTCCTGTCACCACACAGGACACACACTGCACTGACAAGACCTAGAAACACGTCAAGGGACAATCTTGCCATTTTTTTGAGGTGGATCCAGATCCAAACGTCTGATTTGGATCCCTCAGGTAACCTACCTCTCCCTCAGGTGAGGGTTTGGCTCAGTGGTTGCTGTCAAGGCTGTAGTCCACTTTCTGGAGGTCCAAGAAACCGACTTCTACAGGGAAGGGATCTGTATGCTGTAGTGTTTCAATGGAGGAGGGGATAATGACCTCAGACAATGAACTAACAAATCACTCCTCAGGATCCTGACCTGAAGTTATGGTTTGCTGAAAATATTTAATGCAAAAAAAAACCCAGGGTTTTTATTTGGACTATGACTCAGCCAATAGGACCCACATAGATAATAAAGATTAAACATTATAACACTCAAATATTAATGTTTACCTTTGTGATGAGGCAGAACGCCACGGTTCACTTTGTCATCATCAGTATTACTCCCTGTGTCTTCTATAATGATAAAGGAATATGTGACGCACATTAATAATGAACACCTGATTGCTTTTGTTTCACAAGTACAGTATGATAAAGTTGCCTTCATAACTCTGGGATGTAATGATGACAAATAGAAACATGCTGACATGACTATAAATGACACGAGCAGCAGAAACATCTCTATAAACCACATGTGCTTAAAGTCACAGTGTCCCCATAGGGGGCTCAGGCTCCACACTGAAACCAACCACAGTCATTTTAAACCAGTGGAGCTCTTCATAGGTCTGCTCTGTTCCCAGTAATAAGACTCAGTCTAACACTGAAAGTTAAGTCCTGGATCAGTCTAATTCCGGGGATGAGTGTCATCTTAGAAGGGTGCAGCATGGACCAAGAAGAATCCATTACATTTTGAAGCAGAACAAAAACACAGGGCAGATACAAAAAAATACTTTTCACTTTCACTTTCATTAACAAGACATGGCTTCAGCCTCCGAATTCATTAGATGGTAGTAAATTAATTAGATGGTAATAAAGTTTAATAGTGATGAAACTTTGAACTCCTTATCACCATATTTACACTGAACTCACACATAAATAAATATTATTATTATTATTATCATTAGACTGCAGTTCACCTGCATGAATTAAATGACTTAATCAAGTGACACAACAATTTTTTTTTACCATGCCTTACCATGGTTACCAAATAATTAGCATAAATATACATATACATGAAATATTGCATGTCACAGACCAATCATTAGATCAGTCCCTGAACAGATTTAATTTTAGCAGATGCATTTAGTAGCAGGTTAGCTTTTTAGAATAATAACAGTATAGGTCTAAACCAACAGGGACCATTTTAACCAAACCGAACAGGTTCGGTGTTAAACAGAGAAAAGTGTCCAGTCAGTCAGAACATCAGTCTGTGGTAAAATGAACTGGATTCATCAGAAACCTGTTGTGTAAATGTGTGTAAACGGTGTGCTGCAACCAAATATACAACAAAACATAAGCTACACCTGTCAGGTGGACGATTATCTCCATCATTAATGCTCACTAACACGGATTTAAATTCATTTGTGAACATAATGAACCTTTTTGTGAGCAGAGACCAAGTTTTCAATCTGAGTTTCTGTTTCTGTTCAGTGTATTTTGCCCTCTTCTCTATTTCCATCTACATCCTGTGTGTTACTCCTTAGTGTATAATCAATCATTTCCATAAAGGTTGAAACGACCCCTGGCTGTATGTTGAGCTTTTATGCTCACTGCTGTTTCTCATCACAAGGTTTTAGTGTCACACTGAACCTTCAATGTTTTCCTCCAGCGAGAGAGAGAAGGAGAATTTCTACATTCTTAGGTGAAAGAATAAATAAGAAGTGACAGAAAAAGATTTTGGTGTCTCACAACTCTGAACTCAGAACCTTGTTCAGCTGTTTTAGCCGATATTCGAGAGTTAAATGAATTCTGCACTTTGAGTTGTGTTCCTTTCTTCGTTCTCCTGACAGAGAACAGATCAATCTGATCAATCATCAGCCATGATCATCTTACAATCTTAGAATTAAAGAGAATTTAGTTCAGAGTCTGGATGTAATGAACAACTGGGGGTTGGGTAACGATCCAAGTATTTTAAAGGGTACCAACTGATTTATGTCACGGCTACCAAATAAGATTTTAAATAATCTGTGCAATATGTTGGTGCAGAACAGATCTGGGTGAGAGAGTAAGAGAGAGAGAGAGAGAGAGAGAGAGAGAGAGAGAGAGAGAGAGAGAGAGAGAGAGAGAGAGAGAGACCCCTTTAAGAGTAAAACCTGACACAGACAACAATCATCTAGACATCACCCATAGAGTAAACCTCCGTCAAGGTAGTTCAGGTTCTCCATGATGTCCCCTAAACCACAATCCCCTGATAGGCTGACCCTCATCATGTGATCCTGGACCACGAAAACCTGCCCCTAGAATCTGGATCACATTGGTATCATTATTAATCTGATAGTTATTCTAGAAAAACTAGATTTCACTAATGGTGGTTTTCTTCAGGATCTAGATCAGGAACTGTTGAAGATAAATTTGACCCCGAACTGAATCAGCACAGACTCAGCTACAATCTGATCTCAGGTCAGTCTGGATCATTATTATTATCTGTTATCTCACAGTAGTGATTTTTCTGTGAGTCCTATAGATTTAAACATTCTAGATCACCAGATCCAGAATATAACTTGGATCCAGATCAGACTCTGATGTGTGCTAGATCTTATGGTGATGTCATCGTGTCATCTTTGTCCAATCATTGTAGACATTATCCAGGAAGTTAGAAGATAAAATCTGGTAATTGTCCCACAATGGTAAAGAATCCTTTAAAAACACAACTTTTTCAGTCATCGTCCAAACAAACAAACAAACCAACAAAACAAACTAACGCCAGTAAATAAAGTGGCCGAGTGAATAAAATGAAGTTCTTTCAAAGCTAATCTACGCTACCAGTGAACAGAAATATAATATATTCATCACACACACCTCCATTCTCCCCCTCCTCCACACCCAGATGCTTCATCTATTCTTCAGGATCTTGAGGTGTTCCCGGAACAGTGACATAAGTAGAAAGCCTCCAGTCGGTGTCCTCCCAGCTGCACCCAGAATAGCTCCTCTCCTCCCTAACCACCTCCTTTCAGCACCAGAGAGCAGAGGTGCCACTTGAAGCTCTTTCCGGATGTCTGAGCTCCTCACCCTCCTCACCCTCCTCAGCCCCGGGGTGAGTCCCGACAACAGACAGGGAATGTGGCCGGAGCTGTGCCACCATTGCTATGCATAAGAACACCAGTGAACTTAAACATGACCTCATACTGTGATTTTATTGACTGCACTTATTAAGAGTTTTAGCAACTGCAGTTGGTGGTGGTGGTGGGATAGTTTAAAAAAAACAACTACTTAAAGTCCTAAATAATGAAACCCTGATGCTCTTTATTTGAGCCGAGTGTCCTTTCACAGTCCACCTCCTTCATGTCCTAAGATGTCAGATGTTTGCAGTATAACAACATGATGACAACTCTTCCTGCTCATTCTGAGATCTGAGCAGTGGTGAGAGCAACACAACATCATCCTAACTGCACAGAGGAGAAAGAGCCGACACATTATGTCACATAATGATGAGGCTGCAGAGCTTGAAGACGGTGTGATGTTGGTGGACTGGTGTTGATTGTGTCGCTGCCGGGCACTCTGCTGCTGAAAGCTGGTGGAAACATGTCCAGATGAAATGTCATGCCTTTTCATGAAGGTGTCACTCAAGAGGACTGACTCTGTTCTCTGTGCTGCCTCTTTGCATTAGGCTCCTGTTTCTGTCTGAGCCTCCCTGCCCTCCCAGACTCTCTCAAGAAACCCAAATACCACATCATACCTCCTCCTCGTCTGCCGTGTCGGGGATAAGAGCCCTCAATAAATCAGTCGCAACGAGACTTTTAGTCTGAACAACGTGTAAACGTTGTGACCTGATAAATACAGGTGCTCTTTAAGAAATCTCTGGTTTGATGGCAGCACAAAGGGTCGCTGAGGGAGAGGCGATGGTACGGCTAGTGTTAAGGACAAAAATGTTGGGCTGCTTAAAGAATAATGAGCTGTAGGGGGTTGTAGCCTCCATCAGGCCTCATCATGTTGTTGTGCTTCATCCTGTTATTGAGATCTATAACAGTTCTGTCAGTAGGACAAAGCACATTCATCTGAGCATGTCTATGTAATCTACAGGAAAACAGGCAGAGCTCTAAGAAAATAAGAAAATGTATCAGTCAGATCAGAACAATATATGTTTATCAAACATTGTGAAATTCAGCACATAACCATAGACCATAGAAGGGCATTGAACTGATTCTAACATTCCACCACATCTCCATGGTTTAACCTCAACACCTTTTATCATTGCTTGGAAGAAGCACCTTAATAAGTTCAGCTTCATCATTAAAACAATACCATATCAAAATACTGATGGACTCTGGCAGGACGACCTGATCCATCCACTATGAATGAAATATTACAACTGACGTTATGCACAAATAGTGCAGCATATTTACGAGTTTATATTGGGAGGAGATAATTCATGGTTTGACACCCTCTGAGGTGTTCTCTCTGTTGGAGTGAACTTGTCTTCAGTGCTTCAATTTAAGCCTGGTTTATGTAAAAGGATGCTTGGAGGGATATCTGAGACATTTTCAGATGTGTCAAAATAATAAAAACGTCAGTTTGAGAATATATTTTTTTCTCCAAACAGATGCCATCTGTGCTAAAAATGATTGAAGTCCTTGAGGCGTCAGATAGCAGAGCTGTGAATGGGGCTCTGAGAGGCTCTGGTACATCTCTAGACAGATGCTATCAGAGGCTCAGTGGTAAACATGGATTTACTTTCAATGATTAAAAAGTGTTTTCTGTTGCAAAACAAAGATATATCATCCGACACAGCATGGGATATTCATTTACAAGCATGTTAAAGGTTCCTCAGCTGGACCCCCAAGTGAACGTGGAGAGGCCTGTTATTGTTTTTATGGGACTTTGATGAGGCTCACATATCCAGCATGGTAAAATCCTAAAAATACCCCTGAAGCACACTGCAGACATCATCCACTGTTTCCTGTAGAACAAAAAGCTGCTGAGTAATAGACTCTGAATAATTGATGCTCTCCCCAGCTCCCTATTCATTTTTATGGAGGCTGAGGGGGATGTTCAGTGGGGAAGAGATTAGTTGGAGCAGATACTTTCATCACTGTTCAGTCGACAGAAGTAACACGACATACATGATTTAACTCCAAACTTGAAAGATTTCTCCAAATAATTGTGAGACCATGATGACCTGGCGCGTTGTTATACTGAGGGAGAACAAGTGGAACGTATAGAAGGAGAACTGCATCCAAATAGTTGGTCATGATCTCAGCAGTGTTGATTGATAGTAAAGAAAAGACAGATAAGGCAGATAATTACAACTCAAACCTGGTTTCAGAGTCATGAACATGAAACCAAAGCTCAGAGAAAAATGAACATGGAGCTCCAGGTGGAACATTTTTAGGGTGCTATTGCTAACATGCCAGCAAACAGTTGACTATTGTAACACAGATCTTAAGTTTCATTTATAACTATTAAAATTAATTTTTGAATACACAACAAAGACTTAAAATAATTATTTCTCTTTCTGAAAAAAGAAAAGAAAAAGAAAAGTAAACATAAATAAGACATCTATCATTTGTGAAGTCTGGATTAAATCTCAACAGCCCATTTTGTTGTTGGTCCAGGCCCGTCACGGGGTGCCAGGTCCAGCTTCAGTCCCACAGAGTATGTGTGACACTCTCCCAAAACCTGAGCAGGTGTTTTTGCTGCCTCAGCGTTTCCAGGCTGAATCATTGAGTGCTTTGTAGCTACTGTGCGATTCCAGATAGGCCTACTGGGAATGATGGACAGAAAACTGTCCAGTATTCTGGACCACGGGTAAATGAATTGATCGTTAAGACACAACAGACATTGATTTATACCTTATATGATTTCAAAGAAAGTAATTTGTGTTGAATGGATTAGTGCTGAGGTCACTTAATTTTATAGCTTCTAAAGCATTTTACTATTTTACTACTAAGAACATAGAAAACAGTGGAAGTGGGGCTGAAAATTCCTGCAGTGTTTGATTGTCTGTATATTGTCTTAAAATCACAGATCATCACTGTTGAGACAAGCTCATGAATTGACAATGTGGTCCCAGCAGTCGATGTCTGGATGTGTTGGTCTACAACAGGGGTCACCAATTAGTGGACCACAAGAAGCTTCTTCTGGACCGCAAACCCTTTGACAGAACAGGAAAAAAATATCGATTTTTTTTTTGTTAACTTTTGTCATTAAAGGGTTTTTGAACAGGCACAATGGGGCCAGAGCTGAAGTGTTAACACAGGATGTACAGTCACAGCTGATGTGTGACCATGATGTGACACCATTCAGAGTGAACCTTTCATAGCAGTCTCAGGGTGCTTGCATGCTGTTTGCTAATTAGAAATGAAATAAAAATGTTTTTGGCACAACGGAGGAACCATAAGGCCAGACAGTTTGCTCAGTTTATGGAAGATGACAGGAAAATGGATATTATGGTCTTCCTGGTTGACATGACATCACACCTAAATGAGTCAGTCTTTAGAGGAAGTTGGACATTTTCAGACATCTTATAGTGATGGTATCTAACTGTTGGGACCTCGACAGGGGAGGAGGGGTGACTTAATTGAAGACCCCTGATCTACACAACAAACACACAGCATAGACAGGATACTGCATTTCTTTTTTGCCTGAGTTGAGTGTGTGTCACTTGTAAAAAAATACAAGCTGTTCTATACTATCATAATATCATAATCATGATAGTATCATATGTTAGTATAATATACTAATAGTATATAGTATAGTATCATTAATCAACATATTCAGATTACAGAGGTAACAACATAATTTCCCTCCCAGAGCTGATACATCTCATCCTAAGGTCATGTTTTTAGTTAGTTGTTCTATGTTCCATGGTTTGATTGTCTGCCCCGCCCTGATTGGTGTCACCTGTGTCTCGTTTCCCTCCTCCCAGAGTATTTATTCTGTGTGTCGTTTCCTTTTCGTACCAGGTGACTGTTGGATGTCTGCGTCTCATGTTCCAACCTTTATTCCCAGTGTGATAGTTTACTCGGTTTTGACTCCGTCTGCTTTTTTAACCCTGTGTCGTCTCCCCTGGATTGTTTGCCTCATGCCTCACCTCTTTTTGAGTTAACCAAGTCCTGTGCTTACCGAGTTGCGCTTTTAAGTCAAATTTCCTGTGTGGTTCCAGTCATAACAAGTAACATATTCGTTGTCCATCATACTTTTACCAAGGAAAATTTATTGTAATTAATTCATAGGGTGGCGCAGTGGGTAGCACCATTGCCTCACAGCAAAAAGGTCCTGGGTTCAGATCCACCTGAGGACCTGGGACTTTTCTGTGTGGAGTCTCCATGTTCTCCCCGTGTCTGCATGGGTTCCCTCTGGGTTCTCCGGCTTCTTCCCACCACCAGTGTGATTGGTGTTTGTCTCTATTGGCCCTGTGATGAACTGGTGACTTGTCCAGGGAGTACCCTGCCTTACGCCCAATGTCAGCTGGGAAAGGCTCCAGCCCCCTGTGACCCTACACAAGATACAATACAATACAATAAGAATGCAAATCATTATAACTCAAATTTAAAAGTTTCCATGCGATGATTACATTTATTTAAAAAAAATATTACATAGAAATAGAGAAAAGCACCATGCAGTCATCAGACTAGCATTGAGGCTAATATTTCCATTACTGTGTTACTGAAGGCTGTGGGCTGAATGTTGGGGTTGTTGAGGGGGAGGTAAAACACGCAACAGCTGTTGAGCCTACTCCAGTCTTGTTTTCGGAGGCAGAGTGAATCACTGCTGACCATGTGGACCTGTGATTTTTTTTTCAAGTCAACATGGAGTGCATCTCAAACAGTAATTGGTCTGTTCTTCAACAAAGTGGACCAATTACTGACTGGAACACCCGCGTTAGTTTTCCATAGTGGTGTTTATTCAAATACTCCACGTCCTCTTTGAATCTAGGACTAAACAACCAAAACAATTTGTCCACATGGGTAAAGGTGTGTTTTCATGACATCAGAAGATTTTAATCATTCAACCTTTCAGGTTTTGGGTCTAATCATCTCCTTACAAATTGATCTAGGACATTATTTTGATATACAGTTATGTTATAATGTAAAAATGGAGAAAATACCCTCAGAGTCCAGAGGGGTGAGTGAGGATACCCGTTGGAGAAATGTCCATACCTTTAAGACTTCCAATATTAGCTGGTTTCTTGCTTTCTGAGGGGTTCATGGTTCATGCTGATGGGGTTCTTATTTCTAGTCCAATAGGCTGATGACTCCATTAAATTTGCTATTAGCAGACAGAAAACACAGTTTTCTCTTAAAGATAAATAATTTTATTATTTGACTTCTGTTAAATTGATTTGAAATAAATAAATCCAGCAGTATGCCGTTTCACAGCCATGTTGATCCACCTGACATGCATACCGTCAGTCAGCTGACCTCGACCCAGGATCCCTCTCCTCTTCCTCACCTCTTCCACTGTTTGTTCTGCTGTCAACCAGACCTTTGGATTTCACATTGATTCCGATTGATTAGCACGTTAACACTTTGGGATTATTCCTCTAAGTGAATTCAGCTCACATAACGCTGCAAATGAAGCTGTTGTGCGGTATTGATTATTCCCCCCCCCCATGTTACACACACTTTTAGACACAGCCCTGTTTTATGGTCAAAGGGTAGTAATTGTAATTGACCACCCTCCCTGTGGAACCCCTTTTTCTTCTCGCCTGTCAGACGTTTTCTGTCCAGGTGGTCTAATTTGTCTGGTGAGTATCGACCCGTTTGTGTGTTGACCAGTCATATGAAAGAGCATTGCTTTTTAAGTTAGCATGTGAGTGGTGTATGACACCTCTGAACCACAGGTGAGACCCCTGCAGTCAGAGGATGATGGTGTTTGATGAATCTCTGGTTCTGCAGCATCAGTTTTAATCCTTTTTTCCAGCTGTCAGATGAGGTCAATGCTAAATGAGTACAGTTCCTTTTAAAAATGAAATTCCAGTTTTGCACAAACTGAGCTTATTTGTGTCTTTTTGTTAAAACGTATATAAGAGATTACTACTGATGTTTCTGGTGCACTCATTTATTTTACTTTAAATACAATTATTTACATCAGTGGTTCCCAAACTTGGGCGGCACGGTGGTGTGGGTAGCACTGTTGCCTCACAGCAAGATGGTCCTGGGTTCAGATTCACCTGAGGACCTGGGACACGTTCTCCTCGTGTCTGCGGCTTCCTCCCACCACCAAAAACATGCAGTAGAAGTGATTTGGTGACTCTAAATTGACTGTAGGTGTGAATGTGAGTGTTTTTTTAAAAACATTTTTTTAATATATAGATACTGTATTCATCCCACAGGGGGAAATTCTTTCTCTGCATTTGACCCATCCCTGAGGAGCAGTGGGCTACATTGCGCCGTCTGGGGAGCAAATTGGGGTTTAGTATCTTGCTCAAGGATACTACAACTTGTAGATTTGCAGGGGCTGGGGATCGAGCCACTGACCTTTCGTTCTGTGAACGACCGCTCTACCTCCTGAGCCACAGCCACTCTGTTTGTCTTTCTATGTGATGAACTGGTGACTTATCCAGGGTGAACCCCGCCTCCTGCCCAAAGTCAGCTGGGATAGGCTCCAGCCCCACGCGATCCTACACAGGATAAGTGGTTACAGAAAATGGATGGATGGTTCCCAAACTTTTTGCCTTTTGCCTTTTGAAAAATAAAAAAATAGGGCTTTTACCTCTGCACCTAGCTCAGGGCATCTTAACCCCGGCCTTGATATCTTTCACACTGTTATAATCCCGTGGGCTAGCCCCGACTGGCTGGCCCCGCTTCGGAGCAGCTTTAGCCCCAGGTTTGCAGGGTTATCCCCTGAAATATTGGCTAAACATGGGGCTGAAAGGTGCCAGTGTGAATCAGAATGAAACATCATTTGAAGAAGTGCAGTGTGAACTGTAGTCCTGGTTTAGGCAAACCTTGAACGGGTGAACGGTTACCTCAGGGTCAGGTTTATCCTCAGCCCTGGACTAAATCCTAATTTCTACTCATGATTACTTTATCATATGTTGAACATAAATTGTTAGCTGTTTTAGAGATTGTGTTCCAGTCCATGAGACTGTTTAATTTTAACATATAAAAGTAATGTTTCCAGTCACACAAGTATTAATAGAGATATTTCAGTGTGGACCACAGTGGTTGGCCATCGGACCAACGTTCCCGCCCCCTCAGTGCTTCAGTCCACTGGTCTTTTAACAAGCCTTTGTTAACATTCCCCTGGAGGGAAACCCTGCCGCCATCATAAAATCCTCTCCATTACTCTGCTGGATGTTTATGAGATTGATTCTAAAGGGCTGAGGGAAGCAGGTGAACAACAGACAACAATCAATCATCAGTTTCACTACTCAACAAAAGGAATGGCTCATTTTAATCTGCTGATGCTCCACGTTTTACCCACAATACAGTTTTAATCATTTCACTGAACTAAAGCACGAAGCCGTCGTTCATGAGTTGAATTAGAGGCTTTTTTTTTTTCTCTCTCACGGTTTCTTGGTGAGCATCCAGGTGACGGGTGTGTGGCATATGAGGATGAAGCTGATTGGTGACATATGGTGCTGCTTGTTATTATCTAGTGGCAGGGGAAGTGATGGAGGTCATGTTAAACAATCAATGAAAGCACCGCCTCACTTTTACCTCCATCAGTTCCAGCCTGGGGCTTTCTGCTGCTGATATTAATCACTGAACTATTAAGAGATTGGACTGGAGGTACTCAGTGATCGTTTAAAAGGAATGTACATATCACACCATGACATACTATATGTCACTATAGCTCATTAACAGTTGGTCCACTTGTATCTCTGCACTGAAGCTGAACTAAAGTAGTACTGATGAATATAATGTAGCCTTAACCACTGTTAAATATATGCTACTGGTACGAAACATTACGTCACTGTTAAAATAAGAGTTTCACATCATCAATCATCCATCAGGTGTGTGCTGTTCATCCTGATGGACTGGAAGTCTGCCCCCAGTTTCTTGCTGCTTTCCATTTCATGCCCACTGGGAGAATAACATTACTGGCTTCATTCATCTGATGGCGTCTTGATATTTCAGCCATAGATGATGATTGTTATGGCTTCATGGAGACATGATAGGACTGTTACAGTCAGAACACATAACACATAACACGCATCGCTCAGTGAGCTGAGAGGTAACCAGAGATCAGTAAGACAGAGTTTAGTTTAGTTGGAACGAAAACAAAAGGATAAAAAATGTGTTTGTGGTTTTCAGGTTAACGGGAACAAATTAATTCCATCCTGACTTCAGTCAGTGCGATATGAAAAAAACATCATATAAATCAGAGGCACAATTACTGCCACTACTGTTGCTATGTTACTATCACGTCTTTGATAAGATTTTCTTTTCTCTGGGTTTTATAACAAAATGTATGAAATCCAAAATTGTGATATATTCAGTCTTTATGTTACTGTTTCGCCTCCTCCAGGATCCCTGGACCACCGTCAGAACCCACAACCCTACGGCTCCTATGGAAATCAGGCCTTATAGAGACAAACAGGTTTTCTACATAGATTTCTGAGGACAAATAAAACAACGGCTGAGAAGTCAGCGGGAGGTCGTGGTTCAAAGCAGCGTTGTGTTTGGAAAAGATGCAGGACAAAGACTCTCGGGGGCCGTCAGCACATTTGCATGGTGCGTGCATGATTACTATTCATATGTGGAGAAATCACTGATGTCTGATCTCTGTGGGAGGGAATCGGTGCGTTGACAACGATGAGTTGACTTGTATAACAGCTCTATCATGTCCTCATCTCCCCTTCAACACACAGCTCATGGCGTCTGTGTGGATTTACTATATTAGATACTTCCATATGGTTAATGAGGGGCTTCACCCCAACGATGGCCACATCCCTGCTGAGGCTGAAGAAAAGAAAAAACAATTGAGGTGACAATTGTATTCATGCAAAAAAACGAGAAGTCATTAGTGCCACCTTAATGCACCTGCAGAGGAGCATGAGGAAGCTTTTTTTTGTTTTGTTGTCACATTGAGAGAGACAAGCAGAGGAACACAGAGATGTTATACAGCACTTTAATATAATCAAATATCCTTAAAAGCCTCTGCTTGGCCTTTTGAGTACCACTGTTCATGTGCTGCAGACAGAGGTAATACATTAGAGGTCTGAATTCATCAGAGCACCTCCTGTTTTTAATGTCATTTCATTTTCTTTCCTCCTGGATGTCAAACTGTCTGTTGGGTTTGGTGGATTCCAGCATGAGTTCGTACAGTTGGCCTATCTGCTCCTCCTGGAAGTTGCTGAGTTTCTCCCCCGACAGTTCGGCCCCAAACTTGATTGAGCGGAGCTGTTCCCCGGCGGACTCCAGGACTTGGGTTTGCAGGGTGTCCTTGTAGTTCTGCAGGAAGGAACAGGAAGAGAAGAGGTGATTACACACTTCCTCTACACTTGTAGATTCGTTAGACACATATTCAAGATGGTTGCGTATGGAGGCCCATCTCCACCGATGTGATGAAAAAGAACTGATCCTGTTGGTCGATAAAACGAGAAACGGTCTCAAAATAATAACTTACTATCTTAATATAAAGAGAAGTTTGTATTATGAAATTTAATGATCATTTTCATTTGTGAAAGTCTTATTATGTATATACATCAGTGTTTCCCCTTCCAATCATTTGGAGGGGTGGCCCCTGATCAATGATCAATGATTTCTGGTGTTCCTACCGACAGACACACAGAGTGAAGTCAAAGCCTGTCTTCCTGTGCTTGTCACTGGGTACAGCTGTGTCAGTGATCAGGGCAGGGCTAGCTTCCCTTCCCTCAGCAGCAGAGGAGCTATTAGCATCCTCGCCACTGGTGGTGCCAGGTTCAGGTTGGGTGGTGGTGGGTGGTGTAGTGGCGCATTTGAAAAACGCAGATATTTTGGCCCCGTTCGCACGTCGGGGTCGACGTTTGTCCGGCTTTGGTTTTGGAGAAGTTTTTATTGTATGTGACGTACCGACTTCGTCCTCAACTCAGGTTACTGTCACTTAACCTGTCTCCTCTACTTAGCTCTGCGTGTCTGTGTGTGAGGCATGGATAAGCCACGCCCTCGCTAGGAAAACCAGACCACAGCAGAGGAGAGTTGAGTCATTGATCGGGACAGTGA
Source organism: Chaunax sp. Z400 (assembly GCA_037577475.1). Classification (NCBI taxonomy): domain Eukaryota; kingdom Metazoa; phylum Chordata; class Actinopteri; order Lophiiformes; family Chaunacidae; genus Chaunax; species Chaunax sp. Z400. Next base: position 7,311,442 of record CM075200.1, read on the forward strand.
AATGCATAAAAGATGCTCATGCTCTGCTGAAATGAAACGAGTGCTCATTTAAAAGCTATAAAAAAGTGCTTAAAAGAGTGACTTTCGAATTTGTATACCTTTCAAAAGCCTTCGATAGTGTGAACAGAAAAGCTACATATCGTCCTTAACTAACAGACCGTCGGTGCTACGACCATTACGTATGAAAACTGATCTTGTTTTGTCCAGAGCTTTGATGGTCTTACCAAAGAATTTCCTACCAAAGCTGGAATCCTTCAATGTAACATGCTTGCACCTTTTCTTTTCATCACTGTGGTGGATTATGCCCGTCAAGAATCTCAGTAGATATAATCAATGTCAATGACGTCGATGTCAGGAGGAGATCTGGTAGCCAGAGACAGAAGCATCTATTCAGATGATGCTGCCTTAATTGCAGAGACTCCAACTGAGTGGTTCTAATCAATGAGATTAGAAGAGATTAGTTTTTTGTACAGAAAAGGACATTAAATTCTGTACCCTGTTACACACTGACCAATGGACATGTCCCCTAAAAACAACAACAAATGAACACATCTAAGATGTGACAAATAATCCCTCAATGCACAAGTAAACTGTAAAGTGTACAACTATAGAAAGTATGGTAGAGCAAAGATGTGGCAGAGGCCTGTTGGTGTCAAAGATCCTCTCACAGGAAATGACTTCAACCCATCTTTTACAATTAGTACTTAATTGTAGTATACTATAGTTAAGTATACTATACTAGTATACTTAACTATAGTTAACTCAAAGTTGCAATCTTCAGTTTCCAGCATTAATATCACTCAGGGCCACTGTGAACACAAAGACCTGTTCAGCCCAGTGCTGGATATGATGGAGCAGGTCCATGGCCACCTCCACGTTTCACTTCTCAAGAGCCATCCATCATTTGAACAAAGAGCAATCAGTGAACATATGATGTAGAAATGAGGCAAATGCACAAAAACATATGTCTGTCATTTATCTCTTTTATTGTGTTATGTTATGTGTGTCAGCGGCTGTGGCTCAAGAGGTAGAGCCGTCGTTCATGGAAAAAAAAAAGGTCTGTGGTTCGATCCCCAGCCCCTGCAAGTCTACAAGTTGAAGTATCCTTGAGCAAAGATACTGAACCCCAACACAGACACTCTGACCGCGCAGTAAGCTGCGATGTCCTGTGTGTTCTGACACCTTTCTATCAGAACCAACATTATCTTTGCAGAAGCTCTTCTGTGGGATCAGACGACATGTCTAGCCTTCGCTCCCCAGAGACGTAATCAAGGTTTATTGAGTCATTTTTGCAGCACATGTTTACACAACACCATGAAAGTTGTGTTGAGTTTTCTGCAATTATCACTTACTAATTATTAAGTTTAAGAGTCTAAGACTTTCAAATACTTTTTAAGCCCATTAAGAATATAATTTAAGGTCTACTTCATTTGGCAAAAAAGTATAAAGTGTATGAAGACAAATTGGATTCACTTGCAGAGTAAATTAATTTATTCCTGATGTCAGTACAGAACAATACTGGTTGACTGGCCGGTATTTTATGCACACTCACTCAAGCCTCACAGCAATAACGTATTCCTTCCACTGCATGGTACATTTCAACAAGTGGATGGGACTTTCTTAGCATCGCCTCGGTGGTGGGGAGCAAACTGAGCCCATACTGAAAACTGATGTGAAAACACTGCAGACCACAGATTGGTCAGAGAAAAGGTCTCTAAATCTGCCACATCCTGCACAAACAAGATCACCATCCCTTCGATATCCTCTGGTATAAGAGTAGCACAGCTCCAAGTATGTGAGCAGTGAGTGGATAGTAGTGAAGGTTAACAGTGACATCATCAGTGAGAGTTGAACAGCTGCAGCCTCTAAAGGGTTGACGGGGTAGAGTCTGCAGTGGAACGCTGAGCAGATAAAAGTAGAAGCGGGTAGAGTAGAACTGTACGCTGTAGAGGTAATGTGTCACGAATGAGGTTTAAACACAGGATCAGTTCTACGTCTGGTTTTTATAAATGTATATTTATAAATGTATGTGTGGTTTTACAAATCTGAAGAAAACAATGTGTGTGCATATTTCTGTCTGTGTGTGTGTCCAGTGTTGGTCGTAAACATCCGGCCTCCAGTGTCGCCGTTTACCCATTCATAAAGCATCTTGGCTTTTTGGAAAGCTCTCACTGTACGAAATAACAATCCATTTATCTGATGCTCCTTTCCTGCACATAATGTAATTATGCTGAACGTGTGCCAAGGGGAAATGTCCTCCTTGAGGCAGGAGAGCTTCAAGGAATACTCCGACACTTTGGCACAGTGGTGCTTCTACTTTTTACTTTATCACTCAAGGACTTATTGAAAAAAGCCTGGGCGTCTGTCTGATGCCTCTGCATCCATAAACATTACCAGTGGCTTGTCGCGGGAAACGTCGTCGCCGTGGTTTCATCCAAGCCAATTCTGACTAATCATAAAGGAAGTGTCGGTCATTTCTTTTTCTTTGGTTTGAAACCAGATCGGGTACGTTTCTGTGTTTAGTTCTGTGGGTGTTTCTGTCACAGATTTGGGTATTTATAGCAGAGGGGGCTGATGGGATGTTAAACAAACTACCATCGTCGACTCAGCTTTGCTCTGATATAGCGGTCGATGGCTGCACAGCCTCCAGCAGCGTTTGCATGGAGGCTACATCCCTGAATACAGAAATGTGATCCATCACCTCGGTGTTTTACATCACTTAACTCTGCCACTCTTAACCCACATAACAGGCGATGGAGCTCATCTTAATTATGGAACAGAATATAATAGGCCTATATATTTATACAGATACACTTACCATTATTCAAATTCTACCAATTGACACAATGAACCTGTAAAGAATAATCTACTACATAAATCTAATCAAAAATAAATAAACAGAGGACTCACACTGAATACTTTGACTATTCAGCTCTAAAATGATCCATTCTCTAATAAAGTCAAAGACCAGTCATTTCTGACAGTGTTGAATTTTCTGCTCCGAACCGTCGTTATTATATCGGCCTTTAAAAACCCGCCATCAGTCCACCTCTACACAACAAACAAACATTCAAGAACCAGTATCAGGACTGATCTGGGCTCAAATCTGGACTAAAATATCAGCAATATGAATTCAAGAGATGCCATGGAGTGATTTCCATCCTTTCCTCCAAGGCCGGTGCTGACGGGGCGAAAGAATCTTTTATCTCTCATTCTCCGGATGAAGCAGATGATAATCCATTTTACGTTTAGATAATTTGTGATGATAATTTTGGGCTCTGTAAATAAAACCAGAACCCCATCACAGGCAGTGATCTACAGCCACTAGCTTCAAGACAGACTTGTCTAAATGACGGTTTCTGATCCCAAATGATTAATTCATCACAGCTTCCAGAGACCATCTCGGGCTTTTAGGCTGAGTGCAGCTCATACAGTTTACAACATACAGGCGTGTTTCTGCAACCATGTCAGCGTCTCTCTCTCTCTATTGCATTGTGAAAAAGACAATGGAGAGATCATCTTTTTCCTTTTCCTCCTAACATTTCTCTCCGTCTCTTTGGGGAGAGCTGGTTTAGCCCGACGGAGGAGCCGATTTATTTATTAGGAGCAGAGAACTCCCATGGGTTCCTCTGTAATAAATGGATTACTCAGTGAACACTCAGTGCTTGTAATCTGATTTGAGTCTCGCTCCTCATCTGTTCCCACTCCTCTGAATGTTTTGTGAGGAAGCAGAGGTGCAGCAGAAACTCACCTCCTTCAGAAAGGAGCAGCAGAGAGTGTGTGTTGTTAGAGCTCTGCTCATTATATAATAGAATTAGGTGAGTTACCAACAGCCGTCAAATATAGTAAATGGTGTAAATGGTTTAGGTGTGTGGATTAACTATTAACGTGTGGTTGCAGCCCACCAGGAATAACGTCTGTTTGGACGAAGCTACAGCGGATCCAAATAAATAGTATTAAATGGAATCATTTTTAAGAATAAAGCAACAGGAGCATTGTGTTTGGGCTGGAGCCAAACAGGGAGACCCTCTCTCTGCAGACAGCCTCCTGCTCTGGTGGAGGGATACAGGGTGCAACAGATGCTCACATCACTCTAAGGAACTCAAAACGGAGACTCTTGATTCCAATCACGTACACAGACTGGTGCAGTTTGATAACTGGTCTGATGTTGAGTCGAGGTCCGGACCAGTACACAGAATTGTACCCCAGGTGTAACGCTTGACTTAGGTTTTTATTTGCAACATCTCACCAACTAAATCCTGCTCATGTCGGTTCATGCGAGTCATACTTTACCTAAAAAGAATGCAGTGTCTGTCGTTTAGGATCATCAATTGATTAATTAAGGTAAAAGTTTGATTTGAAGTCATATCGCCCAGCCCTAGTCAGAGGGCACCAATGATAGCAAATTAGCAACGCCAACGTTAGCAGCCATGGCAACCAAAAATGCAATCATTATTTTAGTTCTAAAAGGACAGTCGGTTTTCTTTATTACGCTCAGATCCAATAAGTCAATAAGTCAATCCTCCTTCTCTGCTGAGGCCAGAGTCTGAGGTCTGGGGCCCCTGACCCCTAATAACAATATAGAGAATAAAACCCAAACTTTAACAAAAATAATTGAACTCAAGTCAACACCCTGGACAAGTCGCCGGTTCATCACAGGACCACACATTTGCCTCTTTCAGACAGGCATTGTGGAACAGCGCCGTCACCAATTCCCTTCTCTGTGTTCCAATTGGACCAGACCGAGGCATCACAACGCCACCTCGGTGTGTGCGTTCATAATGTATGCCGACGTTCTGCAACGTTAAGAGGCGTAGGACACCACAGCGAGCACAAAAGCTAAGATATTTCACTATCTCTCCAGTTTAATGGTTATTTTCTGTGCTTGTTATTCAAATAACGGACTTCCTGTTGATACCGTACCTTTCCCCCAAATCCCCCCGGCGTAGGTCGCACACCTGAACATACTACTACAACGTCACACCTGTTCTGCAACGCCGGGGCACTTCATTCATACAGGCGCCTGTTTTGATGCTGTTGCGACCTCCTGAGGCGTCACAGAGGTGGAACAAACTGACACCTCATCACGCCTTCATTGTGTTCAGACAGACGTCGGGGTGGAGTAAAGGGGCAACAGGCCCGGAATGAAAACGTCTGAATGGGGCTATAGAAAGACAAACAACCATTCTCACTCACAATCATACCTACGGGCAATTTAGAGTCACCAATTCGGCTCTACTGCATGTTTATGGTGGTGGGAGGAAGCCGGAGAACCCGGAGGGAACCCACACAGACACGGGGAGAACATGGAGACTCCACACAGAAACACAACACTGTGACAGCTAATTAGATGAGCCATGCTCTTCCAATCAGCCAACGAAAAATACAGAAAATGTTCACATATTTTACCAACTTTCTTGGCGAGGAGGATTGTTATTGGAGGATTATATGAGTTTTATATGCATTTTGTTTGATAATTAACTTACTTTTAAATTAAAGTTCCCAGTTGTGAAATAGATGGTCTGTGATTGGCCAGCTTCAGGTCCAACATTTCTGTGACAGCCTGGGTTCCAGCGCTCAATAACAGACTGCTGGGTATATTTACGGGTATATTTAGGTTCGGGCACAGACCCTTTTTCAGCCTTAAGAACTGATGACTGGAGCTGGAGCCACTGTCCACTGAAGACATTAGAGGGCTTTAGCAACTGATACAGGAAGAGTTGGTCTGTCTTAACGACATGTTGAAGTCACTTCAAAAGGACAAACAGGAGCAGAGACTCAACTAAAGCACTGAAGATGTTTCATAACCTGCACAAAGTCATTTTTGACCAGTTCTCTCGTGCAGACGTTGGTTGGAGCAGCATATAGCAGCACTGTGTGAACACTCAGATCTAGTCACAACAAAACAGGAGAAGCAGCATCAGGCACTGAGCTGGCTAGCTGCATACTGCTAGCTCTCCCCACCTACACCTAACAGATGCCACTTCTGTTGGTTTGCATGAAATTAAACAGATTTCTGCTGGTACACCAGACTGAACTACAGCTTGACGGCTGTTCTTTTAGTTTTACAAAGGATGCATGGGCTCAGGAACACTTCCAGAAGACATTGTCTGTGAACACAGTTCATCGCTGCCTCCACAAATGACAGCTGAAAACATGCAAAGAGGAAACTGCATATAAACCAGATCCAGAAACGCCCCGCCTTCACTGGGCCTGAGCCCATTTAAGATGGACTGAGGTGAAGTGGAAAACTGTCCTGTGGTCTAACGAGTCAACATTTGAAATTCTTTTTGGAAATCATGGACGCCGCATCCTCTGAGCTAAAGAGGAGAGGGACCATCCAGCTTATTATCAGCACACAGTTCAAAAGCCAGCATCCGTGATGATATGGGGGGGCATTAGTGCACATGGCATGGGTAACCTGCACATTTGTGAAGGCACCATTAATGCTGAACCATATTTACAGGTTTTGGAGCAACATATGCTGCCAAGTAGACAACGTCTTTTTCAGGGAAGGCCTTGTTTATTTCAGTAAGACAATGTCAAACCACATTCTGCAGGTGTTACAACAGCATAGCTGTATAGTAAAAGAGTCTGATGTTAAACTGACCTGGCTTCAGTCCAGACTTGTCACCCATTGAAAATGTTTGGAGCTTTATGAAACGTAAAATACGACAAAGGAGACCCTGAACTCTTGAGCAGCTGAAATCCTACATCAGACAAGAATGGAAAACATTCCACTTTAAAATGACAGCAGTTGGTCTCCTCAGTTCCCAAACGCTGACAGAGTGTTGTTAAAAGAAGAGGTGATGAAACACGGAGGTAAACATGACCCTGTCCCAACTGTGCTGTGTGGGTGTTGCTGGCATCAAATTCTAAATGAGGAATCATTTAAAAAAAATGTCAACATTTGAAATGTTGTCTTTGTGCTATTTTCAATTACATATGGGGTTTAATGATGTGTAAATCATTACATACTGTTTTTATTTACATTTTACACAGCGTCCCAACTTTCTTGGAAATGGGGTCGTCCTAAATACATGATGAATATCCTCTATTTTCTGTTTGAGACAGGAAATATACGAATCACAATACACCACAGAGTATCCGAATATATTGCAAGATGAAAATTCACTGATACACCAAACCTAGTGAGTCTTCTTTGGTGCTACAAGATAATAATATACTATAATTGTAGTAGTATATACTATATATACTGTACTAGTATCATCTGCTGTACTGTAGAGAGACTGGAGGTCTGTGTGGTTTTAGTCAGCAGAGGTCTGCACACAGCTCCAACAACAGAAACCAGCCAAACTTATCTAGCTTCTTACATTATTCTATAGAATCTCATGTATAACATTATCTACTGAAATGTTAATTAAAATAGTTATTTATTAAATCAGATCCTAGATTAATGTCTGAGTCTGATGTTGTTCAGGTGTCACCGACTGTTTGCTGGTTTTTCACAGTCGTGATGTTCTGTTTGTTGTCTGTAGCTGTTTGCTGATTGCATTGGCTCCAGTACTGCCTACGTTTGGTGTGAATATAAAGAATATGGTAATTTTTGGTGGAGGCAGGGTCATGCATTTCCCCCACTCACTCAGCGAGGCACAAGGAATACTCGGTCAAGATGAAAAAAGAAAAAAAAAAATCCACCTCCCATCCAGCTGCCCCTCCTCTGATAAATAACCAGCAGAGCCTTACCTCAACGATATCTGACTAAATACTAACTGTACAAGATTTCCTATGTAATAGGGTTATCATTGATATTTTTTTTGGACTCCAGTAGCTGCTTCTCTTTCTGGCCCTTTTTTTTTTTTTGTCAGCTCACAATCAAATTACACAAAGATTCTCTTGGCCTCAAACCAGCCTCCGTCCATTAAGAAGAGAAAGCTATAAGAGCTCCAGTGATCTTTTCTCCCATTTACTGACACAAGTTTGGCTTTTTGGTGTTTTATTTTGGCGAGGTGACGCAGCAGTGATGCAGGGACTTTATCGTCATTTCTCGGAACATTTCCAAACCGGTCCAGATATGAACCACTCCCGGTGGTATTAGTGCGACAACAACTCTGCAGAAATGTGTGTGTAAAAAAATAACAAAGCTACCCCCCCCCCACAGACTGGCATCGATTCAAATGGACAGGTTTATAGACAATGCATACTGATGCTGTCGTGAAGCATAATGAAAGTGAATACCTTCTCCCCCGATGGCTTCACAGCTACTGCAATGACAAAGAGAGCTCTCGGGATTCCAGCTGCAATCACCATCTACTTCATTAGAGGAATTACGTGCAGATGGGTGATTTACTATCCCCCACAAGTGTGTAATTGAGCTGGAAAACATTGGCTCTCCCCCGTAGTGACATACAAAGCCCTGGTATACGGTCGTGGTGAGGATTATTTTAGGAACTTGAGAACACTTCACAAATATCTGATCCCTCATCGGTACGTGAAACCAGGTGTGTTCTGTGGCAGAACTCTATCTCCACTGTGACGGAGGGCTCTCCCTGCAACAAGCATTCACACCACATTAGATTGGGCCTGGGGTAATCAATACACTCTAACTGGAATCAATGTATAGCTCTGGGAGGAAATACAGTTGCTATAGTTTCTAGTTTGTCATCAATATTGAAAGAAAAGTGGGAGGGGCCTGTTCCATAAAGCACAGTCCCTGAGTAAGCCTGGCTTATTTCAGTCTGAATTATTTTCACTTGATTCGGTTCCATGAAGACGGTTCAACATAATTTAAGCTTTAAACTACTTCAAACTAGAAACCTTTATGTCCCTTGACAAATTAAAAGTATTATAAAGGCGCTGATGGTGGAGGTTGTTTTTTATTGTGAGGTCTGACTCTGTAACGTTGTTATTTAAAGACACCTCTACTCTATAAACATGATTTATGATTTATTTATTAACTCTTTGTGTTTACATTTGAACCACCTTCTCCCTGCTGTCATTCTCCTCTGCTCCAGACCTCCATCATCATCATCATCATCGTGAACATTGATCAACTGATGTCTTACTGATGAGGAGGAGAGCCTCCTAATGTTAGCGTTTACTGAAGCTGCTCTGCCATCATGTGGTGATGGACTGACATAACACAACTTACAGATGACATCACTGATGGCAGGTCAAATAAAAGAGGGGCTTATAGATGCAGACGACACCGAGGTCACATCCTCTGGAATTTATCTGGGGAGTTTTGCAACTCTGGGGAATGTTATTCTTAAAAAAACATATTGATTTTATGATCCGTCTATTAAATCTTTAAACTCCTCATGGCCTGTCTTCAAACTACTTCTCTGATCTTCCAGCTGGATATGAGCAACTCACTGGTTTTACTGTTATTTGCTTTATTTATTGACTTGTGCTTGCTGGTTGTTATAATTCATGTTGTTTGCAGTAACCAAATCAAAGAAGAACAAAAGTATCTCAGTACAACCAGATTTAATGTTACACACATTAAACACAAAAGTCTCCTTTTCCTGTCTCCTGCAGTCTAAATGATCCGACCTGAATCTCATCATTTACAGATCAGCTGGAGTTAAAACACTGAGCCAACCTTCACAGACTTACTTTATCAGTAGAGACCCAAAGGTTTTTCTGTTAAGGCCTAAATTGACATCAGGGCTCCATGACCTCCATGTTCACCACCGCTGACCCAGAAGCTCCATAAAAGTGGGCTCCAGTCACTCAGAACCATCTAGATCAGACCCAGAAGTTCTGGGATGCTGTTCAGTGGAGCCATGAAACCAAACTGGAACTTTTGAGGCCTATGGATCAGCGGTATGTCAGGAGGAGGAAGAATGAAGCTGATGATGAAAACACCCTATGGCCATGGCGGTGGATCAGCGATGCTCTGGGGCTGCTTTGCTTCCTGGGCCACTGGAAACCTGCAGAGTGTAGAGAGTCAGATGGATTCCATCAAGGATCAGGAAATCCTAGAAGAAAACGTCTCCATCTGTGAGGAAGCTGAAGCTTGGCCGTTCCAAAAGAACAATAATCCCAAACAGACCTCAGAGTCCACCAAGACTTGGTTTCAGAAGAAGTCCTGGATCATCCTAGAGGCCGTCAGAGTCGTCTGACTGGAATCCCATAGAAAATCTCTGGTGGGATTTGAAGAAGGTGGTTGCAGCAGGTAAACCCAGGAATATTCCAGAACTGGAAGCCTTTGTCCATGAGGAATGAGCTAAGATTCCTCAGGAACGCTGCCAGAAGCTGGTGTCTGGATATGCATCAGGTTTGCAGCAGGTCATTGCAGCTAAAGGGTCTACAAAGAACTAGAGACGCTGGTCATTAAGGGTTGGATCATTTACAGACTGCAGGAGTCAAGAAAAGGAGACTTTGGGTTAGATTTGGGGGTGAAGAAAACACTTTAATATCTGTTGTATTGATCTACTTAAACTGTTCCGGTGTGATTTGGTTATTGCAAACAGCTGATCAATCAACCTTTTAAATGAACGTGCGATCGTTTACCTCCCACTCCGTCATGAAGCTCTTCACCTCCTCCGGTGACGCAGTTTTGTGTCTTCTGAACTCGTCTTTCACGTACTGGTCACCGAGGGCTCTCAGGTCTAAGGGCAGGAACCGATGCAGGACCAGGATCCTCTTGTACATGGAGCGCACTTTGGAGACGTGAGCAGAAGCAGCCATAACTCGCAGCTGACAGGAACGTTTAAAATAAAACAGTGTGTGAACTAAAAAAAAAAAAAAACACGTCACAGGACAGAAATGACAGCGTCTGAGGTAGGAGACAGCTCAAGGATGGTTATTCAACACATGTCCTTGTTTATCCCGGACGTGAACCTTTTTCTACGGGTCTGAAAGTAGCTCACAGGCGCATCATCGCCACCTGGTGGACAGGAGCGGTACCGCAGCAGGAAACGAAGACAAGTCTCTCTTCTAAATATTTTTCCTCTGAGAATTATCGATATATTTTTCCAGTTCAGTTTTTTTTTCTCACAGACTCAGTGTTACACTCAGAGGCTTCTGCCAGTGCTTTAAACTAAAGTGTTTGAGTTTTCTCTCTCCAGCATTCCTCCAGCACCAACATGCTTTTGAATTATTATTATCCATGACGGCCCAGTACCTTTGGTACAATGATCCTTTATGAGATTTGACTTCAGCTTTACATAATATGACGATTCAAGATTCCATTAAGGTTGTTTGTTTATCTCAAAACGTTGTTAACAGATTGATATTTTGTGTCGGGGTGGATCTTGGGCCAGTGAAGAGTTGATTATATTTTGAGGGAGGTCTGGGTAGTGTTGCAGATTCTGGATCAGTTTCTCTTTCAACATTGTGAGATTTGTCCCTTTTTCTTTCTTTTTTTTAAAGAAAAAACATTTTGCTAATATATAATAATAGGACAATAATAAAAAAATAAAAATAGCATAGAGAGTATGATGTTCTAATACTATAAGCAACACTTCCAACACTTGTTCTTCAGCGTACCAGAGATTAACATGCATGAACATCTAGCTCTGTTAATTGTTGAATGTTACACTGACGTCCAGGGTCATAGCTGAGATAGAGGACAAGTCAGGAGGTTGTGCACATTGTATATTAATATTCAGTTATCATATAATGTTTCATGAATGTGAAGGTTTTTAATAGAATGTATTTCTAATATATGTTAATTTTTTTATCTTCATTCATATCCAAATTCTATTTCTGCATTTGTTGCTTGTCTGATATTTCAGTAACAGACCCAGAACACAGTGACTATGGTCAGCCTATGGATTAGGGTTTAATTTAATTAGGCCTTCACAGAGGTCTGTGCACCACTGAGTGTCCTTCTGTTTTTGTTAACACCACATCATTTAATCTTTTATGGATATATGATGTCACTGATTTATGATGTCATTAATGATGTGTTTCTATTAAGACTGATGTGGTTCTCCTATGGTTCTTCACCCGGAGTGTAAAGTTATCCACTAGCCTGAGCCGCTGATGCTGACTAGCAGAGTGCTAACCTCAACCCCGCCGTCTTCTAATGTTCATTATTCCACACCTCAACGAAGCCAGGAGCGGGAGAGAATAACTTACTCATAATAAAGACTCAACAAGAATAACTCAACTAAAAAAAAAAATTTTGTAAGTCGTCTTTAGTTTTGCATTTATTTATGCAGTAAACTAATTTTCGTTTGTTGTTGTCTTCCAAACAGGCCGAGCCTGTAGGAGTTCAGCCAGTCACTGCTGGGGCTTCAGCCTCTTTCTGGTTGCCAAGTGAGATGAGCAAGTCCATCCCTGTGCAGGACCAGAGGTGGATTACCAACACCGTCTTTCACTCTGGCAAACTGCGGCCAGATTTGAAGCTGTGGCATGAGCCTCCTGTTCCAGCCCTCATCTACCACCTGACACCAGATGGCACACTCCTATCTTTGGGAGTGTGCTGACTTTGTGGATCGGCCCAGCCTCTTCCCCGTGGTCTGCCAGGTTCCTCCAGAGCCCACTGACATCCCCACCAGTCGCTGACTGCTGTCTGTGTACCGCAGAGACTTCCTCTCCAGCATGGACCACACAGTGACGAGCAGGTCTTCATCTCTGCTCACCTACTCTGGGGATTTGACCCACAGTGTCAACACCAAGAGCTTGAAGGTGTTTTTGCCAGGCATTTGTGACAACCTGACAATCTGTCTACATAAAACCTTTGCTTTGTGGCTGTTCTTAAATTCTAAATGCATTTAAATTCAATTAGGCTTTATTTTTTACTAATCCCATAGCCAAAGCAAACCAGACACTGAGCTGCTTATAAATTGATATCCATGGCCTCTGCTTCCTTCCAGCCTGCTGCTTCTTTGTCCCAGCCTGCTGCCTCCTCCCAGCCTGGTATCTCCTCCATGGCTGCTGCCTCCTCCCAGCCTGGTATCTCCTCCATGGCTGATGCCTCCATGCCACAACCTAGTGTTTCCTCAGAGTTGGATTCATCATCTCCTAATGAGTCGGGTATGTAAAAACATAATTGTGTGTTAAGAAATCACTCTATCTGCACTTAGCTCCACTTCTCAAATTTAGTTGCTCATCTCATCTCTGATTTTTTCAGGCTGTGGATGATTCTGGTGTTCCAGGCATGGACAGAGTTGACAGCTTGGCAGAGTATCAGGTGGAGCTGAGAACAGAGACTGTAGCTCTCACAAACCAGCAGGTCAGGAACATTTATTGTCTTGCTGTTTTCCCTCTGGGTTCTGTGAGACTAAATTTAGTGCCTAGGAGGACCTCCATCCCTTCTCCTACTCCATCCTCTATGTGGAACCCTAACCCTGCTCTACACCCCAGCCTGGCAGTATAGCCTCTGTAAGTACAGCAGTGTTTATCCATTGGTCTGTCTCAGTCGTAAGTCATCGTTAGTGTTGCATTTATTTATGCAGTAGACTAATTTTTATTTTTTCTTCCAAACAGGCCGAGCCTGTAGGAGTTTAACCAGTCACTGCTGGGGCTTCAACTTCAACAAGTCTCCTCGAAAATCCAAGCTTCTCCGTCTCCTCCCAGGCTGATGCCTCCTCCATGGCTTCTGCTTCCTTCCAGCCTGCTGCCGCCTCACATCCTGCTATCTCCTCCATGGCTGCTGCCACCATTCCACATCCCAGCGTCTCCTCAGAGGTGAATTCATCTTCTCCCGATCAGTCTGGGATATGTAAAAACATTTGCTGCCAGACACCAGAGCAGGCTTGACATTGGAAGGTTCAGGTCTCCCAAGAAGAAGCAGGAGTTAACTCCAGGGGTGCAGACTGTGAAGAGGCATGCATTCACCACCACTGCCTTGCTAGCCCAGTGGACAGTGTGGCAGCATGGTTGTGTTTGGTGTAGAGAGAGAGAGCTCATTATTGTGAATGAATAATGAACCCTCTCTCCCTACTCTAACACAACTAGGCTGTGGCACAGTGTCCAGATGGGATCTCATCAGTAAGGATGAGATTATTATCATTACCATTATTATTTTTACTATTATTATCATCATCATTATTATTATCATTATTATCAGTGTAGTGTGGTAGATATTATAAATACGACATATTATAGCTATTATTGTTATTGTCATTGCACATGTTGTTGTCTATGCCTTTTTGGAAAGTATAAATAATCTAAACAAATAAATAAATAGATAGATAGATAGATAGATAGATAGATAGATTTATTTTTTCCTATATAAAAAAAATATACTTGAGATCCACTCATACCTTGGTTTGGTTGTTTTGAAGAGAATATATTTGAAATTATATTATATTATATTATATTATATTATATTATATTATATTATATTATATATATATTATTAAATTTTATATTATATTACATATTATATTATATTTTATATTATATTAAATTATATATAATATTATATTATATATAAAATTATATATTATATAATATATTATATTATATTAAATTATATATTATATTTGATATTATTTGAAATTATATGAAATTATATATTATTTTATAATTATCTGTTAATCCACCCTGCCCTTTCTCCCTGTGGATGTCTATTGATTTCACTTTGTATTGAATGTTTTGTTAGAGTGATTGATTGTTCGACTGTACATTCCCTCATGGCTCTTGATTTATGAAAATTCTCTCCTACTCTGCTCTCTATATAAATGTGAATCGTAAATCGTATTGAAATGTACAATAGAAACACTGAAATAATTTGATACTTCTTCATAAAATAAATACTTTATATGTGTAAGATTTTGGCTGTTTTTCTCAACCCATTGCAGATTTGAGTTTGAGTTTTTTGGTCCTTTGAGGCTGCCATTATTGGTCAGCAGTCACTATTATTATTACCTATTACTTTCCACAGAGCATAGAAAGTATGTGGGGAGTCGTTTTACATGTTTTATGTTAAATAAGTTAAGTAAAAATGGATTGTTTGATGAGATAATCTTATCACTGTTCAGTTGATGATGTTAATTCCCATTATGTGTTAGCATAACAGATTAACAGCTAGGTATTTATATATATATATATATATATATATATATATATATACTGATTCAGGAGTCTATCTTTTTTTTTTTTTGTACTGTAGTAGGAAACGGTCACCAATTGGTTAAATTCAGTTTTGTTTAGTGCCTTAATTATAGACAACTGCATTTGTCAGGCTGGTCCCTGCTGTCTAGCTAAAATGGAATAATCTATATAAATAGTGAAGAAAATTAAACAGTGTCTGATTCCTGAAACTAATCTTATTTCTTCTAATATTTTACACCCTTTTTATAGTAAAAGGACACAAGCAATTTATTTTCACTGCAGCATAGAGGTCCATCAAAGTAGTCTGCTAAAAAGTTATAAAGTATCTGGTATCTGAGGCAAAATGTCTCCATGTTGTTGGATTAGTAGTTTCCCAGGTTTGCTAATTCAGCCTTAAATTAAAGTTTACAGTCACAAGCAGTAAAACACAGCTAGCACAGGCTCATATTGTAGATCAGTGAAAGAGATACGCTCTGTTGATTCAGTGATGTTATGAGGTAAATATGGGCTTATTAAATTACCTTCAGTGGACAGTAATTGTCAGAGTTCACAGCCAGAATTGTGAGGACCCAAATGCAGACATATGACAGAGACACTGGGAGCTTTTCAGAGATTTAATTATTAACACACTAGCAAACAGTCAAAGGTAAAAAAAAAAAAATAAATAACAGAAAGGCAGTCTACAACAGGAAACGGTATAAAAAGGGGTAAGGCAGGCTCAGAGTCCAGAGACAGCTGACAGGAGGCTCAGACAGAAACATCAACATACAGCTTAAGTTGCTACAATATAACTGGATTTTAAGAACATATATAACACCATCAAATCCACACCACTTCAATCCCAATCAGCTTGTTTTGTTGTGATAGAATTGATCTACCTAAAGGTGCATTTCAGGATGATGATACAAAAATTAATAACAAAATAACAAAAAATGGAAACAAATTAATATCCCACATCGATTTTCTACAAAAACAAATCTTTGTGGCAAAAGTTGTGACAAAATTAGTCAATGTTATTAACAAAGTAACGATTCATCAGTCCCTTTTATTGGAAAATAATTGTTATAAACTTGTTATCAAGAAATAACAGAATTTAAAATTCCATCATTGGCAAATGCAAATTGGAATTTAAATCTTACTTTTCTCTTTAATACCTTCAGTACATCTGAAGCGGTGGAAGCTGTCAGAAAACAACTACTGCAAGACTCTCTGTGTTAGAACTATAGAATCATTGTAGTTTACTGTAAACCTACACACACAGACCAACACCTGCTTTTTCACCCACTGAAGCACAAACTGGGAGTCACCAGAACCCTACAACATTGGGCTGAGAATGTCGCTACGAAGGCAGAGGGAAAAGAAAAGGAGCAGGCATATCTTAAGGAAGCCCTGAAAACATGTGGCAACGCACAGCTGGGCCTTTGTCAAGTCAGCAAAGAATCTTCAAAAGAACAGCGTTGCATCAAACACAGAGGAAAGACGGACGGGGGCAGCAATACTGTCATCTACGTACAGTATATGTGTTTGGAGTATCTGCAAAACGAAGAAGGTTCTGCTCCAAGCTCAACATCACAATGTTTGTCAATCCCAGAGACGCCCTTAGACAAAAACTGCTTCGCCCTGAGGATAAAACACACAAACACAAGTGGAGCAAAGTTGTGTATGCAGTTCAGTCTATAAAAGAGAGCAGTGATCTGTGTGTATAGGAGAAACCAAACAACCGTTTTCATATGTGTGTGTGAGCGTTTTTCATGTGTGTGTGTGAGAGCTTTTCATATGTGTGTGTGAGAGTTTTTCATATGTGTGTGTGAGAGCTTTTCATACAGTATGTGTATGTGACCCTATAATTTTTCAGTAGTGTGTATGAAAGTGTTTCATATGTGTATGTGAGAGGAAATTCTGAATAATGTCCCTAACGGCCCCTCATAGATTTCCCTCTCTTCTCTCTCTCTGCAAGGTTTTGATGACGTAGATTTGTGTTTATTTTAGCTCCACCTCTAACAGGAACTTATCACTTTTAATGGAAACACCTGTGGAGGGGAGGGGGCGTGGCTCTGCTCCCCGGTGTGAGTCCTCTGAAGGAACGACACAAAGTAAAGTGCAGCTCGAGGCGACTCCGTGATGAGATGAAGTCATTTCTGATGGAGATCCCTCACATTTATTCAGGCTGATGCTCTTCAGCTGTCAGGTTTTATATTAGATTACATCTAATATATAAAAAATAGAGCAGCTGCTCTAAAGCTTTACCTGTAGAGACAGAATCTGACTGTCTGACAGATAAATCAGGAGGATGAGGGGCTCTACGTCTTATCTCTTCTTCTCCACTGGACTGATGATGGGATTTCTCTCCCTTCACTTTCTGTTGTACTCGAAATATTCAACAGAAGTTGTAAAACTCCGGTTGGTAGCAGGCAAGGATGACGTCAAGGTCGGTTTGCAGCATGCACACAAAGGTAAGCGCTAATTTGTTTACTGCTTTTTCAGTTGTACCTGGATTTTTTCATGCTGTTTATGGCAGATGTGCCACAGAGGGAAGCCTGCAGCCTGAAGAAAGTCTTCGATCGACACTGTTGGCTGAAAATGTAAAGAAGTCAAAGAATAAATATCTCAATGTGTTTATATCAGAACATCTTATTTGCACGTGTTTTTAAACGACCTGGGTAATATTTGTAGATGTCAGATGTGGATAACATCTTTGGTGAATTATTCAGAGATTTAATACCTGTTTGAATTTTATTAACCCGTTCAGGTCAGTTTTCTGCTCTCCTTTCTTGTCCTTATGGTGTCTGTACTGCGGTGACTGCGCTGCGTAATTGCGCACCAGAAGCTGCTGCGGACTGTTTCGTGTATTGAAACGACGAATCATCCTGTAATGAAGATGTTTAACTGTGGACTCATCATCACACGGACCAGACATTTTATGTAGATTATATACAGGAACTCTGTAGGTGGGGTTTAGAAAGCTGTGCGTAGGGTTGCCAACCGTCCCTTAAAAAACGGAATCGTCCTGTATTTAAAAGGTGTGTCCCTTATTGAACTGATAAGGAACGCACTTTGTTCCGTATTTTTGAAAATCAATGTCAGAGCGATTTTTGTTATAATGAAACCCTGCGGCTCTGACTGCTGCCGTCTCTCTCTGCCTTCCTGGAATGTGCGTCTCCTTGACCAGTGAGACAGCACTGCTACATTGAATAAATTCATGCCGTACTTTGCACTGACCGAATAAAATTCTTGAATGATAATCTGTTACGTGTATTTCTATTGCTCTAAAATATGAAACTGATCAAATTCAGGTTTGTGTATTTGTCTTAGTGCATGGGCCCATAGATATATGTTATGAATGGGACTTCTTACAACCAAGTGTACAACCAACTAAGTGTAATAATAATGCAGTCATGCAGGTGTAAGACGTTATATTTGTTGCGCATAGCACACATCGATCCAAATCATATTCTGGATAGGCGATCCAGAATCTTTAAATCTATAGGACTCACAGAAAATTCACTACTGTGAGATAACAAATAATGATGACACAGACTGACCTGAGATCAGATCGTAGCTGAAACTGTGCTCATTCAAATAGGGGTCAAATTTATTTTCAACAGTCCCTGATCTAGATCCTGAAGAAAACCATTAGTGAAATCTAGTTTTTCTAGAATAATAATACTGATACCAATGTGATCCAGATTCTAAGGGCAGGTTTTCATGGTCCAGGAGTCACATGATGAGGGTCAGCCTATAGGGGACTGATGGTTTTAGGTGCTGAGCTGCTTTGAGGAGGTTTGATGTCTTTAAGCACTGTCTAGTTTTCATTATGATTCCTTCCATAAGTAACACAGTAACAGAATGTAGGACATTTTGGTGATGTGTTCAAACACCTTTTATTGTAAAACATCTTAAAGCAAACTTCTAATCAGATGGGAGACACTGGTTTAGGCTACACTTCATTTAGGTTATACTTTCTCGTTCCTTATCTGAGTAAATGTATTTCATTTATGCATTGGAATGTAATCAAGAAGAAGTTTGCTTAAATAACATGTTCCCTCAGATGAGAATCTAGATGTCTCCTAGAGAATATCATCAGGAGCAGAATTAGTGAACGGTCAGCGCTGTTTATAACTCTGGACCACGTTAGATGTCTAGTATCCGTTACCGTGGTGATCTAGCCATGTTAACAGAGAGCCACCTTCGTTGTTTTGTCTTGTTGTTTTGTTATCACTTCCTGTCAGTAAATTATATCACAGGCCAATGGACCGTATCATTGACTCTGATGTATGGAATACTGGAGTGATCCAGTATTGATGCTATCACAGACCTGGACCTGACATGGTGAACTGGTTGAGGACATTATTGTGATTAATCATTTCTGAGCATGTCCTGCTAGGTTAAATGCCTGCCTGCAACCAGTGGTGGATGACTGACTCAGATCCTTCTAAAAATAAATATATGCATAGTGTTGGATACCAACTGAATGACATCAGAACACACCAGAGCTGTGTAGGACAACACTTCTAACCTGAGGAAACGCCTGGTCAAACACAAATGACATAACCTTTTTGCACCTAATCTTTGAACTAATAATGCTAAAAATCTAGATAAGATCTAGATGAGAACTTCAGTCAGATGCTAGCGATGACACTTTTGTTGCACTTTGCTCCCACTTTGCACCCAGCAGAAGATGGAGCACAGTGTGTGTGAAGTTAACTGTAAGGAAACTCAAAGGCACTCTCTTTTAAAACAACTAAAGTGCCTTTATTCATGCCTTTATTCATCAGAGAGTCAAAGACTCCCTGGATGTTTTTAAAGAGTGCCTTGGAGTTTCATATTGATTTTCATGTCTACATGTATCCCTATCCAAAGGTTAACTCAATGTGAATCCAGGAAGCACTCCTATGCCTGCAATTTCACAAACGTTTTAAGCGTTGAAGCTCAGCACCTATAAATAGTTGTGATTCATTAGGTTGACCAGCTAATGTTGGTGAAAAAGAGAGAGCTGGTTAGCAGTTCAGACAGACTGAATATGTCAGAGGTTCCCTGCCTCTGTCTGGTAGAGGGATGTTCCCTTGGGGTTTAGGACAGCCCTGAATCTTTTATTTGCATTTTGATTTCATGGTGGTCTCTAATGGAGGCATTACCATCAGAAGATGTCATCATAGTCTGTAATGAAACTGGCCTGACTGAAACCAGCTAATCACTACTTGCTTACATGTCTGCAGGTGTGGACAAGAGCTCAGCAGCTAATTCCTCTCATCCAACACGGATCTTGTGCTGGATCATGACGGGGCCCAGCAACTTGGAACCCCGAACCAAGTATATCAGGGATACATGGGCCAAGCACTGCGATAAAGTGCTGTATATGAGCTCTGTCAAGACCGACTTCCCCACTGTGGAGCTTAACGTTACAGAGGGAAGAGAAAACCTGTACTGGAAGACCATTCGAGCCTTCCAATACATCCACCAGCACCACCTGGACGAAGCAGACTGGTTCCTGAAAGCGGACGATGACACGTTCGTGATTGTAGAGAATCTGCGCTACATCCTGTCCAAATATGACACAGAGAAGCCGTTGTACCTCGGTAGAAGGTTTACTCCCTTCATCAGTCAAGGCTACATGAGTGGAGGAGCAGGTTATGTCCTCAGTAAGGAAGCATTGAGAAGATTTGTCAAAGGGTTCAGAACTGGGGAATGCACCCACTACTCCACTATAGAGGACATAGCTATGGGGAAATGTATGGAGACGATGAAGGTGAAGCCAGCAGACTCAAGAGACGTGAAGGGGAGACAAACATTTCATCCTTACCCTCCAGACTATTACCTGGTTAGACAGCCTGCAAGACCACGACCTTGGTTTCTGTTATATGAGCACTATCCTCCGATAGAGGTAAGCACAGCACACTGGATTTAGGCTGGTTTTATGAAATCTCATGAATGCAACAGTTTCTTAAGATGTAATGAAATGATTGCATAGGACTGACAAAAAATGAACTACTTCAAATATACAGAAAAGGGTAATATAAAGGGTAATTACACCTCATGCTGGTTTCAGTCTGCACAAGTTTTTGGCCGATTTAATCCCAGTTCACCCCTCCTAACAATCAGAGGACAAATCTGAAGAAATCATATTTTATGTTTCATAATGCTCTTACTTACTATGGAGCCTTGCTGTTGTAATACATGCAGAATGTGGTTTGACATTGCGTTGCTGAAATAAGCAAGGCCTTCCCTGAAAAAGACGTCTACTTGGCAGCATATGTTGCTCCATAACCTGCATGGTTCAGCATTAATGGTGCCTTCACAAATGTGCAGGTTACCCATGCCATGTGCACTAATGCCCCTCTATATCATCACGGATGCTGGCTTTTGAACTGTGTGCTGATAACTAACTGGATGGTCCCTCTCCTCTTTAGCTCAGAGGATGCAGCGTCCATGATTTCCAAAAAGAATTTCAAATATTGACTTGTCAGACCACAGGACAGTTTATCACTTCACCTGAGATCAGATCGTAGCTGAAACTGTGCTCATTCAAATAGGGGTCAAATTTATTTTCAACAGTCCCTGATCTAGATCCTGAAGAAAACCATTAGTGAAATCTAGTTTTTCTAGAATAATAATACTGATACCAATGTGATCCAGATTCTAAGGGCAGGTTTTCATGGTCCAGGAGTCACATGATGAGGGTCAGCCTATAGGGGACTGATGGTTTTAGGTGCTGAGCTGCTTTGAGGAGGTTTGATGTCTTTAAGCACTGTCTAGTTTTCATTATGATTCCTTCCATAAGTAACACAGTAACAGAATGTAGGACATTTTGGTGATGTGTTCAAACACCTTTTATTGTAAAACATCTTAAAGCAAACTTCTAATCAGATGGGAGACACTGGTTTAGGCTACACTTCATTTAGGTTATACTTTCTCGTTCCTTATCTGAGTAAATGTATTTCATTTATGCATTGGAATGTAATCAAGAAGAAGTTTGCTTAAATAACATGTTCCCTCAGAATCTAGATGTCTCCTCAGTCCATCTTAAATGGGCTCAGGCCCAGTGAA
The DNA here is from genome assembly GCA_037577475.1 of Chaunax sp. Z400. Taxonomy (NCBI): domain Eukaryota; kingdom Metazoa; phylum Chordata; class Actinopteri; order Lophiiformes; family Chaunacidae; genus Chaunax; species Chaunax sp. Z400. Next base: position 7,333,462 of record CM075200.1, read on the forward strand.
GGCGGGGCGTTTCTGGATCTGGTTTATTTACGGTTTCCTCTTTGCATGGTAGAGTTTTTAATGCAGTGATGTCCACTACAGAATCCTGTCTGTTTAATGCAGCGATGTCCACTACAGAATCCTGTCTGTTTTTAATGCAGTGATGTCCACTACAGAATCCTGTCTGTTTTTAATACAGTGATGTCCACTACAGAATCCTGTCTGTTTTTAATGCAGTGATGTCCACTACAGAATCCTGTCTGTTTTTAATGCAGTGATGTCCACTACAGAATCCTGTCTGTTTAATGCAGCGATGTCCACTACAGAATCCTGTCTGTTTTTAATGCAGTGATGTCCACTACAGAATCCTGTCTGTTTTTAATGTAGTTATGTCCACTACAGAATCCTGTCTGTTTTTAATGCAGTGATGTCCACTACAGAATCCTGTCTGTTTTTAATATAGTGATGTCCACTACAGAATCCTGTCTGTTTTTAATGCAGTGATGTCCACTACAGAATCCTGTCTGTTTTTAATGCAGTGATGTCCACTACAGAATCCTGTCTGTTTTTAATATAGTGATGTCCACTACAGAATCCTGTCTGTTTTTAATACAGTCATATCCACTACAGAATCCTGTCTGTTTTTAATGCAGCGATGTCCACTACAGAATCCTGTCTGATTTTAATGCAGTGATGTCCACTACAGAATCCTGTCTGATTTTAATGCAGTGATGTCCACAGGGCATACAGACACGGCTGTTCCTCAAACAGATTGATGAGATGATCCTCTTTCCTCCATCTAAAAACCAGTCATTTTGACCACAAGGCACTGATCGGTTGATGGTTGATCTGCCTTAAGTTTCAAAACCAGCCTGTCAAGCTCACGACTCAGAGTCATAGATGACTAGATGAGCTGTGTGTTGACAGTAAATGGTCCAGTAGTATAAATACTATTAATAGAAGCTAATAGAATGGTGGTCTGTATAAACCACATGCTGATTTTCTCCCTCTCTCTCTCTCAGGGTCCAGGTTGCTGCTCAGATTTTGTCGTATCCTTTCACTACATTTACGCTGTGGAGCTGTATGTTCTGGAGTACCTGACGTACCATCTGAGGCCATATGGATACAAATACAGATTTAATCCTGATGAGAAAACTGGACCAAACTGAACAACTGAGCTCATGTAAAATATTGTCTGCACCACCATCTTTGCACTAATTGGAGAAGGGACAGAGGGAAGGCTAACTAACCTGACTACAGTATATTTAACTCTATAAACTTTATTTTATACCTACTGTCAGGCTCCAGGGTTAAAGATGAGATGGTCCACCTGCTCATTGTCCCTGCCAGGTCTTCTCTCAACGTGAAAATGGCTCCTGATGTTTGTGGTGTGACTGGGTCTGTTTTACTCAGCTGTCTCTGTGTAATAATGATTAAAATTTTAAGATGGTGCGTTCCTTCAGTTTGTCTTTTATGGCAATTCTGCAAACATGTACTGTATTTCAAGAAAAGTGTTTCTCTCTCAGAAGTCTGTGAACATCGTGTTGAAGGTGCTGGAAAGAGCTTAACGAGCACTTCACCCAATTAAAGATGGACATTCAGGCATTATCCCAGGCTGAAAGTCGTTTTAAGTTTCTCAGACCAAAAAACATTTCAGGACCTTCACAGTAAACCAGCGTAGAAGCACGACGACAATGAGGACCAACCGTGTAGATGATGACTGAATTTAGATCTTTGGGTGAACTGTCCCTTCGATGTGTCGAGTAAAAGATGGATTGATGGGTGAAACGTGAAGGTAATTCTAGTTAATATGGAGGATGTATCTTTAGCCATGTGTAGAAAAATAGATGATATTAATAAAAGTAAAATAAAGTTGTATTGATAAAGAAAAGAAGGGATAAAGTCAAATGGAAATTGATTTGTGGAATGAAAAAAAAAGGTGCCATATTACTAGCAGTTTTGTTTGTGTGTGTACCACCCACCAACATGGTGTACTACTATTGAATACACAAAGCGGCATCAGTATATGGTCAGGATCTCAGCTCACTGGGAATATATCTACATATCCACCATCTACATAATATTCAGTATCTGTACAATCAGTATAACGTTTTCTCCACAGTTACTGCATACAGGTCAGGATGTTGAATGCAGCATAATTAAACTGACTTCAAGCAGGAAGCCATTTACCAGCAGAACAACAAGCTGCATATTTGATATTTATTTTGATAAAAACAAAAATGCATGAATATTTTATTTTAGTTGGTGATTAAACAAACTCATTTAAAGAAATAAGACTTGTATAAAATGCTGACGACTCAAGTTTACAATAAATATGAAGCTCCCACGCGAACCGTGATACATTGGTGTGAAATGGCATGACTGTGAATAAGATCTTAGTTGATTCAATGTCAATTTAGAGAAACAATTTATGAAAACAAGTGATGGACCAGGAGAGAGAGTAAAATCTGAGGACACATTTCTGATCATTTCCAAGATTAAAGGGTGAATTTACAAGAAGATTCTTCACAAATGTACAAGAAAAAAACTTGAATATTTTCTGGAATTCAGTCTTAATGTTTGAAAAGTGGATGAGCTTATTAAAATTATACATCAAATTCATATTTATCATAAAAGGGTGTGATTGTAGCCCACAGTCACCATATTATAAGAAGAATCCAGGCTTAAAGAGAAACTGAGTTGGGGCTATTCAGGAGAAAAATAACACTGATTCAAATCTGATTTTGTAAATCTGACTTTAATATCAGAGAATGTTGGATTTGTTTTTCTTCATTATTCCCCTCCCCCGGCTCTTTTGATTTTATCCATAACAGCCCTTAAAAATGATCTTAGTAGATGACAGACTTGCAATATAGCATGTATGAATATATACAACTAGTACAATTAAATTAGAGACATGGGCCACAGAAATCGAGCCTCTAATTAAAACCAGCAAGGTTGTACTTCTGTATGGATGTAGCTGTATATCGGGTTAACCACAAAGACAGTTTCAGCATTAACTGTTCAGACAGCAGACTTTGGGGATAACTTATCCACCTTTTGTAGAATGGGTTAATCAGGAAGTTACACCCCTCACAAGACTATAGGACTCTAGGATGTCGGTAGTCCCCTCACAAGGCCTACAGGACTCTAGGATGTCAGTAGTCCCCTCACAAGACTAAAGGACTCTAGGATGTCGGTAGGCCCCTCACAGGGCCTACAGGACTCTAGGATGTCAGTAGTCCCCTCACAAGACTATAGGACTCTAGGATGTCGGTAGGCCCCTCACAGGGCCTACAGGACTCTAGGATGTCAGTAGTCCCCTCACAAGACTATAGGACTCTAGGATGTCGGTAGGCCCCTCACAGGGCCTACAGGACTCTAGGATGTCGGTAGGCCCCTCACAGGGCCTACAGGACTCTAGGATGTCAGTAGTCCCCTTACAAGGCCTACAGGGCTCTAGGATGTCAGTAGTCCCCTCACAAGGCCTAAAGGACTCTAGGATGTCAGTAGTCCCTCACAGGGCCTACAGGACTCTAGGATGTCAGTAGTCCCCTCACAGGGCCTACAGGGCTCTAGGATGTCGGTAGTCCCCTCACAAGGCCTACAGGGCTCTAGGATGTCAGTAGTCCCCTCACAAGACTATAGGACTCTAGGATGTCAGTAGGCCCCTCACAGGGCCTGCAGGACTCTAGGATTTCAGTAGTCCCCTCACAGCACCTACAGGGCTCTAGGATGTCAGTAGTCCCCTCAAAGGGCCTACAGGACTCTAGGATGTCAGTAGTCCCCTCACAAGGCCTATAGGACTCTAGGATGTCAGTAGTCCCCTCACAAGGCCTACAGGGCTCTAGGATGTCAGTAGTCCCCTCACAAGACTATAGGACTCTAGGATGTCAGTAGTCCCCTCACAAGGCCTACAGGGCTCTAGGATGTCAGTAGTCCCCTCACAAGGCCTACAGGACTCTAGGATGTCAGTAGTCCCCTCACAAGGCCTATAGGACTCTAGGATGTCAGTAGTCCCCTCACAAGGCCTACAGGGCTCTAGGATGTCAGTAGTCCCCTCACAGGGCCTACAGGACTCTAGGATGTCAGTAGTCCCCTCACAGGGCCTACAGGACTCTAGGATGTCAGCAGTCGCCTCACGGGTCCTACAGGGCTCTAGGATGTCAGTAGTCCCCTCACAAGGCCTATAGGACTCTAGGATGTCAGTAGTTGCTTCACAGGGCCTACTAGACTCTAGGATGTCAGTAGTCCCCTCACAGGGCCTACAGGGCTCTAGGATGTCAGTAGTCCCCTCATAGGGCCTACAGGACTCTAGGATGTCAGTAGTCCCCTCACAGCGCTTACAGGACTCTGGCACACAACAACACAACTTGTGGTTTTTACAGTTTAGTTTCGGTATGCTGTAGTACCTGGTTGTGACTTTAGACTATATTAAGTGGTATTCAACTACTAATCTAACTTTTGGCTAATAAAGGACACGCATTTCCCTAAATGTTTAACTGCTGCATTCACGTGTTCCTCACGATCTGGACTTTGTCTCTAGTTCTACTCGTACCACTGTGATGTCACCAGCCAAAGGCTCTAGATGTACCTGTACCACCTGTGCACTAATGTCATCATCTGTGATGCGCAACTGAAAAGGGTTATTGACATCGGCAATCTTTAAGAAATTATATTTTATTTATTGACTAAAATAAAGTTCATTTTGTTCAACTTACATGTTCTATGTTCACTATCATTCCTTCTGTATTAAAAATATATCTTACAGTCAAGTGAGTCTCTTTCCATTCAACATGGGTCAACATGGAGGTTAATAGACTTTAAAATAAACTAAAACAACAGCTTAAGAAATAAAGAGACCACATAATGTAAAATGACCATAAAGAGGTTAAAAAAACACCAAATGTTTTTAAAGACAAAATAAATCCTACAGTTTAAGAACCCAGCTATGAATAAGATCAGGTTCAGGGTCCATACACTACATCTGCATGTACACTAGACTACATTCACACTGCAGGTGCTCTTATTGTCATACTTCACACTGTATATAACTGACCACATTTATACTGTTATGACAGCAGAAAAATGTATATAATATTTTCTGTGACAGGCAGCAGGAAGAATAATGTTATTATGGTGATTGTTAAAATAAATGTCAGTGCATTATTTTCTGTCCTGACATATAAAACCTGTTTGTTTGCTCTGACATTTGATTCGTTCCATGAATCGTCTTTGCTGTTTAGATTTAAAGGACTGTTTCATGCATGAAATAAAATTTGTTGACTTCCTGGTGTTCAGATTGGAGCCACTCTCATGTCTGTACAGTAAATATGAAGCTGCTTAGCTGTTTTATCATTGTGTGGTTTTAGTATTTCTACTTTTATCATATTTTTTCATTAATATTCATTTTATTTATTAAAATGATTATATCTAGTATGGCATATTTTTTATTATTCTCAGTCTTTTTTCATAATTTATCTTTTTATTACCTCTGCCAATGAGGTCATATTTTCGCCGATGGTGGTTTGTTTGTTTGTTTGTTAGCAGGATTGCTCTAAAACTACTGGATGGATTTTCATGAAAACTGGTGGGAGAGTCGGACACATGACTGGGAAGAAACCAGTACATTTGGACTGGATCTGGATAAGGGGATGGAGTCAGGATTTGTTTTACACTTTCATTGTGAGATAGGATCTTTTTCACTTTTCCATCTTTGTAGTCTCTAAATGTCGTGTATGAGTCTTTTAACCTATTTTAGCTTGTGGAAGCAGGAACTGTCCAAAGGCGATGATTTCCGCCTCCCAACGCCTTTAAAGCTCACTAACTAACACGTTATCTCGTTTGTTTAATCTGTGCACAAACTGAAGTTTTACAGGCTTAATGTGGACCCAGCTGCCAGGTGGCCACTGAGTATTTCAGAATGTTCCTGCACCTCACCCAGAAATATTCCGGCATGGATATCTGTTTCCAGTCTTTATGCTCCTGTCAGCTTCATCCTTAACATCCAGACATGAGAGTGATGACAACGTTCTCATCTAATTTTACGCAAATCAAAACATTTCACAACATGTCAAATGATTCCTTGAAAGGAAAAAAACCCCAATGTGATCCAAGATTAGCTCTGGTGTGTAGAGACACTGAGTATTAAAACTTAGCTTTTGAGTTTAATCAGCTCTCAGAACAGTTTGAGTTTGTAACATTAGACAAAAATATCACACGAGAAATGAAGCCTACATTTAACTGCTTGGAGTTCTCAGATCATTCAATAATAATTCGATCGTAAATCATTTTAGACATTACATCTGTGCTTTTAAAGCATCCGTCATGCCAGTAAAACCTGCAGCCAGAAATCATCTGATAGTTTCTCCACGTTTCCTCAGAGAGGAACAGGAAATATATTCTCAGAGGCTCGTATCACCAAGTGAGGTCAGTGGGTCAAGTCAGCCATCTTTGGTTTGAACTCAGGTAATGTTCTGTCACCTTATTGAACACTTTGTTCCAATGAATGACAAGGGGGGTGGGGGGTGTTCGAGTTCTAGTCCCAATTTAGTAGCAGATCTACATTTCAGATGAGTTTGAATGTCCAGCCTGACTGCTGACCAATCAGATCGCTGGAAATCATTGTTCCCATGGTGGATATAAGTACTAACTAATCAATAAAACGATGAGCATTGGAGACACTGTTACAGATCAGTAGAATCAGTCTTGTGTCAGATATTCATAACGGTCTGGTCATTTATATATTATTTTATATTATATATTATTCACTCTATTGAATAAGTTGTAAATGTGACAATATTTAAAAAGACCTACTTAATAATTCCTCCACTCATTTATGACCTTAGTTTTAATATTTGGAGACATGAATTTTTCTGATCATTCTCCTCGTAGCTCATCTCATGGTAAAGTATTTCACTCATGGCACTGAAGAAGTAGAATGTGTAATGAACATGCTGAGAGCTGAGTCACATGAGAACTACATAATACCTGTGTGTTAATGCTGAGGACTAGTTAGGATCACCAACGCTGGGCTCACTGGTGACCCAGATGTGACTCAGCTGCTCACACTTAGTGATACAGGCTGCTGCTTTTTCCAGTCTAGTGTGAAGATGAATCACATCAGGATCAGACAGGATGTCGCCCACTTTCATTGGCCAGCTGGGATATCTTTCTATCTTTGCTGAAAAATCACAATCTATTGTAGATGAGATAAATGATGTACACTATAAATATGATCTGCTGCTGCCTCTCTCTCCCAGCTGTCGCCCACAGGCAGAGCTGGGTAATGGTGGCTACGTGTGATTAAAGGAGACGTACAAAAGAAACGAGCAAGTTTGTAATAAATTCCAACATTGTTCATGTCTGACTTTGTTCAATTTTGGATGATTATTTAGCTGTCAGCTTTTTCCTGCTACAAACTCTCTGTATTTTATTGGCTACCTTTACCTATTAAGTCTACCTCTAAACGAGACAACTATAAAGGAAGTGAATATAAAATGATTAGTTTAACCGCTCTTTTTTTATGCTGCTGCCTGCCTGTATTAGTTTCTGTTGGTATACATCTGTAACAGATATTTTCCATAATGACAGCTAGAACACGTGCAGCAGGTCAGATGTTAGCAGGAGCACCAGCAGTGTGAACGTAGCCTGGAGACAGAGGGACGTCTCCTTCACCTGCTGCAGAGAGACCACAGCAGCAGCTTCTGGCCTGAGTGCTGCTCAGACAGTACATTCTGCATCATCGGTCCGTTCTGTTACTCAGTGATGTACGCTGATGGAAGCATGTTAGCATTGCACACACACTCCTTTCTCCAAACACCAGTCTGTTACGTGTAGACACAGGAACTCCTGCAGCTGGCTTCAGTCTCAAAGTTGTTTGCGTTGCCCTGACAGCCTCCGTACCAGAACTGGGCGCAAGCGTTGGCCTCGGGGTCGTAGTACCACTTGACTACATACTGTCTACAGGGGCCCTGGTCCAGAGGCAGACCACACCCCTCACCTGAAAGGACAAGAAGCTTACAGTGAGTCAGCTGTTTGGCTTAGATTGATGAATCAGCCATTTTAACTACATGTAGTATGTCTCTTGTTCAGCCTGGTAAATGCTGACACACAGTCACTGAGATAAACCAAAATGTAAAGCTCTTCAGATACTTCACTTGATTAAAAGTAGAAATACTACAATTAAACTACTACTACTACTACAATTAAATACTCAAGTAAAAGTGCTGCCTTTAATCTGAAGATTACATATCGTCTGACATCCCCCAAAAAACTGCACAACAGATTCCTCAGAATCTGATATGTCCTAGAGTGATGGATATTGTTTTGGATATATGCTAAGGAGAAGATGATATATATATATATATATATATTTATATATATATATTTATATTTATATATATTTAATTTCATGTGTCATGTTGTGTCTCACACTTCCTGTCTCTGGTCTCTTCTTTGTGATCATTTTCACTTATGTATGTGTAAGCAGCTTTTACCTGTGTACTTTGAGGAGACGCTTGTTCACTGCTGGGTAGTTTAACCTTTCAAACCACATTCTCTGAGAATAATTATTTCAATGCTCTTATCTTGAGATCACAAAGCTAATTTCTCATGATGAGTTAATTTTTCTCATTATTTCAAGAAGCGGAAGAAATATATGCCCCCGTTATCACAAAAAAAAACACATTTTGCTATCTGGAGACACAATAATTAACTCACTACTTTGAAATAACAGTGTTAAAAGAATAACTGTACATATGACCCTTCTAGGCTTCCATAGTTCTGGGCTTCTGTATTTAATGGAAATTTTAAAGTAGTGTGTAATTAATTATAGTATGTATTTAAGTACACTACTAGTTTACCTGGCACTGATGAATCTGTCACAGGTGGAGGAGGAGGAGGGCTGGTTGAAGCCTGTGTGCTCACTGCCTCATACAACCACCCAGCTGGAGGCTGAGGACCCACTATGGAGGTCATCACAGGGCCTTGCAGCCGTCTTTCCCCAGGAGAATCATACGTGGTGTCTGGCATCACCAGGTGTCTAGTATCATCCAGGTTTCTGTCGGCCTGACCTGACTCATGTGGCTGTAGGGTCAGGGTTGTTACCGTCTCCACTGGGAGCTCAAGCTGGGAAGTAGAAGATGAGACCAGATCAGACACATGTGAATCTGATGTGTTTACAGCACACTAGTTTACAGTTTACAATGCAGTCTTTTCTGTCTTTGATTGATATTAAATTATACAGTCACTGATATTATAATGATATCATTAGTAAAGTATTAAAATTCAATTTACAGAGACTGTTTCAGAGACATAACCAGGTGTCAGCTTTTTGCAGCAATAGATTTGTCCAGACTGACTCCATTGCCATGAAATTTAATAATATTTATGGTCCCCAGAGGGTGATCTGATCAGCACTTTTTCTTTTTTCTGGTTGACATCAAATTTACATCTAGTTTACGTCTAGTTTATATCTAATTTACATCTAATTTACCCCTTGTTTACATCTAGTCTATATCTAATTTACATCCAATTTACCTCTAGTTTACATCTAGTTGCGTCAAATTTACATCTCGTTTACATCTCCTTTTTTATCTGTTTTGCATCTCATTTACATCTAGTTTACGTCTAGTTTCCATCAAATTATCCTCTAGTTTACATCAAGTTTACATATATTCTGCATCTAATTTGCCTCTAGTTTACATCAAGTTTACATATATTCTGCATCTAATTTGCCTCTAGTTTACATCAAGTTTACATATATTCTGCATCTAATTTGCCTCTAGTTTACATCAAGTTTACATATATTCCGCATCTAATTTGCCTCTAGTTTACATCAAGTTTACATATATTCTGCATCTAATTTACCTCTTGTTTACATCTAGTTTGTATCTAATTTGCATCTCATTTACATGTGATGGTAAACAGTTGTTGAGATATTTCAGTGTGGACCAAAGCAGCTGCCTCCATTCATCCATGACACTATTATAACTGAAAAGACCAGTGGTAAACAAAGCTAAGAACAGCTACCTGGTGCTAATGCTGGCTTAGCCGTTAGTCACATAATGCCAGCCTTTCTCATTACACCACTTTTACATGGGGAATACTTAGCAAATACATGAGGCAGTTTCTTCAATGAATGAATGGTGTTGTGTTATATTCAGTATCATTTCTGCAGAATAAAAGCATTACTTGTATGTTTTCCTCATCCGGGAACTCTCTGGAGAAGCCATCCTCTGGAGTCTCTGGGAGGATTTCCACTGGTGGAAAGACAGAGTCTGGTAGAAATGATGTTGTGTCGTCCTGTTCACAAATCTGACTGAGTAGTCTGCTTTCCAGGGCTGCACCAAAACAGAAGTATCACAATAAGTAAGGTCGTCATTCCAGGTGGTCCTCATCACATGAATATGATGGAGCAATTCTAATCTGAGGCTTGATGAATGATAAACCACATGATTAATGCAGAGTCAACCTACTGTAAGATAATGGATTACTCCTGTGTAAAACTGCTGTAAAATAATGGATTACTCCTGTGTAAAACTACTGTAAAATAATGGATTACTCCTGCATCACATGACTGTAAGATAATGGATTACTTCAGTATCAAACTACTGTAAGATAATTGATTACTTCAGTATCAAACTACTGTAAAATAATGGATTACTTCTGTATCAATCTACTGTAAGATAATGGATGACTCATGTATCAAACTATGATAAAATAATGGATGACTCATGTACCACACTACTATAAAATAATGGATTACTCAGGTATAAAATTACGGTAAGATAATGGATTACTTGTGAATGATCTGGCGTGACCCTGTGACACATTCTCTGTGCATGTCACCATGCATAACACATGTTAGTGTGTAATACCAGGACATTATGCAGACCTGTCAGAGTGTTTTCCAGGATGTATAAAAGATCTTGTATCCTTTATTACTATTACATCCTTATATCCTGTTCACACCAATGATTTGAGACAAGACTAATTAACCCTGTTATTATGGAAGCATGAGAGTCACGCTGCAGGAGCTGCTACTATTTTCAGTTTACAAAGTATCCATGGGACTATTACTAGATTACTGTTGAGAGTAACAGGGTGTATAAATGTAATCATGATGAGGGCAGATCTGATGTTAGAGGAGCAGCATTGTTTAGCAGACTGGATGAATAGATACTGACAGCACTAAAAAAAACACTGATTTTCCAGATGTCAGACATGTTTTTTGAATTCTCAGAGATTTCAATCTGAGACGATGCCGATCACCTCATTTAGGTTTTAAGGGTCAACCGCTTGTTATAGACAGCCAGTATGTGTAGATGCTGTTTATCTGAAGTGTGAAATGACATCATTTGCTTACCAGGAAGTGTCCTGAAGTCATCTATAAGGTAGACATGCTCTTCATCGGAGGCGATGATATTCATCTCAGCCTGGAACTCTTCATAGAGAGGGTCAGTCTTGTTCATGACTCCTACAGTAAACATCTCGATCCCTTGTGCGTGGGCCTCTGTCGCTGAGTTCTCAAACTGCATGACGTCACGGGGGTCAGCTTGCCCATCCGTTAAAACCACAGCCACTTTCCTCACACCGGGTCGAGAGGCCTGGAACAGCTGGTTCGCTCGATGGATGGCGCTTCCCGTGAAGGTGCCCTCGCCCAGGTAAGGCATCTGTCTGACGAACTCCTTGATATCCTCCCGGCTGGACTGCTGCTGCAGACTGGCTATCACCAAGTCCATGTGGCTGTACAGAACCAAGCCGACACGACTGGCCTCTCGGCTCACCGACACACGGTCAATAAGAGCGTTCACAAAGTCCTTGACCAACTCAAAGTTCTCTGGTCCTACACTCTGAGAGCTGTCTATCACAAACACCAGGTCCAGGGGGCTCTCTCTGCACTTCAGACCACAACCTAGGAAACATGTCAAATACGGAAACAAACAAACAAAGCTTCACAAGTAGCCCACTGTCTCTGTGCATCGTATAATCATACCTGATGAAACAACAGAGACCATAATAGGCCTGCAGTAAATACTACATCCCTGCAACACGTCACAGTACTACTTCATCTGCATCTGTCTTCACTAAACTATGATATTCTTCTTTTTTTCTGGGGCTGCATTATAGAGAAAGAAGAATCTTAGAAGAAACATTAGCTCCTAACACTGAATGATTTCTAATAACTGATCAAACTACAGCCAAACATGACAGAATGTGTAATTTACCACAGATTTCCTTTATAATCCTGATGACTTCTTCTCTCTTTGAACCGAAAAAAAAGATGATAAAATTAATGAGGTCTTAAATTAACACGTTTACATGTAAATCTCAGTGTCATTTGTTCCACTTTACTCACTGTCAGCCCAGGTTCCCCCTTTTCTCCAGGTCTCCCCTACAAAATAAAAGTCTGATGAGCAGGTAGAATGAGAAGCTGGCGTCGGTCTAATGCCCATAAGACATGTTCACGGCGACATTATAATCATTTGGTGCCAAATTACATCAGCATCATTCACTGCAAACTTTTTCATATAGTATCTTAAATTTAACAAAAGAAAAAGAAAAAGAAAGATCCACAGCAATCAGGGGTCAGAGTTCATACTATGAGCTAACATGCCTACAAGTGTCTTACACTGAATCCCACTGAAAGTTAATCAGGAGTCATTATACTCCTACCTCATAACTAATCATAGCTGAAAATCAAATTGTTAACAGAGAAATGTGATCATCACTAACCTATAAGAATGCATTTTAAGACATGCTATATTACCATTGGTCCAGGAGATCCAGGTTCTCCATATTCTCCCTTGTCTCCTTTCTTTCCCCAGGCTCCAGAAATGCCTCTATCACCCTGTGTGTGTGTGAAAGCAATCCTTATTACAGCAAATTCAGAGCAGAGGTGATGAGTCACCAGTCATGCAAACATCGGCATATGCAGTATCCCTATTGTTTGTACCTTCTCCCCTGGAAGGCCATCCCCCGGTGGCCCCCGGGGGCCCATTGGCCCCTGAAACCCAGGCTCCCCCTGAGAATAAAGAAGAAGTGGTAAACGTAACAAGGGTATCATCAACATATGGACTTATATCAGATGACTCATGAGGGGACAATGGTCATCTTACAGGCTGAGATGATAAAGTTGACGGTTGGCTCTGTTACTGGGTCAGGGACCAAACCCATCTTTGATAAATAACATGATACAGCTGCAATACATTTTTGATCCCACTGTCTTGTCCGACACCGTACCATCCTTGTCAAGTGTTTCTTACCTTTGGTCCCTGGAGGCCCTCTCCTGGAGGGCCTGGCAGGCCTGATGGGCCAGGTTGCCCTATAGAACCCTGTGAATAAAGAGAGTACATTGCAGCCATTGTGAAGTTATAAGTTATATATGATATACAGAGGAAATGGTTTATAAGAGCAATAAAAATGGTCTAACTCCCTTCATACTGTATATTCACACACTGACCTTCGCTCCATAAAGTCCAGTTCCAGGTGGACCTGATGGCCCTGGAACCCCTGGCAAGCCTCTGTCGCCCTAACACACAACATGGACAAAAAAATAAACTTGGACTAAAAACAGTTCACCATTTATCCATCGAATGCAGCCTGTTATTTTTTCTTTGTTGCATTTCTGGTTTAGTGTCTTAAATTCTAGTCCAGATTGCAGATAATCCTAAACACAAGCCAACAGTCTCTGTTTCACCTGGATTACATGACCGTTTCACAGACATATCCACATTTATGAGGAGGTCACATGACTTAGTTCACTTAGTACAGTTCACTGTTTTCCATCACCTTTTCTCTCAGTAACATTCAGTCAGGGTTTGGGGAGTGACTGCAGACAGTCTAGTAGGGTTTAGGGAGTGACTGCAGACAGTCTAGTACCGGGACTCTTTGACTCTGAAGGCAGCAGAATAAGGCTTCATTGTCTGTTGGAACCAGCAGGACGTCCATGAAGAAGGCATTGTCTGGATGGGAGCAGATGTTCCTAAACCTGTATGTACCTTTAGCATTACTGGAGTCTTCACAGATGTGCAGGTTACTCATGGGCACTAACACCCCCCATACCATCACATATGTACAGGTTACCCATGGGCACTAACACCCCCCCCCCATACCATCGCATATGTGCAGGTTAACCATGGGCACTAACAACCCCCATACCATCCCAGATGTACAGGTTACCCATGGGCACTAACAACCCCCATACCATCGCATATGTGCAGGTTAACCATGGGCACTAACAACCCCCATACCATCCCAGATGTACAGGTTACCCATGGGCACTAACAACCCCCATACCATCACAGATGCTGCGTTTGAACTTTGTGCTGGTACCAGTCTGGATGGTCCTTTTCCTCTTTAGCCTGGAGGACACAACGTCCATGATTTCCAAAAGCTATCTGAGATGTGGACTCAGACCAGAGGACACTTTTCCTCTTTGCGTCAGTCCATCTCAGCTGAGATCGGGTCCACAGAGGAAGAAATATGTCATTCTCTTTGCATTGTAGAGTCTTAACTTGAATTTGTAGATGCAGTGTTGAACTGTGTTTACACACATAGTGTTCCTGAGCCCACATAGAAATATCCTTTTTAGACTCATGTTGACCATTAATGCAATGCTGAGGGGTCGGAGGTCACTGGCATTAAATGTTGGTTTGTCCTTTCCCCTCACCTGCAGAGATTTGTCCAGAATCTCTGAATGTGTTGATGATATTATGGTCTGTAGACCATTTGTGCGTCTAGAAATGTTGCCCATGCAGTTTTTCACTAAGTGGTGACCCTCTCCCCATCCATCCTTGTAAATGATGGAGCCTTTGGAGCCTCTCCTTTCATTCTCCATCATGATAACAATTCTGAGAATCAACTTCAGGCTTTTTATTTTATGGCTGTTGGATATACAATTTCAAAATTGTTTGTGAACAGTCCTATTTTGTCATTACAGTATGATGACACTGAATGACCACAAACCTTAACAAATGTCCTTTTAGGGATCTCACTCCTATTCATGAATTCACAAGTGACACTTGCACCTCACCTTTGACCCAGGTAGTCCTTTCCCTTCAGGTCCCATCTCTCCTTGTACTCCTGGTAAACCAGGCAGCCCCTAACAATGACAAAAATATGTTCATTTACAAACCCATTTTCTGTTATGCATTAATATGAGACTAATTGATCTGATACCCTCAGTTTTGATGACTGTTTCCTCTCACCTGGGGTCCTGGGAGGCCATCTCCCTTCATCCCTGGAGGCCCCACCGGTCCGGGATTTCCTTTGTTACCCTGCAGTAGGAACAGATGAACAGTCACAATATGAACAGAGTAAAAAATGTTGTTTTATCTACGTATCAGCACGAACAAGAGCAGCTGGAGATGTTGCCATTGGCTTGTACTAATGTGCTGTGATTGGTCTTGTTTAGCCTAATGCTACTGTAATCAGCTGTTCTTTTTTCAAACAGCCACAATCTTTTACACCAAACTTCACCACAATGTGACTGAAATGTGAAAAAAAATAAAGAAAGAAATTAATGCCTCAATATTCAGTTTGAGGTGACCTGAAATATATGTGTGACATATTTCTCTTTTATAATAGTGGTCAGTGGGAAAATGCTAAGCTACAGTATTTCCAATGTCATAATTACTTCATGATAATGTCTTGGTAACTGAGCAGTGAGAAAGTTGTCAAGAACATATGTGACATCAGCTTGTTTGACACTGCTGCAGAAATGGCTTCATATGTATGGCAGGTTAATCGTGCACTGAGGTGTTCATAGGGTGTTTATATACTGTGGCCATGTTACCTTTGACCCAATAATTCCTACTCCAGGTTCTCCAACAAGTCCAGCTGGTCCTACAGGCCCTGCTTCTCCCTATAAAGTCAAAACAAACACTTTATACTGGCTCATAATACAAGCAATTGTGTCCCATATGGTGTGTTGTGGTACTATCAGGGGAGTCCTTACATAATTGTGTTAAATCAGTTCTAAATCAATTCCGAGGTGACTCTGATTGCCTGTATGGGTGCAGCTAAATAGTCCACATTTTAAATAATGACAAATGTAGATGATTGCATGCAGGATGACTGGTGCACCAGATATCATTGATTAGATAGAAGTGATCAGTATCTATTTACAGCTGTGAGACTGGGTTATCATTTAACTTTAGCTCTTCTGTCTCTTCTAATGAATTGGTTTAATCTGTAGTTCTCTGTCTGATTGCTTTTGTTTTTTACCTCATGGGATTCCTTCTAGCAGCCATCACTCTGTCACAACATGAAGTTGATGACTAGAATGGTATTTGGTGGAAAGCTTCCATTTAAGTAATGTTTATTAATTACAAACAGGTGGTAAATTAGCAGGACTGAGCTTATCAGTAGTGTGTCTGTTTGAGTATGGGTGTGTTACTGGGTCCCATCACCTTTGGGCCTGGTAAGCCACGCCCAGGAGATCCGGGTAGGCCCACCATCCCTGGGCTGCCAGGTTCTCCCTGAACAGAGGATTCAGTAAAATGTTAGATGGTAGCTGACAGCTAACAGAGATCAGGCTAGCAGCGCAAACAGGTCTCATCTTTTCTCCATCATCGCACAAAAGGTTTGTCGTAAAGGAGTCCTGCACCTGTACAGCTCACAGGTGATCTGTCTTACTACACTCTGACCATTTCAGTGCCAACATGTGACAAAGAATTACACTGATTTTATTTTTGTCCTAACAATTAAAGGTATAAGTCTGTGACTTATTATAGACAAGCACGAAATAGTCGGGATCCCTGCCACAGGTGCATTTCATTGATGAAAGACATAGTGAATTTTAAATTGAATATTTGAGAAAAAGTTAAAATTTAAAATGAACAAATAAATAACATGCTTAAAAATTATATATACACACACACACACACACACATATATATATATATATATATATATATATATATATATATATATATATATATATATATATATATATATACCTTAACCTACCTTGCTGCTGACTACATTTGTTTGCATTGTGATTCAAACATTTGTATATTATTTTTGTGTAGTTATATTTGAAACTATTTGTGGTGGATGTTTGGACTCGTTCTAGTTTTTTCTTTTTATTTACTAATGTTAAGAGAAGTTGTTCATTATATTTTAGAAGTGACCTGTCAAAGTGGGTCACCTGCCTGCTGTAATACCCCACCTGGTTTCTGGCTCATGGACTGCATACACAACCAAAGCCACTTTTTCTACGTAGCTGAAGTTAACCAAACCAGATCTCTCCCTGGAGTAGCTTTGTCGTAGTTTAACCTCTTCCTGTGTGAAGTTGACTGGTAGTTTCTCCAACACTGATCATATCTAAATTTGACATATTTCCATCATTACTACAACAGGTTCTAGTATCATAGTAATTTGTGACAAACACTGTACAAATACTGTACTGTCTGTCTGTAAAATGGATTTAAAATGTGTGTTACACATTTAGTGTTACATTATAGTTTATATATTACATAAATAGTGTTACATTTTTAGTATTACATAGGCTTTATCACTGTCGACTCTGATAGTGTTATGAAAACTATTATTATTATAGTTAGGAGAGGAGAGCAGAGGAAAAGAGGAGAGGGGGACACCCTGGAAGATGTTATTTAATTTTAACAATCTGACAAAATAATTAAATCAACACCATCTGAGTGATCTTAGTCTGGATTTACAGACAGGTTTTATTATTGGTTCACCTCCACTGCTCTCATTAACCTCATTTACAGCAGCAGCAGGCAGCTGTTTTTATGATAACACCACAATGTTATTTGTGTATGCAGACAGGAGGTAAAAGGGTCCAGCTGGTTTGACCTCTATGCCCTTCCATATGGCTGAAGACTTTTAAATGAAATGACTCTATAGAGTCACCAGACTCTATGAACCAAGACCTCATATAACCAAACCTTACAGTCATTAAACGTGACCTGGTCTAACCTGTGTGTTACTGCGACAGCTGTCTGAACCTAATTAACCACTCCAGTGACATTTGAACCTGACAGTATTTAAAGGGAACCTGTGTTCAACATACCTTAGCTCCTGCAGGTCCAACTGGGCCTGGAGACCCTGAAAGTCCTCTTGGTCCACGGTCACCTCTGTCTCCCTGTGGAAGAACCCAGACACATGATGTCATCCATCTCAGCAGCTCTGTTTCCTTCATAGAAAACAGCTCAGACATCTCTCCTCCCAAAGGTAAATACATTAGTTCATAAAACATTGATATCTATAGGTAGTGTGTTCTATAGCTGATATCTATAGGTAGTGTGTCCTATAGCTGATATCTATGAGTAGTGTGTTCTATAGCTGATATATATAGGTAATGTGTTCTATAGCTGATATATATAGGTGGTGTGTTCCATAGCTGATATCTATAGGTGGTGTGTTCCATAGCTGATATCTATAGGTGGTGTGTTCTATAGCTGATATCTATAGGTAGTGTGTTCTATAGCTGATATCTATAGGTAGTGTGTTCTATAGCTGATATCTATAGGTGGTGTGTTCAATAGCTGATATCTATAGGTGGTGTGTTCTATAACTGATATCTATGAGTAGTGTGTTCTATAACTGATATCTATAGGTAGTGTGATCTATAGCTGATATCTATAGGTAGTGTGTTCTATGGCTGATATCGATGAGTAGTGTGTTCTATAGCTGATATCGATGAGTAGTGTGTTCTATAGCTGATATCTATGAGTAGTGTGTTCTATAGCTGATATCTATAGGTAGTGTGATCTATAGCTGATATCTATAGGTAGTGTGTTCTATAGCTGATATCTGAGTAGTGTGATCTATAGCTGATATCTATAGGTAGTGTGATGTATAGCTGGTATCTATAGGTAGTGTTCTATACCTGATATCTATAGGTAGTGTGATCTATAGCTGATATCTATAGGTAGTGTGTTCTATATTTGATATCTATAGGTAGTGTGTTCTATAGCTGATATCTATAGGTAGTGTGTTCTATAGCTGATATCTATAGGTAGTGTGATGTATAGCTGGTATCTATAGGTAGTGTTCTATACCTGATATCTATAGGTAGTGTGTTCTATAGCTGATATCTATAGGTGGTGTGTTCTATAGATTATATCTATAGGTAGTGTGTTCTATAACTGATATCTATAGGTAGTGTGTTCTATAGCTGATATCTATGAGTAGTGTGCTCTATAGCTGATATCTATAGGTAGTGTGATCTATAGCTGATATCTATAGGTAGTATGTTCTATAATTGATATCTATAGGTAGTGTGTTCTATAGCTGATATCTATAGGTAGTGTGATCTATAGCTGATATCTATAGGTAGGATGTTCCATAATTGATATCTATAGGTAGTGTGTTCTATAGCTGATATCTATAGGTAGTGTGTTCTATAGCTGATATCTATAGGTAGTGTGTTCTATAGCTGATATCTATAGGTAGTGTGTTCTATAGCTGACATCTATATAATTTAGTAGTGTGTTGGTCTGGTGAGCCTTAAGAGACTAGACATATAATCATTGGTGCCAGCCGCCACTGATTAAAGATGACCTTTTCTCCTGGGATGCCTCTCCCCGGTGCTCCCTCTAGGCCTCGCAGACCTGGCAACCCCATTTCTCCCTGGATCAAACAGCAGATAAAAATGTGTCACAGCTTTTAAAAAACAACATTTCCATGTGAATCACAAGCTAGTTAGTGATTCCATTGACTGTTCAAAACATGGACATTTACCTCAGGTAAAATGATGAACAGATGAAACTTCTATGGTGAGCTGGCTTTATTTTTATACACATATCACAGACTAAAAAGCCGGAGGGACTTAAGGTAAATCTAATCATTAGATTGTTGTAAAACTGGACAGGTATTTGATAAAATGTAGGCACAAGGTGATCACAAGGAGCAGTTTTTAATCTATACAATAAGGCCCATTCCCTCTCTCTGTGTAGACGGGAAGTTAAAGGATAAAACGACCTCACCTTAGACCCAACAACTCCATCCTCACCAGGAATGCCTGGTATCCCAGCAGCCCCTTCAGGGCCCGCTTCCCCCTGGAAAACAAAGCATAAGCTCAAAACCTCTGAGTCCCACACTTCACTCTATATTACGTATCATAGGAGAATCTGGGGGTGCTACCTTTGGTCCTGGATCCCCAACACCCCTCTCTCCATGAGGTCCAGGCTCTCCAGGAAAACCCTGGTCTCCCTGGAAAGCATCAAAAAACAATTAAGTGAAAGTCATGAGGGCCTTCAGTAGTATATGTGGTGGTGTATCACTGAATCAACAGACTGACTCAGTAACATCCATCCCACAGAATCCACAGTCTGCTAACCTTAGCTAACATTAGCCACCATTAGCTACCAGTGTGTATCTTAGAGTTTATGAATTTGACTTTTTTTGTGAGAGGAAATGTTACAGTCCAGCTTTAAGATAATGTTTTATACTATATGTATATTTCTCATATTTTCATGAATTCATTTTTCATGGGCCCTATTTTGGTGCTCCATAGTGGATGGTCTAAAGTCCACCGTGTCAACAAATTTAGGGTGCATACACAACTTTTTTGCAAGTTAAATGGAACAAAAGAGACGATGTGTGTTTTTGGACATAACATGAATCAAGCCAATCAGCGTCGTCTCTCATTCTCTGTTGTGATTGCACCTGATGCCCACAGCCTACTCATGCATTAATGCCATTTTCACTGAATATTGACTCATGAGATCTAGTGATGAAGAACAGCATGGCTTGTGGTCTTTCTGATTGTATATGAGCAAATGCAGCTATATCTAAGTGAGGAAGAGGAGGAAGAGGGCTGCTCTACATCCCTGTGCAGGATTCCATTAAGTTACCTTAATATCGTTAGTTCTTTAAATCTCTTGACATGCTGACAGGATCTAATGATTACTTCTACCAAGGAGGTTATGGTTTCACTTGTTTGTTGGTTGGTTGGTTGGTTTAATTATTTATTAACAGGAAATACGCCATTAAACCAATTGTGGTGTAAATCCAGGATTCTTTTTAATAACTGTCGTCAACATAATGAGGGATACATTTGTCAACATTTTCCCTAAAAACGCAAAAAGTTCTCTAAAACTCAAAGTTTTATGGAACTACTATTTAGGGAAAATATTTTATTTGTATGGGTGGCAAGTGGATGCAAATGTACATGTTGATTTTCATGATGGCAGAGCCGATCGGGGCATCACTAGTATGTATAAAACAGAATGCACTCACGCTGCGAACCTGCCTATGGTCCATAGGACTGTACCTACATTTAGGATTGACACTTCCTGGGGCGCCAAGATAGATGCAAGTCCTTAAACAAAGTTGGTGCTGGGTGTGAAAATAATAACTTCCTCCCTCGGACACTAGCAGGGCTGTTTTCAAAATCCTATTAATAATCTCAAAGTCACAGTCTCAGTTCTCTACTGATGCTCTGCTACTAACCTTTGATCCAACTATACCCAGTCCAGGAGGCCCTCTTGGACCAGAAGGTCCAGCAGGCCCTTGGTCCCCCTAAAGCCAAAGAGAAACATCAGAATAACTGTAGTTCCACAAAGGATAAACATGACAAACAGATTCCTAACAGTTTCATTAGGCTTGCCTTTTCTCCTTGGATTCCTGCCCCTGGAAATCCCACCAACCCCGGCAGCCCAGGGGCTCCTGTGTTTCCCTGTGGGTCAAACAGGTGAGAGGTCAGTCAGGTCAGCCTTTACAGCATCACAGGTTTTAACTTTATAGTATGTCAGCAATCCCAACATGTTTAACAAGTAGCCATACCTTATCTCCTTTATACCCGACCCCTGGTGGTCCACGGCTGCCTTTGGGACCCTCATATCCTCTGTCACCCTGGAAAAAACCCACTGGGAGGGTTACAATTTTCATTTCTCGCCTAATTCTTTAGTTTTAAAGCAATAATATTTTGTATTCTGTTAGAAATTTGTAAGTGTTTTGGAAAACGTTTATCCCCAAACATCACAGACTGTCTTGAATAAAGGATAAATAAAATACATTAAACATGTCCTGAAATTTACCTTGGGGCCTGGAAGACCCTCACCTGGAAACCCTGGGGATCCTTGAGTCCCTGGAGGCCCTGCTGGACCCTAAACATCAAAACAGGATAGTAAGTTCAAAATAGTGAATTAACAGATTAATACATAATATTAGTGATCATAGACTGGGAACCATACAATATTCACTCTGAGGCAAATGGTGGAAAAAAACGTCACTGTACATTCACAGTAATCTCTTCATTTGTTGTGTGACAGTGTTTACAAGATCAGAGCAGAGTCTGTGAGATACTGAAACTGCTGCCACCCAAATATAACAGAGATGAAGTGTCTGTGCTACTCAAGGCATTGAAAATTGAAAATATTTGAGCAAAGCTTAAAAAAAAGCAACTTCAAGTTATGAAAACCATCAAATTCAGTCAGTTCCAAAGATCAGGTTACTTTAGACTAGGCTGGTTAAAATCAGACACCACCCAGAGGATGGATGGATGGATGGATGGGAATAAGTTATTTAATTTTTTGGGAGAATCTGCCCAGCCTAAGAGGAAATGCTCACTCTGTTTTCCCTACGACTAAAATTCTGGACGGATCCAGGTTCAAGGCCTTTGGTGAGTGATGGTGAAAGAATCTAAATACAGGTGTTGCATATCCATCAGAATGTAACCTCTGGGGAGAAGAGACCCTTGGCGAAGGTTTGCGGTCTTGTGAACTCACCGGGGTCCCTGGCTCACCCCTCCCAATTGGTCCAGGAGGGCCTGTTCTTCCTTGGTTCCCCCTGTCACCCTGAAAAAGAATAAAGTTTACAGATTAGAGCATAACAAACAAGTAGACAGGACATGCATTGTCTTACCTGCAGATGGGTACAGTAAGAATGTCATTCTAAAGCAAACCTGAACTGACCTTGGGACCAGGGAAACCGACGCCATTGTCTCCTGGAGGTCCAGGTGCTCCCCTCAGTCCTCGCTCACCCTTTGAGAAGAAGAGAAATGAACATATAAAGTGTCCATAGCTTTAATCTGATTACCTCTGGAGGTTATGTCATCATCCATGTGTCTGTTTGTGTAGGTCTACAAGATATTTTTTTAAGTTATGAACAGAATTCAGTGACATTTAGTGGAGGGAGGGGCCGAAGGCCGACAAAGAGTTGATTAGATTTTGAGACAGAATCAGGTGTGAATCAAGGATTTACTTTTGGTTCTGTTTACATAGTAAGATATGGCATATTTTGACATAAATAATAATCAATAAGATTTATTTTTGTTAAAATATTTCTCAATGAAAAATAAGCTACATGTGTCAATGTAAAAAAGTCAAGTATATTCAATCTATGTGAAAACATAACAAAGGAGGTTGTTTTAACTGTGTCTGCTTGTTTGTTTGTTTGTTTGTTTGCTTGAATTTGGATTAGAGTTAAATTCAAATGAAAGGAACTGGGAGAATCTGGGCTTATGTTTTGATATATCTTTCTTAGCTTTTGAAATACATCCAGACACATATCGCTATATCAATATGGATTTTAGTGCTGATCCTCTGTTATTTTCAGTAAAATCAAATCACTGTTCCTGCTGCAATCATTTGTTGTCGGTGTTCACCACCTTCTGTATGGAAAAAACAGTTCTGGTTATATCACATGTGTAAGGACTGCATTAGGAGGAATGCCTTCAATTATTAGTTATCGGGGAGTATAGTGGGAGTGTGATATAATGTTTAAAAATAAGTAGATAAAATATTGAAATACTGCATTTTAATACCTAAGATGTTACAAAATCTAACGTATATTATTTCTGAAAATAATATCTAGATATGTAAAAATTTGTTTCAGTCGTTACGAATCTGTAGCAATTTATTTCCTTTTTCTTCAAATAATAAGTGTTTTAATGGCAATGGTGTTGGTGGAGGTATGCGCTCTCTCAGGGCTCTCGGAGGGCTCTCTGAGGAGTCTCTGAGGGCTCTCTGAGGTCTCTCTGAGGAGTCTCTGAGGGCTCTCTGAGGACTCTCGGGGGGCTCTCTGGGGGCTCTCTAAGGAGTCTATGAGGACTCTATGAGGGCTCTCTGAGGAGTCTCTGAGGGCTCTCTAAGGTCTCTCTGAGGAGTCTATGAGGACTCTATGAGGGCTCTCTGAGGAGTCTCTGAGGGCTCTCTAAGGTCTCTTTGAGGACTCTCTGAGGAGTCTCTGAGGGCTCTCTGAGGTCTCTCTGAGGAGTCTCTGAGGGCTCTCTGAGGTCTCTCTGAGGAGTCTCTGAGGGCTCTCTGAGGACTCTCGGGGGGCTCTCTGGGGGCTCACTAAGGTCTCTCTGAGGAGTCTATGAGGACTCTCTGAGGGCTCTCTGAGTAGTCTCTGAGGGCTCTCTGAGGAGTCTCTGAGGGCTCTCTAAGGTCTCTCTGAGGAGTCTATGAGGACTCTATGAGGGCTCTCTGAGGAGTCTCTGAGGGCTCTCTAAGGTCTCTCTGAGGAGTCTATGAGGACTCTCTGAGGGCTCTCTGAGGAGTCTCTGAGGGCTCTCTAAGGTCTCTCCAAGGAGTATGTGAGGGCTCTCTAAGGTCTCTCTGAGGAGTCTCTGAGGGCTCTCTGAGGTCTCTCTGAGGAGTCTATGAGGACTCTATGAGGGCTCTCTGAGGAGTCTCTGAGGGCTCTCTAAGGTCTCTTTGAGGACTCTCTAAGGTCTCTCTGAGGAGTCTATGAGGACTCTCTGAGGGCTCTCTGAGGAGTCTCTGAGGGCTCTCTAAGGTCTCTCTGAGGAGTCTATAATGACTCTCTAAGGTCTCTCTGAGGAGTCTATGAGGGCTCTCTAAGGTCTCTCTGAGGAGTCTCTGAGGGCTCTCTAAGGTCTCTCTGAGGAGTCTCTGAGGGCTCTCTAAGGTCTCTCTGAGGAGTCTATGAGGACTCTATGAGGGCTCTCTGAGGAGTCTCTGAGGGCTCTCTAAGGTCTCTTTGAGGGCTCTCTAAGGTCTCTCTGAGGAGTCTATGAGTACTCTATGAGGGCTCTCTGAGGACTCTCGGGGGGCTCTCTGGGGGATCCCTCAGGTCTCTCTGAGGACTCTCTAAGGTCTCTCTGAGGAGTCTATGAGGACTCTCTGAGGGCTCTCTGAGGAGTCTCTGAGGGCTCTCTAAGGTCTCCCTGAGGAGTCTATGAGGGCTTTCTGAGGGCTCTCTAGTTTATTTGTTGTATTTGAAACTTGAGTTCTTACTTTAGCTCCAGATGGCCCCTCTGGACCCTGGTCTCCAGGTCCTCCCGTGGCTCCCTGAGAGAGGAACAAAAAACACAAAGTAAAATATTACATGAATGAAATAATGAATTTAATATAAAAACATGAAAGAGTTAGTCAATACTGTTGACATGTTTTGGGTTTAAGACATTTAGAGAATCTGCTTCTAACAGAGAGTCAAACCAAGATAATCAGGTTATGTTTGAAGGATTTAAAGGTCTGGGTTGTGAAGTAACTACTTGTTAGTGACTTGGTCAATGAACACAATGGTTAGAGCAACGTTAAATGAAGTGATTATATTAATTTTAAGTGAATTATCAAGATATCCTACACTGAAGCAGAAGTGACCACTGAGCACATTGTAGATATTGACATTTTCCTCCCATATCTAAACCTGGCGGCTACATTACCCACAATGCAGCTCGGCTGTTCTGCTAGTGATAACTAATATAGTCTCAAATTACACCAAATTGTGTGGCGTTGACAGAGGTATGTACCATTCTAGTGTGTGCATGTACTTAGCTGCCTAGTTGGGAACAATTCATATTAATATTACTTATATTAATATTGTTAAATACTTTTCCTACGGGTATAGAGTTGTTGGTGTTTGATCTGATGTTGTATTTGTTAACTACAGTCCTTTTTCACTGAACTGTCATAGCAGGAACATGCACTGTAAATCTGAACACTATTCCTCTGTATTAATTGTCATACAGGGACAAGCTGTAAACCGCAATCAGCGAGAAATAATACATGTTTACAGAATGAATGTCATTATTTACGGGAATGTACAGTGAACTTACCAGTAAGCAGCAGAGCATCATGGGAAAATGAAAGAAAAGTGTTGGAACTAAAATTTTAAATTGAAACAGAGTCACTACAATCTGCTCAGCCTTTAGACACAGATCTCCAGAGCTGCGAGGAAACCTCCACTGAGTGATATAAGACACGATTTTTATCATGACCCCCATGCACCAAAGGGGGCGTATAGGTTTATTGTTACCCGTCAGTCTATAACAGATTTGATAGGAGGTCTGGTTTATCCACATCTCCTCAAAAACTGACACACAGAATTCAATGAAATCTCCAACATACTTTGTCGGAGTCCTAAAGGTTTGCATCTCATCCTTGCTTCCTTCATTTAGCTAATTTTAACATTTTAAGGAACATTTAAACTTGGTCAACTAAGACTCATTTTTTGTGTTTTATTTGCTTTATTAGTGTTGAGAGGGAATAAATGACATGTGCCCAAATCCTAATCCTGTGGGAAAACGTCTGCTCAGTGACTACAACCACACATTTCAAGCTTTGATACCGTGTTTGGACAGACTACTTTAGGAGAGGGATAAGGCCTAATCCACAGCTCACATTCCACATGTGCAGGGCAGGAGATGGACTCAGAGTGTGTGGCTTTCACTGCAGAGCTGATTGTTTCAGCGCGGATGTGGGGGGGACAGAGGAATCTTTCAATTTGACCACATACCCATCCAGGTATGAAGTCTATGAGGAGTTCTGTCCTTTTTAAAGACATGCCTGTTTCACAGGTGGACTACGTGGTGGTAGCAACAGACGTCTTAATGAAACAGACACACTGAGGTTAGAGACCCCATGTTATCAATAAATCACTCTGAAATACCAGAACTTAAATATCAGTACTTGAATATGAACTGTGATGTCATTTCTTCAAAGGACAGGTAAGCATTTTGAGAAATATCCGATGTACTTATCAGATTTCTTTCTGACGGTATGATGAGAAAACCCATGTCAATGTCTCTGTCTTTAGTATAGAGCTAGAGTTGGGATGTTGTTAGCCTAGCTTAGCATAAAGACTGGAAGCGGGGGAAAACAGCTCGCAATGACATGAATAATTGACATGTGATGTTTACCTATGTGATCAAATGTTCTCTGAGTGCTCTCTACTTTCACCTGTACACTAACAGAAATGTAAAAGAAGCTAGGTGTTGTTTTTTTGGGCTGGAAGTACGACTACCAACTACTACAATAATTCTCAGTACTTTTGAAATGTACGTATGTAACATATATTACCAGATACAGTTACTATGTGTAGGCACTATGGTATTCCAGGTGTTATTTAGGTTTTATTCTCAGACTTACACAGTGATGGCATCCGTGCCTGAAATGGACCGGCACTCACCGGTAATACCAGTTTTGTCCTTGTGAGTACCCTTACTTTTTATCGGGAAGAAACAATATCATCTAATGACAAATGAGTGACTCATTGTGACAGATAAGAAAACAGAAGATGTGCAGAAAGGTTAAATCTTTGGGAGCACACTGTGGAGTGTAAAGAGTATTGATTAATGGGATAACATGTTCAAACTTCACCTGATCTCCTCTGGGGCCTCTGGGTCCAGGAGGTCCACCTGCACCCTAAGGAAGTTGATCAACATGATATCACTACAAAAAAAAAAAAAACCCTCATCATAGCAATTAAATAAATCAGATAAATTATGAAACCTACTTGTTCTCCCTTTTTACCGGGGGCACCACATTCACCCTGTTCTCCCTAGAAAATAAAACCAGTAAAGATTCAGGTGAAGTGAAGCTTAATGGAAACGTCTTTCTGATCTGGTTTACTGTCATGGATCAGATCCATCCGTTAGTTCCTCTTCATTTGAAAGGTTTTATTGTGTTAGCCTTGTTCCATGCCATGTGTTTTTGCTGCACACCCCCTGTCGTCTTTTCTTGTGATCTGTTTTGACCTTTTGTTTCCCCTGTCTCGGTTTAAGTTTTCTGTTTTTAGTTCTGGTTTGTTCTCTCTCCCTCTGTTTCTTTATAGCCCTGTCTCATGTGAGTTTATCGTTGTATCCTCCTCATGTTTTCCACTTTAACATTTTCCCTCCAGTGTGTGATTGTCTGATTGTCTCCACCTGTTGTTGATTGTCTCCTCCTCCCTGTGCCACCTGTGTGTCGTTATCTCAGTGTATTTAGTCTGTGCGATTCCCTCTGTTAGTTCCCAGTTTGTCGTCAATGTCTGATCTCATGTTTCTCAGTTTTTCTAGTGTTTATTCCAGTGCTTGTCTTTAAGTTTTTCTGTTATTTGGGTTTTTGCCTGCTCATTGGATTTTGTTTCTGCCTTTTGTTGTTTGCTTTGGACTGCCCTTTGTGTTTTTTGACATCAGACTGTTTCTTGGTTTTTATTTTGTATATTAAGTGTTTGAACTGCACTCTGCCTTCTATGTTGTCCAGAAACTAGAGCCCTGTTTGTCCAAGCTCCACACACAAAAACCAAAAACGCAAAATACAAAGTATCTTACATCTCTTGCAGAAGCACTGCATTCAAAAGTATATAAACTCTTCTAGAAGTTATACTTCTGCTTCCAAACTTTACACAAAAATAAATAGATTTTTGCACTGCAAACTGCACACAGCTGTGCTAAACCTAAAATATTTTTAACATTTCTACGATGCTAAAAACACTGTCACTGTATGTCTTTGGCATTTTCATGTCTTTCTTTCTCCTCTTGCTCCAACACCTCTTCCTTTAACTCTTTCTCCAAAATTGTGTGCATTGTTGTGCACACCAAAGAGCAAACCTGACTCCTATTTTTGGTATTCAAGCTTTCTGTTTTAAATGTGTCTGATGGAGAGAAGTGTGTTTGGTGTTTCACAAAAAGTGTGAGGCTGAGAATGTGCGTAGAGTAGTGGGCTGACATTTTGCTCCTTGTGTGTCGAGTTTCAATAACTATTATTTTTTTATTTTAGTGTGTGAGCAATTGTATATAACTAATAATGCATAGAAATAGTTCACACATGTTTTCATAAGTCTTTGTATTTCATACCTTGATTTAGCAGTAATGTTAGTGATTATTTATAAATGCAAATTAGCATTTAAAAATGTGTAACATGAAAATTTGTACATACCTTTTCCCCTTCGCTGCCAGTTCGACCCTGTAGAGAGGGAAGTTGTACATGAGACAGTCAGACAGTTGTTGTCCATCAACCATCAGGCTACTGTAACAGGAAGTCAACCAACAACTGTCAAAACAGGACTACATGTTAAAGAGCTCATAGTACCTACTACCCATCTTCAGCATTACTCTCCCAGGATGCAGTTACTTGTGATCCCTAGACTCTCAGAGCCAGAGCCTTCAGTTCTCAGGCTCCTCTCCTGTGGAACCATCTTCCAGTCAGGGTCCAGGAGGCAGACACCCTCTCTACATTTAAGAGGAGGCTTAAAACTTTCCTTTTTGATAAAGCTTATAATCAAGGCTGTCTTAGTCTAGTCGTTAGCTATGCTGCTTTAGGCTTAAGCTGCATTTCCACTACACGGTACCAGTTCTACTCTACTCGACTCCACTCACCTGTTTTGGTTTTCAAAAAAAAAAAGTACCTGGTGTGAAAGATAAATCTGTCTTGTTTGTGCATTAAGCATCTGGAGGTGATTAGCCTAGCTTAGCATAAGGAAGTAGGTGGAAACAGCTGGCCTAGTTTGGTCTAAAGTTTAAAACCTATTTCTTTGGTAAGACTTATAATAACATGTGCTCACTGACTGTTTCTAACAATCTGTGCTACAGACAGAGACATGGCACAGGAATACTGGGCTAATGGATGAACTGCTGGCTGTCAAAAGAAGATTGAGAGAAATATTTGCTGGTTACCTCAAGGCCCTCCATTCCTGGACGTCCATTCAGGCCAGGTTCCCCCTACAGTGACCAAACCCAGACAAAACAACACATCACTCGACACTCCATGGATTCTTTCTGTTACCAGTGCTGGATTAAAGAGACAATAGAGACTTACACGAGACCCCTTTGGACCTTGAGCTCCATCAGACCCCGGCTCGCCTGGTTTCCCCTAGATAAAAGTAAAGGGAGAGATTTCACCCATTGAGAATATTTGGGCCCCTTTAAGGTTGGATCCCATGTATGTATAGGGAACAGGTCATTCCCAGTGCAACCTGTCTGTAACCCCTGTCCAAGATAAACGTTCACCTCAGAGCAAACGGTTCTCAGATCATCCCAGCTGCTGTGTTTGCTCAGGTTTAATCTTCCATCCTTGACCTTTGCTGCTCTTCAGCAGTGCTACCAGTGAAAACAGCCCTTTCAGGTGGCCCGTTCGCCACCTGCTACACTTGCATTGTGGGAAACATTTCCTGCTCTTTCACCTCTTCTCTCTGTAGTGCTCTGAATGAAGGCCAGATGCACCTGCTGCTGGAGGCCAGGCGGGGAGAAACCCTCACTGTTCAGGAATAACAAGCCCCTGAGGGAGGCTGACTGGGCTCTGGGTGGCTCAGAGAGGTCAGGAGACACTGGGCGGTTAGCTGGTCCAGATATAACCCTAATGGTCTCCAGGATATCGGAGCAGTCCAAGCAGCTCATTCCCACACATGTGATCAGAAAGTGTAGAAACTTTCTCCAGGATCAGATATTCAGCTCGCTGCATGGCCCAGCTGGTCCACATGTCTACCACTCTGACAGGAAGCAGCTACGAGGAAGATGTTAGTCCAGCTTACGGCTGTTAAAAGTATCAAAGGAGTAAATGAGCATACTATAATAATCTCACCGGGTTACCAGGGTGACCCCTCTGTCCTCTCTCACACAGACAGGTCTTTGGCTGTGGGTGCTGAAATAAAAACATAATCAACAATCAGCTTAGATATAATGTTAAAAAAAAAGAGAGAAGGAAGAAATATGCTGGCCTGTTATAATCTGATAGCTGGCTAAAGGTTTATTGCTGCTTATTTCCTCTTGAATGTGTTCATATTCTGGTAAGAACAGGATCAAAAGCAACAACAAAAAAAAAAAGCAGATGTGAGTAAATGATCCCAGAGATGATGCTCAAAATCTCTTACTTACCACAGTTTTGATGATTGTGCTCTGAAAGGAACAAAGACAGAATAGTCAGAGTTCATTCCTGCAGAAAGCAGAACTGAAAGCATCAGATCCAGTACATTCAAAGGTTTGTATTAGAACTCCACACTGTATGTAGTATGAAGGGACTTAAACCTCCTCAGGTTTAACTCGGGGTCTCAAGGAAAGTGACAAACTGATCTGGAATCAACATTTACAACCTGACAGCCAACAAATCCAGAGAGGCTTGTTGGCGGCTCAGCGTTGTCGTTTATTCTGTGTTTGGTCTTAAAGACTCTTCTTTTATTTGCGTATGATTGAAGTGTTTGATACAACAGTGTTTTATGGCAACAGTTGTTTACATATAATCTACCATTCTAAGTTCAAATGTATGGCTGAATTAAACGGTGGAAAATAAACAGACTGTTTCTTGTAGCTCCGTCTGTCTTGCGGGTGATGTCATAAATGAAAAGAGAAATATATTGTGCAGCCCTTCGGTCTCTTATAGTAAAATACTGGTGCTATTAGGCCTTTTCAGATGAACATAGAGATTCAAATTTATTCTCATAATGTTTAATTTTTTGTTTTTAACTCCTGTAACTGATGGCTCTGAAACACCACTGTAGTCATACAGACATCCTCTGAAGCAGCCAGGCTGGAGGACCTCCTGTGTGGATGTAGTTATCGGTTGAGTTAACCTGAAGCATACTGCGTTTACATCAAACACTGCTTTCATTGTTTGTTTGTTTTCAACCCTTCTGTCTCTTTTATGGTCCGTCTCAGTCTGTTTTCTCATTAACAACATCATTCGCACACAAACTACACACAAACGTGACTGACCAGTTCATGGAAGAGTCTGTCGTCCAGCTGGGGGTCAGCGAGGCTGAGGACGTGCTGCTGCGGTGGGGCGCTGGCGATGGATCGTAGTTTTACACCCACGGGAACGTCCCTGGGTGTCGGGTTCGACAGCCTGATGATGAACACCCTGATGTTGTGCTGTTTGGCCTCAGCTGCAGCTCTGACTGCGCTGGGGCTGCGGGGGTGGTCCTGTCCGTCTGTCATCAGCAGCACCACTCTCAGGCTGCTGGAGGACGTCTCACGGATGAACACCTGGGTGGCGTTGGTGAGGGCGTAGGCGGAGTAGGTGCCGTGGCCGATGACGGTCATGGCGGCCACCCGGCTGTGGAAGACGTCCACGTCCTGCCAGTCCCTGAAGTTGTGCTCCACTAACACTGTGCTGCTGTACTGCAGAGCGGCGAGCCGCAGACGCAGGCGCCAGCCAGCGGAGTGAAGCTGCAAGAGCTTGGTGCTGAAGCGCAGGACGAACTCCTTTTGTTGCTCAAATAGCAGAGACTTGGCCTTCTCTGAACTGTCTACGATGAACATGATCTCCACCGGGCAGATCAGGGCTGAGCAGAAGAAAAACATCACACTTACATTCTAATAGCAACCATGTGGCTTCAGCACCACTGTTCATCTTCTACTCATATCAGTGGGATTCATCGCGGTGACCACGGAGACCGTCCTAAACACTCCAGTCAACTCTTCTGTTCGATGACAATGCATCTTAAAAAGTTGACTGTTTCTAATAGAATCAAATTCAATATATTGGGTCTGTCAATATTATTGGATCGCAGACATAGCAGGTATTTTCCTGTGATGTCACACCCAGGGTGGGAAGCTCAGATGTTGGGATAATAATGTCTGCTGTAGGTCCATATTGATCAGAATTGATCAGCAGCTTAAAAGACAATGGATCAGGACAACCTGGAGGGACATCGTGTCACGTTTGTGGATGGAGAAACAGGGAACACCGGGAAAAGGAGGACGCAGATGAATCTTAGGGTTGGGCTCACTTTTGAACCAATATCTGTACCAAACCCCAGGTACCAGTTTGTACCCATCACTGTTTTTTTGTGCTTAATTCTCTCTGCTTTCTCACAGACTGTTTTAGCATATAATTAGCATGTTGCTACAGAATTTCAGACAGTCAGTGTCTGGCTGTGTTCCCATACAGATTACATTGAATACTGTACAAAAGGCTTAAATAACTGTGTCCAAAATGTGTTACGTTTTCAGAATTTATTTCCACCTTTTGTATCGTGTGACACAGCAATGTTAGCTAGAAGTCGTTGTATAAAAGTAGTTAATGGATGATCAGATATTGTTTTATTTTGAAACGCGTCCCTCTGGATTGTCACCATCTCATCTCTTTTCATTTGCTGATCTTTGAATTGGTCAAATCAGAAGGATCTGGTTTATTCTCCATATTTACAACCGTGAACAGAGCAGTGTGGTACCGTTAGAGGAGGAGGGCCTCTGTGTGAACCCTGATGTCAGTCATAGTGTTCATCCTGTCAGAAGGCTTCAAGTTCAGATAATGTCAAACATAATCAAGTTGAATTTTTTTCTTTCTTTCAGGTTTTATCAGTGAGCCCTGTAACTTTAGACGAGGTCATTTACAGCACGGAGACATTTCATAACTATTTAAAACACTTACTTTTGGGCTCATTAAGGATGACGTCATTATCATCTCTCTGTCCTTTCTTTCTTTTCTTTTGGCATTCGGTTGGACTGGACAGAGCCAAAGCTACGATCAAAACCTTTAGGAACCACCGCATAGTCATCGTTCAGTCCAGCTGCTCAGCCTGGAAAAAAGACAAGACGATTATATTTGGAAATGATTCTCCTGTGTGACTGAAGAATGCAAAAACAGACTTGGGATGGAAAAGAAACGACACTGGAACGAGAGATAAGGGATGGAAAATGAACAGCTAAATGCATCAGTCCTTTGACATCTTAAATCGCTTCAATCCAAAGTCTGCAATGATTTCACACGGACAAAAGAGGGAGACAACACTACAACAACGGCTGCAGACGACACCGTGGGGTTCCTGCAGCATCTTCTGATATAAAACAGCTGGATGCCTGTTCCCTTCTTTTAAGTCACTGATGTTTGTCTCTGATGAATGTTCTTTAGAGACAGACATCATTGAAGGTCATGTTTAAAATCAATAAGTAGGACTGATTCATGTATTGGATTTTATAAGATTTTGCATACATGTAATGAAGTACTTTAAATTGTGAAGTATGTAATTTGACGTAGCCAAACTTAGCAAATAAGAAATTGCACAGGAATTTCTATCAAGACAGTGATTTTATGCAATGATATATATTTATATATAAAGGTAGATATGCCATAATAAAGGGTTTTATACATATTGCCCTCCTCTAATCACTGCTCTTCATTAGTACTACTGCAATTACTACTGACAATACTATACTATAACTACTAATACTTTCTACACCTTTACTAGAGTAATAAATATTGTGTTATTATTACTATTAAAGGATACCTTTTACTTCTCTACCTATCTTTAGAAGAAGTATTTTAAGTTCTACAACTTCTTGAGTTTATTCAGCTATTGGAAAATAAAACACCTGTAAATGCTGTAATGACATCTTAATTATCCTGTGAGGTTCAGTCTGACTGTATTATCTGAGACTCGTACCTGTGTGTCGATGTCGTCTCCAGGTTAGTCCATCAGTGACCGGATCAGCGGCCGTCCTGACGCGTCTCCGGGCTGGTTTCACTGAGGAGGCATGGTCCCGGTACACCGGTGACAAGCCACCCACATTACAGCTCACACTTCCTGTTATAGCTCAAACTTCCTGTTACACCCTTCACAATAAAACATTACATGCAAAATAAAGGAAGTTCTACATTTTTTTAATGCATTCTATTTTATATTTGATGTAATGATATCATTGTATTATTTTGAGTACATTCTGGAATGCTATTTTAAATTCTGTATAGCACTAAACGAACGACAGATTTCGTGGGTTTTATTTTGAAGGTTCTGGAAGCCAGCAAGTAGTTTTCACTAATTACTGATTCTGATAAAATGACTGACATACATAGGCTACCAGGTAACTAAAACTAAATTAAACTAAAGTAAACTAAAAGTTCAACTCAACTCAGACTGAACTAAATTATTAATGAACACACCCATGTTTATATAGCTAATTAATCAGTGAGCAAATGTTCCTTTGAAGCTCATGTTAAAGTAAATTAACTCCCTGTGAGCTCAATGTGTGAGATAGGAGAGAAAAAAGAGATGGGCTCCAGCTCGGCAGTGTGCGCCAAACAAAAGATTCACCTCCTCTTCTGATCCTGGCTAAGACAGAAATTAAGCATATTTCTAAAAATGACAGCCTAACTAGAGATGGATAGATAGCAGCACAACTCAAGTAAGAAGGCCGTTGCCTCCCCACTTTTACTTCCTGAATGACATTCCTGTGCCACCAATGGAAACGATAATATGTCACTGCTGTGTTTCCAGCTTGTTCTGTAAATTTTATAAGAATATAATAAACGTATCTAAATGTATTGGTTACCTTTAGTTCCCTCTCTTCACCAACATATCAGGATTTTAGTATTAAAGTTTGGCCCAGATTTCCTGTTGTGGCTTTAAGATCTCTATGAACCAATCAGCAGCATATGATGAGCTGTGAAGTTCTTTGAAGGAGGACTCCAGGTGATATTCGCTGAATGATAACTTGTAGGTAAGTATTTTCAGAGAGAGCAGAGGCATGTGTCAGAATTGTTTATGTTAGGAAGTGGGCATGAGGCCTTATGTGGGCCTGTCTCTATGAATTATGGGAGCAGCTAAAGTTTCTCACACCGGCATGTAGAGTTCCTCTCTCTCATCTTGGACCTCAGCATATCAGCTCTGTAAAGATTAGCCTTAAAGCATCCGTGATTCCCCTCCATGAATAGAACATATATCAGTCTAATTAACATGTGCTTAAAAGTAACCTGGCCACTGATTGATTAGCAATAAACATGGGTGTGTTCATAAATTCAATCAGAAATGCTTGTTCATAAATCCACAGTTGAAGTTTGAGAGCGCTCTGAGCATCGTCTGGTACCTGAGTCCAGACTAGTGACCCACAGATCAGCTGAGTTCATCTGACTCTGCATGTAATCATAGACCATCCATCCACTGCCCACCCAAACTGGATTGTTTTATCCACTTCAGAGACCCACATGAACATCTCACCGTACCTCTACAGCTCTATTGCCTTTTCATTTATGTGAGCGTGAGCTTTCCTGGTTTGTCTTTCTTTTTTTTTGTTGTTGTACTGATGTTTCTTGATGTAACACTTAACTTTGATTAGAGATCATTTAGAGATAGATCAGATTTAAACATCTCCATATGTGCAATGCTGTCATTGCAACAGATGTCATGGGACATTTAAGTGATGAAACTAAAAGCTGTCGCTAGAAACTCAACAAACATATTTCTGCTTTTTAGCTCATGAAATAAAGAAGCTTCTGATGAAACCTAAACTCTGATGGAGCTCAGGGTTAATCGTTGATCAGGACACCTGCTGAACTTGAACCTGGACTGTGTGTGTTTGACCTACTGGATGTGTAGAGGAACACTGAACATTAACTAGAAGGGAAAAAAAAATAAAGCCCAAACGTCCACCACGCCCAACAGTCCCCTTCGATTCAATCAAGCCTTATCCAAAATCAAACTCACAGCCCTGGGGCCAGAATTTAAGGTTACTGGTTACAGCTAACCATTTAAATCTGGTGGATCCAGATTTTTATTTGGATCCGCACCAAATCGCACACACTCATAGAAACAGGCCTCCTGAATTTTCATCATTATCTGTGCATCCAGTAAAGAAAATGCTGGGAAAAGCCTTATTCTTATACACACAATGTTTAAGACATTTATCTGGATCCACATTTTAATAAGGTCTATTCTGGCCCAAGACCCATCCTCACACCAAGTCTGATGGAAAGCTGTTTTTGTGTAATGCTGCTGACAAACAAACAGACAGGGGTGAAAGCATAAACTAACATTTAACATTGGATCCTGTCTTGAGATGTAAATAATCAACAGAGTTGAGTAGATGTGTCTCGGAATAAAACATAAATATAAAACATAAATAATAAAACAAACCCAGTAAGACTTGAATACAGAATATGATTCTACTTAAATGTTTCACCAGTATATCCCAGTTTAAATCAAGTGTCACATGCACCACTGTGGACGTTCCAGTCCTCTGAGGACTTCATGGCCTTTAGGACCTCACTGATTTAACGACAATGTGATAAGAAGTGTGTCAGTAAAGCTGTGAGGAGACTGTTTTGTCTCTGCTGCTTTAAGGTAACCACATTTATGACACCATTACTTAGAGCCCCAAAAACGTATTTTTCAACTCTTTAAAAACTGGTTTATACTGATATTTATACTGTTGACACTGATTATAAGGGTTGGTTAAAGGTGTTAGATTATATTACCTACTGTGCGTTGAGGGGCAGTGGGAGGATAGTGTGGGAAGAGACTGGTGCTAACTCTGGCAGTGGCACACTGTCTGCAGACAGCTCTGTGTTACGATAACACAGCCAGGCGGCTACAACACCAAAACCAGTTTAGAGGGCACATATTTTGATAAGACCATCAGACTGTTTACAGCACACCCAGACATTCTGGATGGCATGGCCCGGTGGAACGCTGCTAATGGTTGGCAGAGGATTTACCTCGCAGCTCAGACACATGAGAAACGTGAAAACACAGCAGTGAAGGAATTCATTTAGATGCACCTGCAGAGACTGAGACAGAGCTGTCAAGACTTTAAGAAGGTTGATAGCAAAAATACACTAATACACTTTAAATACTTTAAGCATTTCACAGCCTGATGACTGACAGTTAGGGCTGCCAACTCCCTGAAGTGGAAATAAGAGACAGGGGCCGGGGGCATATGTGCAACAAATATAACGTCTTACACCTGCATGACTGCATTATTATTACACTTAGCTGATTGTACACTTGGTCCCATTCATATCATATATCTAATCAAATACACAACCCTGAATTTGATCAGTTTTTGTATTTTTGAGCAATAGAAATACACGTAACAGATTATCATTCAAGAATTTTATTCGGTCAGTGCAAAGTACGGCATGAATTTATTCAATGTAGCAGTGCTGTCTCACTGGTCAAGGAGACGCACATTCCAGGAAGGCAGAGAGAGACAGCAGCAGTCAGAGCCGCAGGGTTTCATTATAACAAAAATCGCTCTGACATTGATTTTCAAAAATACGGAACAAAGTGTCCCTTATCAGTTCAATAAGGGACACGCCTTTTAAATACGGGACGATTCTGTATTTTAAGGGACGGTTGGCAACCCTACTGACAGTGTCAATCAAAAGTACACATTTGTTTACTTACAGTAAAAATGAAAAAAAAAACTGTTTCCAAGGACACAGATGGCCCCGCTATGTAAACACTCTATTGATCTACTGATGTGGAAGGACCAAAATCACATCTGAGATTAAACTGAGCTCAAAACCATATTGGAGATTAAACTGAGCTCAGAACCAGATCTGAGATTAAACTGAGCTCAAAACCTTATCGGAGACTAAACTGAGCTCAGAACCAGATCGGAGACTAAACTGAGCTCAGAACCAGATCTGAGATTAAACTGAGCTCAGAACCAGATCTGAGATTAAACTGAGCTCAGAACCAGATCTGAGATTAAATTGAGCTCAGAACCAGATCTGAGATTAAACTGAGCTCAGAACCAGATCTGAGATTAAACTGAGCTCAGAACCAGATCTGAGATTAAATTGAGCTCAGAACCAGATCTGAGATTAAACTGAGCTCAGAACCAGATCTGAGATTAAACTGAGCTCAGAACCAGATCCGAGATTAAACTGAGCTCAGAACCAGATCTGAGATTAAATTGAGCTCAGAACCAGATCCGAGATTAAACTGAGCTCAGAACCAGATCTGAGATTAAATTGAGCTCAGAACCAGATCCGAGATTAAACTGAGCTCATGTTGCTTTTAATTTGAAATCTCTTGAAATGATTGACATTATGTATTTGTCAATGATCCCAGTGATATTGTGGTCTGTAGACGGTCATTTTATGGTCTGTAGACGGTGATATTGTGGTCTGTAGGCGGTGAACCTCTCCCCATCTTTACAAATGAATGAAGCCTCTGGTGAATGCCCCTTTCATACTCAATCACGATCACCTGTTACCAATGAACCTCTTTACCTGTGGAATGGACCAATCAGGTGTTTCACAGCATGCCACAACTTTACCAGTCTTTTGTTGCTCCTGTCAGACTTTTTGTATTGTTGGCTTAAAATTCTGAATAAGCACAGAGTATATTTACAAAAATCAATGAAGTTGATGAGGTACAACATTAGATATATTGTCTTTGTTCTGTTTTCAATTGAACTGAATGTCTTTAAGAATTAAAAGATCATCACATTCTGTTGTATTAATGTTTTACAGAGCTTATCACCTTTTTTGGAATCAGGGTTGTAAAACAATAGTGTCTAAAATGAAACCTTATTAACAAATGGACTTGTGTTCACATCTCTTAAACAATGGGAATAAGATAAGATATCCCTTTATTAGTCCCACAGTGGGGAAATTTACAATGCATGAGGCAAACGTTGAAATCTGCCATGTATATGACTATTTTTGACTATTATGACTATCTTATTTTTATGTGAATTAATGGATATGTTTCTTGATATGTAGTTTGAAGTATGGTTCTCGGACAGGTTCCGGCAACTGTCTTTGGCACAGATTCAGTGTACACCTGTATATCTACAGCAGCACCAGGCTGCAGAGACAGATTTACAGCCTAGAAGCTTAGAATTCCTACATGAGTGCTTGCAGGTATCTTCTTGAACTTGCCATACGTGGATCTTGTGTTGAAGCTCCCTGTGGCACTTCAAACCTTGGCAGGTCTGACAGCTTTGTACGTTCGGTCCCAAAGCTCTGCTGTGGGGCCCTGTGAGGCGTGTATGGGATAGATATGCAGAGGTTGTTTCAGACATGTTGGCTCACATGAGGAGCTGCTGCATTTGCCTGTAACTTTAGGATAAAACAAATGTGTCCACCTATATGTATGTAGAATATGAACTTGTAACCTCTGGAAGTATGAGGTTAAACACAGTGAGTTTTACAGGATCCACAGCTCAGGGGAGCAGTTATTGTGGTCAACTCGGGGTTAACAAGGAGAACAGAATGGCATCATAAAAATCCTTTTCTCCAAAAAAGAAGGAAAAGGCCTGAAGGACGAACCAAGAGGGAAAGACCAAGGAGCTGATAACACTTCAGAAGATCCAGGTGGTTTGAGCAGTCTGCTCTCTGCAAACGAGCAGAAGAGTTTAGAGGGTAGAGAATACCCACCACTGTACTATCATCTATCTATCCATCCATCCATCCATCTGAGGTGTGTGTGTGATCTGAGGTGTGTGAGGTGGCAGCGATAGATAGAAGTAGATAGCACATCGTTAGCAGTGTCTGGACTTGCTGGAACACGGCTGCCCTCCTCCAGGCTACCACTCTGCAGCCCATCAACACTCTGGTGCAACTGGGATATATTTGTCTTCTACAGCAGCTGACATTCTCCGCCCGCCTCCTCTTAAATGATATACTCATCCAAACAGTGGTTTACAGCAATCTCTTCC
Organism: Chaunax sp. Z400; assembly: GCA_037577475.1. NCBI lineage: Eukaryota > Metazoa > Chordata > Actinopteri > Lophiiformes > Chaunacidae > Chaunax > Chaunax sp. Z400. The sequence continues at coordinate 7,373,969 of CM075200.1, forward strand.
TGCTTTATCACATTTATGTCGTAACTCTGATGTATTTTCCATGAATCATTCTGTTAAAGGATGAAACCTACAAATTGGACCCATGTCGGAACACTCTCAACCCCAGGCCTCTGCAAACATTCTGGATCACGTTACACACTGATATAGAACACTGCTGAAAAACAACCCCATTTTAAACTAACTTTTTTGAAACGTGTTTCTGGCGTCAAATTCAAAATGAGCATTTTGAACATCTGAAATGTTGTCTTTGTGCTATTTTCAATTAAATATGAGGTTGTTGATTTTTTTTTTTATCACATTCTGTTTCTATTTACATTTTACACATGGAATCCCAACTTCTTTGGAAACAGGGTTGTGTATTAAGTACATCTTTAAATAAATACTTTTAGATATATTTCAGAATGAAATACGGACATTTTTCTCCACTACATTTATCTATAATTACTAGTTACTCTGCAGATCCACTCCGACTCATTAAAACTTTATGATACTGCTTATGTGTTAATTCACTGGTAATAATTGTCTGAAAATATAATAATAAATTTTAAAAACAATAATAATTAATATAAAATAATACAATTTGTAAATTTTGTCCATCCCGTTTAAGCGCTGATACTAAGTTTTACATATGGAGATAATATTTTAATATAATGTTTACATTTTAAAATACTATAATAAAATATCTAGTTATAAATTAGTTGACCCCTTGACCTTCCATCCCTTCCAAATGAGAGATCTGTGTTGTTGTTTTTTTCAGAAGAGGTCTGATCTTGTTTGTATTTATATTTCTTTTTTAAATAAAATGAGAATAATTTCACCCAGACAGAACACATACTCTAGCCTCACAGTTTGCAAAACTTAGTCTGACAAGAAAAACATTTAACAAACGGCCTTCTTACGATAGGTTCTTTTATATTTCAACTCCATCCACAAGTTGGCAAACAAATTCACTTTAAGATGGATTTAATTGTAAAATAAATGTTTATGTTACATTTAACACCAGATCAGGGCGGGAACCAACCTGTATGGAACACTGAACCTGCTTTTAATGCCACAGAACGAGCCTTTGGAGACATTGATGGCTGCTGTTGTCATACTGCCTCCTGCTGGTCACTATGGTTCACACACACTAAAGCTGCTGCGGATTGACACAGAACAAAAGAGCTATCTGGATTTTAATAATAATAATAATAAATTTGATTTGTACAAAGAAGCGCTTTTCATTGTTAAAAACAATCTCAGAGTGCTTATACATAAAAATGTTTAAGAAATGAAAGAAAAAACAAGATTAAAAGGCTTTGTTAAAAAAGGTTTTCAGGCCTTTCTTGAAGCAGTCAGTGGCCTGTGGATGCCTCAGGTGGTCTGGGAGGGAGTTCCACAGGCGAGGAGCGGCTGAGCAGAACGCCTGTTCCCCCATGGTGCGACGCTTGGTCCTGGAGGGGTGGAGGAGGTACCTGTCACTGGACCGGAGGTTGCGTGTGGAGGTTTGACGTGTAAGTAGTTCCTTAAGGTAGGGAGGTGCAAGTCCATGAATGCTCTGATGAGTGAGCAGCAGAATTTTGTATTGGATCCTGAAAGGAACAGGAAGCCAGTGGAGTGAGTGGAGTATGGGTGTAATGTGATTGTATTTACGCACCCTCATCAAGATCGTAGCGGCACTGTTTTGGATGTATTGGAGCTTCTGAAGGTTCCCGCTAGGAGTCCCGACGAGGAGAGCGTTGCAGTAGTCCAACCTTGAGGAGACAAATTTTATCAATCATCAAACATCCAACAGGACTTCTTCAGGTTCATCACGTTAAAGTTAAGACTTCAAACCACACAGAATCCTGTAGAATAGAATAATAGAATAGTTTCATACAGATTTCAGTCTCACCTATCATGACTGAGGTATTATAGAAACCCAGAAAGGACCAAATGGATTTCATTCTCAGTATATCATGATTACTTCCCCCTTCCCCGCACTAAATGAAAGTTTCTACTGACATGAATAAAGTCCTGGACCTGGATAAGTGGAAAGAAAATGGATGAATTAACCAATTACAAAAAATACAATCATCTTTTTTTTTCTTTCTTTCTTTTTAAAATCTGTCCTCATGTATATTTATGGTTTGTGCCAAGATTGGTAGAAACCATTTCTTAAAGAAAATACATGCAGTTTGATCTTGGGCCAGGATCATGCAGCAAGATCCCCACCTCTCCTACCTGAGGGAGAAACATAAGATCATGCACAGAGGTCAATCCCTGTTTCATTTACTAAATACTGTAAATACAATGACGTTTTTAAAGGTCAGGTGATCTTCATAGTTTTAAGGTATTGCTATATTTTAACACTGTTTGCTTTTAATAACGAGTGTTGAACCACCTCACAGTAATTCCTGTTAAAGATGCATGAACTAGATGTTTGTTGTGCTCAGTATTGCACATACATACATACATACATACATACATACATACATACATACATACATACGAACGATTAAAGTGTAAAAGCATAAATGAATGGGACAGTCGGCTCAACATGCACCGAAGCTCGGCTTACTGTTCCCTGTTGAACACTTGTCCACAATGCTCTCCTCATTACTGCATGTCCCTCTTTCAGGTGTCAAGCCGTCTGACATCCTAGTGAATTCCTGCTCTGAGATCAAGCTGTGTGACTTTGGAGTAAGCGGACAGCTTATAGACTCCATGGCCGACTCCTTTGTGGGCACTCGCTCTTACATGTGTGTGAGTTAAAACGCTCACACACTTTAGTTGTTGTCGTTTTAAAATATATTTATTCATTTATTCTAGTCTCGTCTATCCTATGTTGTAGTCTTGTCATGTTGTTTTTGTCCTCTGATCATTGAAGAAAAAACATATAGTGCACTTAAATAGTGTTTATTTGTTAACAGGTAGACCCTCTTTTATTCTACAACAGAATTTTTACATTTTCCCTCTTGTACGCTGTAATGAAAAATAATTTTAGTTAAGTTATAAAGTTATTTTATAACTAATTCTAATTATTATAAGCTAGTTTTAGCTTTCCTCAACCAGCCATGACATAAGATTCTTAGTACCCAATAATGCATCTGAAATAAGAATCTAATCATATAATGACAGACTGATAGAGGTCATTATTTTGGCTATTGATAATCATCAAAGAGTCATATTTTAATCTTCATGATGCATATGGCAATAAAAATATTATTCATTCACTCAGAATTAAGTCTCACTGGATTACAATGACCTTTTTCTGGACTACAATAGGTTTTTGTATTGTTTTTACATCTGCTATGTAGTATACTAATGCTTTGAGTAAGTTTTCTGTTATTTCCCACGTCCTATGAAACATCTTTGGTTGAACTCAACAGAGTTCACAAAGTAACAGTTCTATATGCATGTATTTTTTTTTTGTTCATTTATTTTAAATAAAATATTAAGTTACACTTTCTTGGTAAAGATGAAATTTCCCTTCAGAACGTATTTACATGTGGTTAGTATTTCTTTCAATCTTTATAGATTGGGAACATCAGTAGTTCTGAGCCACAGAAAATCACGTCAGTGAAAGAAACCACAGAATCGTTCCTCCTCAGACGGCTGTGTGTTCAACACAGCTTTGTAATAAATCCAATAATAGAGCTAATAGGAGGTCAGGCTGCTGCAGGTGCAGCCAGGTAGGTGGGAGGAACTAAGGGAAGGTCTGGGGATGGTTTGATGGAGTTAGTGAAATAATATGATTCAGTTTACCTGCTAAATTTGTAGTTCCTTTAAGAATATGTACATCATCATAATCATCACACAATCATCATTAAAAGACAATCATCTTTATTTGCACAATGTTAAACAAACTAAACAGAAAAAGACCAATATTTCTCATATTTATATATTATAAAAATATTTACTTTTTCATACTTATATACTATATATACTGTACAGACTATATACAAAGCTGTGATAATAGACAGTGCTTCAGTGGAAAGAGAAGGACTCCTCATGGTGGTTGAGGGAGGTGAAGGGATGCTGACCTGTGGTCTTTCACCCTCTCCTCATCTGCTTCTTCCCCCTCCTTTTTCGATTCCTCCTCTTCTTTCCACTCCTTTTTCGATTCCTCCTCTTTTTTTCCACTCCTTTTTCGATTCCTCCTCTTCTTTCCACTCCTTTTTCGATTCCTCCTCTTCTTTCCACTCCTTTTTCGACTCCTCCTCTTCTTTCCACTCTTTCTCCTCCTCCTCCTGCGCCTCCTCCTCAGTGTGCCTTGACTCAGTTCTTGCGAGTCACTGCTGTCAGATATTTGTTCATTGTCATCACATTGACGCTCCACTGAGTCCTCCCCCTCATAACCCTCATCGACCTCCTCCTGCCCCAGCTGTTCCTTCTTTTCCTCCTTTTCCTCCTCCACCTTACTGTGTCTTGGCTTGACTGGCAGCAGGTTGACGAGGGACAGGTGCTCAGAGCTGCTGTACGCCTGTAGTTTGGGGTGATATGAGTAAAAGGTACACATTATGATGTTGTTGATCATCCAGGAATACTTTTTCTAAGAACTCACATCAGTTTCCATCATTTAGATTAGATATACAAGTATATACATAATACATATTCAGGTGAATGGGAAGGTGTGTCCAAATGTTTGGCTGGAACTGTATATATTCAATAGTGCAAAATATATTTAGACAATGTCAAACACGGGTGCAGGTTGAGGAGTTGGAAAAAACAAATTACCTCCTTGAAGCGGAAGGCGACGGTGCAGAAGTCCAGGATCTCCACAGCTGATTCAACCTCAGCAGGGGAAACATCAAGACAGGGGTTGTCTTCAGAGATGCAATCATTAGCAGGAGGCTCGTCATGACGGGGGACGTACGTCGTGTGAGCAGCAGAGGCTTCATCGGACTGGACTGTAGGGAACACAGCAACAACAATTATGAAGTCTGAAAAACATGGCTGCTACTATATTAATCCCAAATTAAATTCCCACCAGACATTTCTGAGAAATCAAATATCCAACCAAATAACACTGAAATGCATGCAATCCATGAGCACCAGGATCATGAATTTAACTGTGTGCTTAAAAATCAAACAATATTTACATTACAGACACTCTAACAGCCTCTTATCAAAGTAGTAAACGTTCTGCTCCTGTCAGACATGAGTCTGGGTTTGTCTGTGTGTTGAGACTCACCTGTGTTCAGGAGCTCGTTCCAGTCCAGACCCTTGAAGAACCGATGTGCCTTCACATCACTGGCTCCCTCTGGAAAAATAAGATAAGACAGTCATATAATCATAAATGTAGTTTGTACATCTATATATCTCTCTACAGTATATGCAGTTTATGTGTCATAGTGATTTAATCCTCTGTCCACCATTAGTAGAGATGTCACTAACCTGTGCCCAGGCGGTACCAAGGATCCTTATACAGGAGATCACTGATTATGTACTCGGCATCGGCTGGCAGGGCATCGCTCTCTGGTGGCCAAGTGATGTCATCTGGAAAAGAAGCAGATATCAGCAGTCAGATCAAGAAATTTGTTACCAACATCAGCAAAAGGACTGAATGGCAGAATTTTTAAATAAAACACCATAAACCTAGAGTACACATGAAGATCCCAATGCTAAAAGAAGCAAGAAATTAATTCTACCTTAAGACCTGTACAAAGTATGACAATGTACATTTTCATCATAGTTAAAATACAGACAGATCTATTCAGAGCTGCTGTGATGTGAAGATACTGAATTGAACTGAAGAGTCTTACCTTTGACCACTGAACGAAAAATGTCAAACGCTGTCTCTCCATTGAAGGGGTATGCACACGTCAGGAATTCATACAAGATGACTCCCAAGGCCCACCAGTCAATGGGTTTCCCAAAGCCAGTCCTCGTGATGGATTCAGGGGCAAAGTACAGAGGAGTCCCTGCCATCTGTCGGTACAAATGAATGAGGAGAGGAATTAAAACACGATTAATAAGTACAACAATACACATTAAATTAACAGAGAGAAGAAGAAATGAGACTAACCTTCATATTAACAAACTCTCTGACAATGTTCCTGAGGTTTTCTTTCTTCAGGTCCACTGTCATATTAATAGGACCGATCACTGCCAGGCCAAAATCAGCCAGCTTGATGTGGCCCGTGGAACTGATCAGCATACTGCAATGGAAGCCAGAAGAAAAATGTCTCATGTTAGATTATATGACAACTCTTTCAAGTCACCTACTTAAAGAAGATAGCAATATAAAGTGAAAGCTTTACTGTAAATGACCATTGGCTAAAGCCCTCCTCTGAGCAACAATTGTCCAATCACAGCTTAGCAACTTTAATTAGGCCTGTCTGTCAAACTTTGAATTTCCAAAGCCCAAAAGACAACAGCTGAATTATAAAGAAAGGCTTTAAACAGTGTTTGTATCTACCGTTAGCTATAATTGTTAGCATGTCTGGCTAACTAGCCTACTACCTACAGTTATAACAGAGCCTTGCTACATCATTACTGCATGACTTCCAAGTCCAACGATTACCTAACTCTATTGCTTTTGGGGATGTTGGGGAAGCCGTTACCATAGCACTAGATTGTCTGAACACATCAGTGAAGTTCAATCAAAGTTTCTCTGTCCTCTGACGTTAAAAATGAAAAATCACTGTTTGAAAACACCAACAGTAAAGCTTCATTCTAATCTCAGGCCTGGGACAGGTTGAGTACTCACTTGGCAGGTTTGAGGTCTCGGTGCACAATGCCGTAGCTGTGGAGGTACTCCAAAGCCAGGGTAGTCTCCGCCATATACAAGCGGGCCAAGTCCACATGAAGAGGCCCACTGCGTTCAAGGAGAGCAGCACAATCCCCGCCTAGGTCAGAAGGAAACATAAGAACAGACAGCGTCAGGTCAGATATCATGTTTACGTCTCGGAGCCTGTTAGATGTGTAAAGTTAAAACATGTATTTGATACATAAAGTCTTAGAGTGCATGACACATACAGTACCAGTCAAAAGTTTGGACACACCTTCTCATTCAATGGTTTTTATTTATTTTAATTATTTTCTACATTGTAGATTAATACTGAAGACATCGAAACTATGAAAGAACACATATGGAATTATGTAGTAAACAAAAAAGTGTTAAACAAATCAGAATATGTTTTATATTTTAGATTCTTCAAACAGCCCCCTTTTGCTTTGATGACAGCTTTGCACACCCTTGGCATTCTCTCAGTCAGCTTCATGAGGTCGTCTCCTGGAATGGTTTTCCAACAGTCTTGAAGGACTTCCCAGAGGTGCTAAGCACTTGTTGGCTGCTTTTCCTTCACTCTGCGGTCCAACTCATCCCAAACCATCTCAATTGGGTTTAGGTCGGGTGATTGTGGAGGCCAGGTCATCTGACGCAGCACTCCATCACTTTCCTTCTTGGTCAAATAGCCCTTACATAGCCTGGAGGTGTGTTTGGGGTCATTGTCTTGTTGAAAAACAAATGATGGTCCCAGTAAGTGCAAACCAGATGGGATGGCATGGCGCTGCAGAATGCTGTGATAGCCATGCTGGTTAAGTGTGCCTTGAATTTTGAATAAATCACCAACAGTGTCACCAGCAAAGCACCCCACACCATCACACCTCCTCCTCCATGCTTCATGGTGGGAACCACACATGAAGAAACCATCCGCTCACCTTCTCTGCGTCTCACAAAGACACGGCAGTTGGAACCAAAAATCTCAAATCTGGATTCATCAGACCAAAGTACAGATTTCCACTGGTCTAATGTCCATCCCTTGTGTTTCTTGGCCCAAACAATTCTCTTCTTCTTGTTGTTCATCCTCAGTAGTGGCTTCTTTGCAGCAATTCGACCATGAAGGCCTGATTCACGCAGTCTCCTCTGAACAGTTGATGTTGACATTTTTCTGCTACTTGAACTCTGTGAAGAATTTATGTGGGCTCTAATCTGAGGTGCTGTTAATTTGCGGTTTCTGAGGCTGGTAACTCTAATGAACTTATCCTCTGCAGCAGAGGTAACTCTTGGTCTTCCTTTCCTGGGGTGGTCCTCATGAGAGCCAGTTTCATCATAGCGTTTGATGGTTTTTGCGACTGCACTTGAGGATACATTCAAAGTTCTTGAAATTTTTCGGATCGACTGACCTTCATGTCTTAAAGTAATGATGGACTGTCGTTTCTCTTTACTGAGTTGAGTGGTTCTTGCCATAATATGGATTACAACAGTAGTCAAATAGGGCTATCCACTGTGTACTAACCCTACCTCTGCACAACACAACTGATGGTCTCAAACACATTAAGAAGGCAAGTAATTCCACAAATTGACTCTTGACAAGGCATACCTGTTAATTCAAAACCATTCCAGGAGACGACCTCATGAAGCTGACTGAGAGAATGCCAAGGGTGTGCAAAGCTGTCATCAAAGCAAAAGGGGGCTACTTTGAAGAATCTAAAATATAAAACATATTCTGATTTGTTTAACACTTTTTTGTTTACTACATAATTCCATATGTGTTCTTTCATAGTTTTGATGTCTTCAGTATTAATCTACAATGTAGAAAATAATTAAAATAAATAAAAACCATTGAATGAGAAGGTGTGTCCAAACTTTTGACTGGTACTGTATGTGTCTGTATGACCAATCCACAGCAACCTCCTTACCTCCTACATTCTCCATCACCATACAGAAATCAGTCTTTGTCTCAAAGGAGCAAAACATTGAGACAACAAATGGGTTGTTGTTGAAGGTGAGGATATCGCGCTCCAACAACAACCTGTCCCGTGCCTTCTCGGTCACTGACTCCCGCTTGATGGTCTTCATTGCGAAGGTACGACCTGTCTTCTTGTGGCCCACAAGGTTTACAGACCTGGACAAGAGGGAAAAGGGATTGTGAGCAGCCTCTATGACTGAATATATGGTATATGTTTATCAATAATTTTAGAATAAAATATTCTAAAGCAACATCACATGGTGGTTTCACTGTCTGTCCTGCTTTTACTGGACTCTCTGCAGTGTCCAGAGAGTCAGAGAAACACAAACTAAACAATCTGTTCGTCTCACTCACCCAAAGTTGCCTTTGCCAAGGGACTGGAGTGTCTCAAAGTCACTCATCACTGGTGCTTTTGAAGGAGGACAGCAGGCAGCACAGGTCTAAATCAAACACAGGAAAGAAAGACAAAGTAAATAAATGAAATCCAAAAGGTGACAATGTGTGAGGTGAAAACTTTAAGAAAAGTCAAGAAAAGCATCTTATTTTAGCATCACCACCCTGCTGTTTTCACATAACCAATGGGACTTACTTTAAATTGAACTTCACCTTCCAATCAATGATATTACAACTCTATATTACATTTGCAGTCCATAAGGAAATAAATCAATAAATACAATGAAAGTTACTCTCAATGTACAAATGTCTGTTTAATCGTTAAGCTAAGTCATCATCAGAGTGCATTGGACATAAAATCTCAAAAGTAAATTAAACTGTGTTCAAATTTCTACCCAATCCAATCAATGTTTTTATGAGGTTTCCATGTGAAGTAGCTGGGTGAAAAAATAAATAATGAGACACACTTACTTCATGGAGAACCTTCTCCAGTTTTTCTTGAAGTTCCTTGGGGAACTGTTGGCAGGCTTGACCACTCTTGAGCGTTTCGTCACAGTCTCTGGCCAGCTCCACCAGCTGCAGGTGGATAAATTTAACGGCAGTCTTAGCCTGGAACGGGTCCCTGGGTGGATGCTCCATTTGGGTGGATGTTATTGCCTGATAGTTAGAAATTGAATTTCTGTTGTGATCTGAAGTCAAAGATCTGTGAAAGGAGACAAACATAAAGTCATTAGAAACATCTTCTACTCTATTCACAAACCAGGCACAAGGCATTGCATAAAGGCTCAAATTGTCCATAAGAATAGCATCTTTGAAACAGTTAAATGTTTTATCACAAACTGAAAGGTATTCAACATTATTTTGTTCAATAAGTCTTCCTGCATTTTTCTTCAGATTTTCTGATTCTAACTAAACTTTATAACTTAACTAAAATTACTTTTCATTACAGCGTACAAGAGGGAAAATGTAAAAATTCTGTTGTAGAATAAAAGCAGGTCTACCAATGAATTTTCCTCTCGTTCATATTAAAACTCTAAATACTGTCATTTTGCACAGACGCATATTAATTAGCAAGAAAAGCAGAGTTTACACGTTAAAGTTGTGTGAAACAAAAAGCGAAGCTGCATCTCATTGTTGAGGTTTCTACCACCCTAATCCCCCCATCACTCCCTTTAATGCGGTGAAATAAACGTTATCTCTACACACAATACAGACAGAGGTTTCATTTCTTTCATAAACCTATTTTCTGTTGCTACAAGTTGTGCACAAACATCATTCCTGGGAGAGTTTTGATCAGATCAACACTCACGAGATGCTTTGCATTGATCATTTATAGATAAATTTGGGTGTGTGGAGAGCGTGAGGCTGATCCACGTGCCGCACATTTCCAGCTGGACCGTGATTTAAAAAGGGAACTTTGTCTGCAGGTGTGAGTCTATATTATTTAAGACATCAGATTATTTTTGGTAAATTTATTTTAGTATAGATCCTACAGATGGTTTTATAAAATAGAGCCTACGGGTCACATAACCGTTGTATAAAGTCACTTTCCAAGCAAAAGCTGTGATCCATAAAAACAAACTTGACGGGAGAACGTTATGCACCGGTGCGTCAACAATGATGGGGCCTACCAACATGTTCGTGTTGGTAATGGGACAGAGAATTGGCAGACGGGGGAGTCAGAGGGTCCGCCAAAGATCTCCTGTCCCTCAGCACACCTGGCTTTTAAAGGGAATATGATGAGAGTCTGACTGGTTTCATTCATATTTCAACACAAATACACCTACGAATAATTAAGAACATAGTTAGATTCTGTAAAGACATTAATTTGACAAAGTAATTTAATATTTGTTTTTTTAAACTTTTATTTATTCGCAAGTGTCATTATTCATGATGTAGTGGATGACTTGTTGAAGAGTCTCTGATGTCTTGATTTTCTCGGAAACGACTCCAAGATGATTTCTGCTCGGACGGATCGTCTTGAAGGCCCAGGCGGCTCTGAGAGGTGGATAACTGGAGCCATGCATCTGAAAAACAAATTCGGACCTCAGCAGGGGGAGGAGGGTCGCCATCCTGGACCTCTTACAATTTTAGATGGAGATAATAAACCACAGGCCTGCTCTCCTCTTCACTCCTGGTCTGTCACATGGGTTCTGTAGCTGCTGTATAGGACAGTGTTGGCTGCAGGGCTGAGTATTAGTGAGGATCCGTACATAACACGATACAGGAGTTAATATAGTGTGAATATTATAGGCGATATGGACCTGCTCACTTTGTGTTTACATTAATGTTTACGTTCTTCTTCATCGTTACATTGGAGAAGCAGAGTCAAGAGGCTGGAGATGGATTACAACCCTGTCCTCTAGCCGCCAGGGTTTAGACACAAAATGAAAGTCGCAAATATCTGCATATAAATCTAATTAAAATAAAAAAATATGGTGAAACTCAAATGTATAAATATTTTCTTACAACCATCAACAGGATTAAACAGGCTGATCAGCAGTATTTAACTTTCTACATGTAGGGTTCTATGATGATGTTTGGTGTCTCCAACATTATGCTGCTAGACTGAACCAGCAGGGGAGCAGAAGTCATCTCACACTTGTAGTGGATGGAGGAAAAAAGAGCCTGTCTGGAAGAGTTGTTGCACCCAAGACGGCTTTATGGACCAAACGATGATACTCTAAACTGTGTCCTCCACAAACACACAATCCAACATTAAACACACCACCTGATTCTGTCTGAATGCAGCCATAAAACCACTGAACAGACGATGTAACGGCTACATCTCAACTCATAAAGTGTATGTAGGGACTTTTCCAGAGCTTCCCCTTGGCTGCTAAGGATCATGAGGTGTGGTTTTCCATCCCCTACAGAGATACTAAGTGAACCTTGATTTTGTTCTTCACCCTCAGATTTTGATTCCGATCCCTTACAAAGTCAAAACAGCTTTAAAGTATTTTTAATAGTGACACAGATGGAATATTTTGATCCAGATGGATAGAAAATAATTAATATTATTTGACCTTCTGGGCTCGTGAAAAAAAACCAATCAACTTTTCTTTTTTTTCTTTCTTTTTTAAATCTGTCCTCATGTATATTTATGGTTTGTGCCAAGATTGGTAGAAACCATTTCTTAAAGGAAATACATGCAGTTTGATCTTGGGCCAGGATCATGCAGCAAGATCCCCACCTCTCCTACCTGAGGGAGAAACATAAGATCATGCACAGAGGTCAATCACTGTATTTATAGTATTTAGTAAATGAAACAATGATATTTTTAAAGGTCAGGTGATCTTCATAGTCTTAATGTATTGCTATATTTTAACTGTTTGCTTTTAATAACATGAGTGTTGAACCACCTCACAGTAATTCCTGTTGAAGATGCATGAACTAGATGTTTGTTGTGCTCAGTATTGCACATACATACATACATACATACATACATACATACGAACGATTAAAGTGTAAAAGCATACAAGAATGGGACAGTCGGCTCAACATGAACCGAAGCTCGGCTTACTGTTCCCTGTTGAACACTTGTCCACAATGCTCTCCTCATTACTGCATGTCCCTCTTTCAGATGTCAAGCCGTCTGACATCATAGTGAATTCCTGCTCTGAGATCAAGCTGTGTGACTTTGGAGTAAGCGGACAGCTTATAGACTCCATGGCCGACTCCTTTGTGGGCACTCGCTCTTACATGTGTGTGAGTTAAAACGCTCACACACTTTAGTTGTTGTTGTTTTAAAATATATTTATTCATTTATTCTAGTCTCGTCTATCCTATGTTGTAGTCTTGTCATGTTGTTTTTGTCCTCTGATCATTGAAGAAAAAACATATAATGCACTGTTAACAAATAAACACTATTTAAGTGTTAAACTAGCTTTCCTCAACCAGCCATGACATAAGATTCTTAGTACCCAATAATGCATCTGAAATAAGAATCTAATCATATAATGACAGACTGATAGAGGTCATTATTTTGGCTATTGATAATCATCAAAGAGTCATATTTTAATCTTCATGATGCATATGGCAATAAAAATATTATTCATTCACTCAGAATTAAGTCTCACTGGATTACAATGACCTTTTTCTGGACTACAATAGGTTTTTGTATTGTTTTTACATCTGCTATGTAGTATACTAATGCTTTGAGTAAGTTTTCTGTTATTTCCCACGTCCTATGAAACATCTTTGGTTGAACTCAACAGAGTTCACAAAGTAACAGTTCTATATGCATGTATTTTTTTTTTGTTCATTTATTTTAAATAAAATATTAAGTTACACTTTCTTGGTAAAGATGAAATTTCCCTTCAGAACGTATTTACATGTGGTTAGTATTTCTTTCAATCTTTATAGATTGGGAACATCAGTAGTTCTGAGCCACAGAAAATCACGTCAGTGAAAGAAACCACAGAATCGTTCCTCCTCAGACGGCTGTGTGTTCAACACAGCTTTGTAATAAATCCAATAATAGAGCTAATAGGAGGTCAGGCTGCTGCAGGTGCAGCCAGGTAGGTGGGAGGAACTAAGGGAAGGTCTGGGGATGGTTTGATGGAGTTAGTGAAATAATATGATTCAGTTTACCTGCTAAATTTGTAGTTCCTTTAAGAATATGTACATCATCATAATCATCACACAATCATCATTAAAAGACAATCATCTTTATTTGCACAATGTTAAACAAACTAAACAGAAAAAGACCAATATTTCTCATATTTATATATTATAAAAATATTTACTTTTTCATACTTATATACTATATATACTGTACAGACTATATACAAAGCTGTGATAATAGACAGTGCTTCAGTGGAAAGAGGACTCCTCATGGTGGTTGAGGGAGGTGAAGGGATGCTGACCTGTGGTCTTTCACCCTCTCCTCATCTGCTTCTTCCCCCTCCTTTTTCGATTCCTCCTCTTCTTTCCACTCCTTTTTCGATTCCTCCTCTTTTTTTCCACTCCTTTTTCGATTCCTCCTCTTCTTTCCACTCCTTTTTCGATTCCTCCTCTTCTTTCCACTCCTTTTTCGACTCCTCCTCTTCTTTCCACTCTTTCTCCTCCTCCTCCTGCGCCTCCTCCTCAGTGTGTCTTGACTCAGTTCTTGCGAGTCACTGCTGTCAGATATTTGTTCATTGTCATCACATTGACGCTCCACTGAGTCCTCCCCCTCATAACCCTCATCGACCTCCTCCAGCTGAACCTCCTGCCCCAGCTGTTCCTTCTTTTCCTCCTTTTCCTCCTCCACCTTACTGTGTCTTGGCTTGACTGGCAGCAGGTTGACGAGGGACAGGTGCTCAGAGCTGCTGTACGCCTGTAGTTTGGGGTGATATGAGTAAAAGGTACACATTATGATGTTGTTGATCATCCAGGAATACTTTTTCTAAGAACTCACATCAGTTTCCATCATTTAGATTAGATATACAAGTATATACATAATACATATTCAGGTGAATGGGAAGGTGTGTCCAAATGTTTGGCTGGAACTGTATATATTCAATAGTGCAAAATATATTTAGACAATGTCCAACATGAGTGCAGGTTGAGGAGTTGGAAAAAACAAATTACCTCCTTGAAGCGGAAGGCGATGGTGCAGAAGTCCAGGATCTCCACAGCTGATTTAACCTCAGCAGGGGAAACATCAAGACAGGGGTTGTCTTCAGAAATGCAGTCATTAGCAGGAGGCTCGTCATGACGGGGGACGTACGTCGTGTGAGCAGCAGAGGCTTCATCGGACTGGACTGTAGGGAACACAGCAACAACAATTATGAAGTCTGAAAAACATGGCTGCTACTATATTAATCCCAAATTAAATTCCCACCAGACATTTCTGAGAAATCAAATCTCCAACCAAGTAACACTGAAATGCATGCAATCCATGAGCACCAGGATCATGAATTTAACGGTGCTTAAAAATCAAACAATATTTACATTACAGACACTCTAACAGCCTCTTATCAAAGTAGTAAACGTTCTGCTCCTGTCAGACATGAGTCTGGGTTTGTCTGTGTGTTGAGACTCACCTGTGTTCAGGAGCTCGTTCCAGTCCAGACCCTTGAAGAACCGATGTGCCTTCACATCACTGGCTCCCTCTGGAAAAATAAGATAAGACAGTCATATAATCATAAATGTAGTTTGTACATCTATATATCTCTCTACAGTATATGCAGTTTATGTGTCATAGTGATTTAATCCTCTGTCCACCATTAGTAGAGATGTCACTAACCTGTGCCCAGGCGGTACCAAGGATCCTTATACAGGAGATCACTGATTATGTACTCGGCATCGGCTGGCAGGGCATCGCTCTCTGGTGGCCAAGTGATGTCATCTGGAAAAGAAGCAGATATCAGCAGTCAGATCAAGAAATTTGTTACCAACATCAGCAAAAGGACTGAATGGCAGAATTTTTAAATGAAACACCATAAACCTAGAGTACACATGAAGATCCCAATGCTAAAAGAAGCAAGAAATTAATTCTACCTTAAGACCTGTACAAAGTATGAGAATGTACATTTTCATCATAGTTAAAATACAGACAGATGTATTCAGAGCTGCTGTGATGTGAAGATACTGAATTGAACTGAAGAGTCTTACCTTTGACCACTGAACGAAAAACGTCAAACGCTGTCTCTCCATTGAAGGGGTATTCACACGTCAGGAATTCATACAAGATGACTCCCAAGGCCCACCAGTCAATGGGTTTCCCAAAGCCAGTCCTCGTGATGGATTCAGGGGCAAAGTACAGAGGAGTCCCTGCCATCTGTCGGAACAAATGAATGAGGAGAGGAATTAAAACACGATTAATAAGTACAACAATACACATTAAATTAACAGAGAGAAGAAGAAATGAGACTAACCTTAATATCAACAAACTCTCTGACAATGTTCCTGAGGTTTTCTTTCTTCAGGTCCACTGTAATATTAATAGGACCGATCACTGCCAGGCCAAAATCAGCCAGCTTGATGTGGCCCGTGGAACTGATCAGCATACTGCAATGGAAGGCAGAAGAAAAATGTCTCATGTTAGATTATATGACAACTCTTTAAAGTCACCTACTTAAAGAAGATAGCAATATAAAGTGAAAGCTTTACTGTAAATGACCATTGGCTAAAGCCCTCCTCTGAGCAACATTTGTCCAATCACAGCTTAGCAACTTTAATTAGGCCTGTCTGTCAAACTTTGAATTTCCAAAGCCCAAAAGACAACACCTGAATTATAAAGAAAGGCTTTAAACAGTGTTTGTATCTACCGTTAGCTATAATTGTTAGCATGTCTGGCTAACTAGCCTACTACCTACAACTATAACAGAGCGTTGCTACATCATTACTGCATGACTTCCAAGTCCAACGATTACCTAACTCTATTGCTTTTGGGGATGTTGGGGAAGCCGTTACCATAGCACTAGATTGTCTGAACACATCGGTGAAGTTCAATCAAAGTTTCTCTGTCCTCTGACGTTAAAAATGAAAAATCACTGTTTGAAAACACCAACAGTAAAGCTTCATTCTAATCTCAGGCCTGGGACAGGTTGAGTACTCACTTGGCAGGTTTGAGGTCTCGGTGCACAATGCCGTAGCTGTGGAGGTACTCCAAAGCCAGGGTAGTCTCCGCCATATACAAGCGGGCCAAGTCCACATGAAGAGGCCCACTGCGTTCAAGGAGAGCAGCACAATCCCCGCCTAGGTCAGAAGGAAACATAAGAACAGACAGCGTCAGTCAGATATCATGTTTACGTCTCGGAGCCTGTTAGATGTGTAAAGTTAAAACATGTATTTGATACATAAAGTCTTAGTGTGCATGACACATATGTGTCTGTATGACCAATCCACAGCAACCTCCTTACCTCCTACATTCTCCATCACCATACAGAAATCGGTCTTTGTCACAAAGGAGCAAAACATTGAGACAACAAATGGGTTGTTGTTGAAGGTGAGGATATCGCGCTCCAACAACAACCTGTCCCGTGCCTTCTCGGTCACTGACTCCCGCTTGATGGTCTTCATTGCGAAGGTCCGACCTGTCTTCTTGTGGCCCACAAGGTTTACAGACCTGGACAAGAGGGAAAAGGGATTGTGAGCAGCCTCTATGACTGAATATACGGTATATGTTTATCAATAATTTTAGAATAAAATATTCTAAAGCAACATCACATGGTGGTTTCACTGTCTTTCCTGCTTTTACTGGACTCTCTGCAGTGTCCAGAGACTCAGAGAAACACAAACTAAACAATCTGTTCGTCTCACTCACCCAAAGTTGCCTTTGCCAAGGGACTGGAGTGTCTCAAAGTCACTCATCACTGGTGCTTTTGAAGGAGGACAGCAGGCAGCACGGGTCTAAATCAAACACAGGAAAGAAAGACAAAGTAAATAAATGAAATCCAAAAGGTGACAATGTGTGAGTGAGGTGAAAACTTTAAGAAAAGTCAAGAAAAGCATCTTATTTTAGCATCACCACCCTGCTGTTTTCACATAACCAATGGGACTTACTTTAAATTGAACTTCACCTTCCAATCAATGATATTACAACTCTATATTACATTTGCAGTCCATAAGGAAATAAATCAATAAATACAATGAAATTTACTCTCAATGTACAAATGTCTGTTTAATCGTTAAGCTAAGTCATCATCAGAGTGCATTGGACATAAAATCTCAAAAGTAAATTAAACTGTGTTCAACTTTCTACCCAATCCAATCAATATTTTTATGGTTTCCATGTGAAGTAGCTGGGTAAAAAAATAAATAATGAGACACACTTACTTCATGGAGAACCTTCTCCAGTTTTTCTTGAAGTTCCTTGAGGAACTGCTGGCAGGCTTGACCACTCTTGAGCGTTTCGTCACAGTCTCTGGCCAGCTCCACCAGCTGCAGGTGGATGAATTTAACGGCAGTCTTAGCCTGGAACGGGTCCCTGGGTGGATGCTCCATTTGGGTGGATGTTATTGCCTGATGGTTAGAAATTGAATTTCTGTTGTGATCTGAAGTCAAAGATCTGTGAAAGGAGACAAAAACATAGTCATTAGAAACATCTTCTACTCTATTCACAAACCAGGCACAAGGCATTGCATAAAGGCTCAAATTGTCCATAAGAATAGCATCTTTGAAACAGTTAAATGTTTTATCACAAACTGAAAGATATTCAACATTATTTTGTTCAATAAGTCTTTCTTCAGATTTTCTGATTCTAACTAAACTTTATAACTTAACTAAAATTACTTTTCATTACAGCGTACAAGAGGGAAAATGTAAAAATTCTGTTGTAGAATAAAAGCAGGTCTACCAATGAATTTTCCTCTCGTTCATATTAAAACTCTAAATGCTGTCATTTTGCACAGACGCATATTAATTAGCAAGAAAAGCAAAGTTTACACGTTAAAGTTGTGTGAAACAAAAAGCGAAGCTGCATCTCCTTGTTTATAATACATAAACATATCGGTGTCATGTTACTTGTAGTGCAATTAAGGAAAAAAAAGTTATGTACCTGATTCGATGTCTTTCCTCAAAACAGCGCAGCTTCTCCAGCGTAAAGAAATAGCTTCAAAGGCAGCTTTAGCAGAGTTGCTACTGAGATGAACTGTCTGTCTGATTGTCGAAGTGAGAAGTAAACCATAATTGTCCAACTCACACTTAAATGTTGCAGTCGGCCTATAGCAACGCGCGGCGCGTGAGGCCTATTGCAACGCGCGGCAACGCGCGTGACGTCACATGCGGCTCAGCGCTCACCGTGGAGATCTGACAAGCGCGTCAACGGACTCAGCAATTTCCTGCTTTGAGTGGATTTGGGAGTTAATTGATTGTTGCTAATAGTTGCTAATAGTTGTCAACACGTGACAAACATTAAATCATCACAGTAGGAACACAGAAACTCATCGCACCGTAAAAACGTCCACACTTTTAACGGACACATGAAACGATCTGCTCGGTCTCCTGTCTGTGTGACTCACTTGTAACAACAAACGTGATATTGGCTAATTAGCTTTAACCTTACATGATGAGGAAATGTTATTAATCGATATGGCCGCCGTAATAATGCTGAAACAGAACAAATCATTAAAATATTGACTGACAGCGTATTTAATTTGTTTGACTGGAACATTAAAACTAAAAACACGATCTTTTCCTAACCTTAACTTAAACCTACGACTCAAACCTGAGGTTTCTACGGCCCTCATCCCCCCATCACTCCCTTTAATGCGGTGAAATAAACGTTATCTCTACACACAATACAGACAGAGGTTTCGTTTCTTTCATAAACCTATTTACTGTTGCTACAAGTTGTGCACAAACATCATTCCTGGGAGACAGGGTTGCATGTTCTTAAAAAAAATCATTTTCCTTTTGCTTGTTGTCATGATTCACCATAAATAAGTTTTGATCAGATCAACACTCACGAGATGCTTTGCATTGATCACTTATAGATAAATTTGGGTGTGTGGAGAGCGTGAGGCTGATCCACGTGCCGCACATTTCCAGCTGGACCGTGATTTAAAAAGGGAACTTTGTCTGCAGGTGTGAGTCTATATTATTTAAGACATCAGATTATTTTTGGTAAATTTATTTTAGTATAGATCCTACAGATTGTTTTATAAAATAGAGCCTACGGGTCACATAACCGTTGTATAAAGTCACTTTCCAAGCAAAAGCTGTGATCCATAAAAACAAACTTGACGGGAGAACGTTATGCACCTGTGCGTCAACAATGATGGGGCCTACCAACATGTTTGTGTTGGTAATGGGACACAGAATTGGCAGACGGGGGAGTCAGAGGGTCCGCCAAAGATCTCCTGTCCCTCAGCACACCTGGCTTTTAAAGGGAATATGATGAGTCTGACTGGTTTCATTCATATTTCAACACAAATACACCTACGAATAATTAAGGACATAGTTAGATTCTGTAAAGACATTAATTTGACAAAGTAATTTAATATTTGTTTTTTTAAACTTTTATTTATTTGCAAGTGTCATTATTCATGATGCAGTGGATGACTTGTTGAAGAGTCTCTGATGTCTTGATTTTCTCGGAAACGACTCCAAGATGATTTCTGCTCGGACGGATCGTCTTGAAGGCCCAGGTGGCTCTGAGAGGTGGATGACTGGAGCCATGCATCTGAAAAACAAATTCGGACCTCAGCAGGGGGAGGAGGGTCGCCATCCTGGACCTCTTACAATTTTAGATGGAGATAATAAACCACAGGCCTGCTCTCCTCTTCACTCCTGGTCTGTCACATGGGTTCTGTAGCTGCTGTATAGGACAGTGTTGGCTGCAGGGCTGAGTATTAGTGAGGATCGGTACATAACACGATACAGGAGTTAATATAGTGTGAATATTATAGGCGATATGGACCTGCTCACTTTGTGTTTACATTAATGTTTACGTTCTTCTTCGTTACATTGGAGAAGAGTCAAGAGGCCGGAGATGGATTACGCCCTTGTCCTCTAGCCGCCAGGGTTTAGACACAAAATGAAAGATACAAATATCTGCATATAAATCTATTTAAAATAAAAAAATATGGTGAAACTCAAACGTATAAATATTTTCTCACAACCATCAACAGGATTAAACAGGCTGATCAGCAGTATTTAACGTTCTACATGTAGGGTTCTATGATGATGTTTGGTGTCTCCAACATTATGCTGCTAGACTGAACCAGCAGGGGAGCAGAAGTCATCTCACACTTGTAGTGGATGGAGGAAAAAAGAGCCTGTCTGGAAGAGTTGTTGCACCCAAGACGGCTTTATGGACCAAACGATGATACTCTAAACTGTGTCCTCCACAAACACACAATCCAACATTAAACACAACACCTGATTCTGTCTGAATGCAGCCATAAAACCACTGAACAGACGATGTAACGGCTACATTTGAACTCATAAAGTGTATGTAGGGACTTTTCCAGAGCTTCCCCTTGGCTGCTAAGGATCATGTGGTGTGGTTTTCCAGCCCCTACAGAGATACTAAGTGAACCTTGATTTTGTTCTTCACCCTCAGATTTTGATTCCGATCCCTTACAAAGTCAAAACAGCTTTAAAGTATTTTTAATAGTTACACAGATGGAATATTTTGATCCAGATGGATAGAAAATAATTAATATTATTTGACCTTCTGGGCTCGTGAAAAAAGACCAATCATCTTTTTTTTAAAAATCTGTCCTCATGTATATTTATGGTTTGTGCCAAGATTGGTAGAAACCATTTCTTAAAGAAAATACATGCAGTTTGATCTTGGGCCAGGATCATGCAGCAAGATCCCCACCTCTCCTACCTGAGGGAGAAACATAAGATCACGCACAGAGGTCAATCACTGTATTTATAGTATTTAGTAAATGAAACAATGACATTTTTAAAGGTCAGGTGATCTTCATAGTCTTAATGTATTGCTATATTTTAACACTGTTTGCTTTTAATAACATGAGTGTTGAACCACCTCACAGTAATTCCTGTTAAAGATGCATGAACTAGATGTTTGTTGTGCTCAGTATTGCACATACATACATACATACGAACGATTAAAGTGTAAAAGCATACAAAAATGGGACAGTCGGCTCAACATGAACCGAAGCTCGGCTTACTGTTCCCTATTGAACACTTGTCCACAATGCTCTCCTCATTACTGCATGTCCCTCTTTCAGGTGTCAAGCCGTCTGACATCCTAGTGAATTCCTGCTCTGAGATCAAGCTGTGTGACTTTGGAGTAAGCGGACAGCTTATAGACTCCATGGCCGACTCCTTTGTGGGCACTCGCTCTTACATGTGTGTGAGTTAAAACGCTCACACACTTTAGTTGTTGTCGTTTTAAAATATATTTATTCATTTATTCTAGTCTCGTCTATCCTATGTTGTAGTCTTGTCATGTTGTTTTTGTCCTCTGATCATTGAAGAAAAAACATATAATGCACTGTTAACAAATAAACACTATTTAAGTGTTAAACTAGCTTTCCTCAACCAGCCATGACATAAGATTCTTAGTACCCAATAATGCATCTGAAATAAGAATCTAATCATATAATGACAGACTGATAGAGGTCATTATTTTGGCTATTGATAATCATCAAAGAGTCATATTTTAATCTTCATGATGCATATGGCAATAAAAATATTATTCATTCACTCAGAATTAAGTCTCACTGGATTACAATGAGCTTTTTCTGGACTACAATAGGTTTTTGTATTGTTTTTACATCTGCTATGTAGTATACTAATGCTTTGAGTAAGTTTTCTGTTATTTCCCACGTCCTATGAAACATCTTTGGTTGAACTCAACAGAGTTCACAAAGTAACAGTTCTATATGCATGTATTTTTTTTAGTTTATTTATTTTAAATAAAATATTAAGTTACGTTCTGAAGGGAAATTTCATCTTTACCAAGAAAGTGTATTTACATGTGGTTAGTATTTCTTTCAATCTTTATAGATTGGGAACATCAGTAGTTCTGAGCCACAGAAAATCACGTCAGTGAAAGAAACCACAGAATCGTTCCTCCTCAGACGGCTGTGTGTTCAACACAGCTTTGTAATAAATCCAATAATAGAGCTAATAGGAGGTCAGGCTGCTGCAGGTGCAGGCAGGTAGGTGGGAGGAACTCAGGGAAGGTCTGGGGATGGTTTGATGGAGTTAGTGAAATAATATGATTCACAGTTTACCTGCTAAATTTGTAGTTCCTTTAAGAATATGTACATCATCATAATCATCACACAATCATCATTAAAAGACAATCATCTTTATTTGCACAATGTTAAACAAACTAAACAGAAAAAGACCAATATTTCTCATATTTATATATTATAAAAATATTTACTTTTTCATACTTATATACTATATATACTGTACAGACTATATACAAAGCTGTGATAATAGACAGTGCTTCAGTGGAAAGAGAAGGACTCCTCATGGTGGTTGAGGGAGGTGAAGGGATGCTGACCTGTGGTCTTTCACCCTCTCCTCATCTGCTTCTTCCCCCTCCTTTTTCGATTCCTCCTCTTCTTTCCACTCCTTTTTCGATTCCTCCTCTTTTTTTCCACTCCTTTTTCGATTCCTCCTCTTCTTTCCACTCCTTTTTCGATTCCTCCTCTTCTTTCCACTCCTTTTTCGATTCCTCCTCTTCTTTCCACTCCTTTTTCGATTCCTCCTCTTCTTTCCACTCCTTTTTCGACTCCTCCTCTTCTTTCCACTCTTTCTCCTCCTCCTCCTGCGCCTCCTCCTCAGTGTGTCTTGACTCAGTTCTTGCGAGTCACTGCTGTCAGATATTTGTTCATTGTCATCACATTGACGCTCCACTGAGTCCTCCCCCTCATAACCCTCATCGACCTCCTCCAGCTGAACCTCCTGCCCCAGCTGTTCCTTCTTTTCCTCCTTTTCCTCCTCCACCTTACTGTGTCTTGGCTTGACTGGCAGCAGGTTGACGAGGGACAGGTGCTCAGAGCTGCTGTACGCCTGTAGTTTGGGGTGATATGAGTAAAAGGTACACATTATGATGTTGTTGATCATCCAGGAATACTTTTTCTAAGAACTCAGATCAGTTTCCATCATTTAGATTAGATATACAAGTATATACATAATACATATTCAGGTGAATGGGAAGGTGTGTCCAAATGTTTGGCTGGAACTGTATATATTCAATAGTGCAAAATATATTTAGACAATGTCAAACACGGGTGCAGGTTGAGGAGTTGGAAAAAACAAATTACCTCCTTGAAGCGGAAGGCGATGGTGCAGAAGTCCAGGATCTCCACAGCTGATTCAACCTCAGCAGGGGAAACATCAAGACAGGGGTTGTCTTCGGAGATGCAGTCATTAGCAGGAGGCTCGTCATGACGGGGGACGTACGTCGTGTGAGCAGCAGAGGCTTCATCGGACTGGACTGTAGGAAACACAGCAACAACAATTATGAAGTCTGAAAAACATGGCTGCTACTATATTAATCCCAAATTAAATTCCCACCAGACATTTCTGAGAAATCAAATATCCAACCAAGTAACACTGAAATGCATGCAATCCATGAACACCAGGATCATGAATTTAACTGTGTGCTTAAAAATCAAACAATATTTACATTACAGACACTCTAACAGCCTCTTATCAAAGTAGTAAACGTTCTGCTCCTGTCAGACATGAGTCTGGGTTTGTCTGTGTGTTGAGACTCACCTGTGTTCAGGAGCTCGTTCCAGTCCAGACCCTTGAAGAACCGATGTGCCTTCACATCACTGGCTCCCTCTGGAAAAATAAGATAAGACAGTCATATAATCATAAATGTAGTTTGTACATCTATATATCTCTCTACAGTATATGCAGTTTATGTGTCATAGTGATTTAATCCTCTGTCCACCATTAGTAGAGATGTCACTAACCTGTGCCCAGGCGGTACCAAGGATCCTTATACAGGAGATCACTGATTATGTACTCGGCATCGGCTGGCAGGGCATCGCTCTCTGGTGGCCAAGTGATGTCATCTGGAAAAGAAGCAGATATCAGCAGTCAGATCAAGAAATTTGTTACCAACATCAGCAAAAGGACTGAATGGCAGAATTTTTAAATGAAACACCATAAACCTAGAGTACACATGAAGATCCCAATGCTAAAAGAAGCAAGAAATTAATTCTACCTTAAGACCTGTACAAAGTATGAGAATGTACATTTTCATCATAGTTAAAATACAGACAGATCTATTCAGAGCTGCTGTGATGTGAAGATACTGAATTGAACTGAAGAGTCTTACCTTTGACCACTGAACGAAAAACGTCAAACGCTGTCTCTCCATTGAAGGGGTATTCACACGTCAGGAATTCATACAAGATGACTCCCAAGGCCCACCAGTCAATGGGTTTCCCAAAGCCAGTCCTCGTGATGGATTCAGGGGCAAAGTACAGAGGAGTCCCTGCCATCTGTCGGAACAAATGAATGAGGAGAGGAATTAAAACACGATTAATAAGTACAACAATACACATTAAATCAACAGAGAGAAGAAGAAATGAGACTAACCTTAATATCAACAAACTCTCTGACAATGTTCCTGAGGTTTTCTTTCTTCAGGTCCACTGTCATATTAATAGGACCGATCACTGCCAGGCCAAAATCAGCCAGCTTGATGTGGCCCGTGGAACTGATCAGCATACTGCAATGGAAGGCAGAAGAAAAATGTCTCATGTTAGATTATATGACAACTCTTTAAAGTCACCTACTTAAAGAAGATAGCGATATAAAGTGAAAGCTTTACTGTAAATGACCATTGGCTAAAGCCCTCCTCTGAGCAACATTTGTCCAATCACAGCTTAGCAACTTTAATAAGGCCTGTCTGTCAAACTTTGAATTTCCAAAGCCCAAAAGACAACAGCTGAATTATAAAGAAAGGCTTTAAACAGTGTTTGTATCTACCGTTAGCTATAATTGTTAGCATGTCTGGCTAACTAGCCTACTACCTACAATTATAACAGAGCGTTGCTACATCATTACTGCATGACTTCCAAGTCCAACGATTACCTAACTCTATTGCTTTTGGGGATGTTGGGGAACCCGTTACCATAGCACTAGATTGTCTGAACACATCAGTGAAGTTCAATCAAAGTTTCTCTGTCCTCTGACGTTAAAAATGAAAAATCGCTGTTCGAAAACACCAACAGTAAAGCTTCATTCTAATCTCATGCCTGGGACAGGTTGAGTACTCACTTGGCAGGTTTGAGGTCTCGGTGCACAATGCCGTAGCTGTGGAGGTACTCCAAAGCCAGGGTAGTCTCCGCCATATACAAGCGGGCCAAGTCCACATGAAGAGGCCCACTGCGTTCAAGGAGAGCAGCACAATCCCCGCCTAGGTCAGAAGGAAACATAAGAACAGACAGCGTCAGTCAGATATCATGTTTACGTCTCGGAGCCTGTTAGATGTGTAAAGTTAAAACATGTATTTGATACATAAGGTCTTAGTGTGCATGACACATATGTGTCTGTATGACCAATCCACAGCAACCTCCTTACCTCCTACATTCTCCATCACCATACAAAAATCGGTCTTTGTCACAAAGGAGCAAAACATTGAGACAACAAATGGGTTGTTGTTGAAGGTGAGGATATCGCGCTCCAACAACAACCTGTCCCGTGCCTTCTCGGTCACTGACTCCCGCTTGATGGTCTTCATTGCGAAGGTCCGACCTGTCTTCTTGTGGCCCACAAGGTTTACAGACCTGGACAAGAGGGAAAAGGGATTGTGAGCAGCCTCTATGACTGAATATACGGTATATGTTTATCAATAATTTTAGAATAAAATATTCTAAAGCAACATCACATGGTGGTTTCACTGTCTTTCCTGCTTTTACTGGACTCTCTGCAGTGTCCAGAGACTCAGAGAAACACAAACTAAACAATCTGTTCGTCTCACTCACCCAAAGTTGCCTTTGCCAAGGGACTGGAGTGTCTCAAAGTCACTCATCACTGGTGCTTTTGAAGGAGGACAGCAGGCAGCACGGGTCTAAATCAAACACAGGAAAGAAAGACAAAGTAAATAAATGAAATCCAAAAGGTGACAATGTGTGAGTGAGGTGAAAACTTTAAGAAAAGTCAAGAAAAGCATCTTATTTTAGCATCACCACCCTGCTGTTTTCACATAACCAATGGGACTTACTTTAAATTGAACTTCACCTTCCAATCAATGATATTACAACTCTATATTACATTTGCAGTCCATAAGGAAATAAATCAATAAATACAATGAAATTTACTCTCAATGTACAAATGTCTGTTTAATCGTTAAGCTAAGTCATCATCAGAGTGCATTGGACATAAAATCTCAAACGTAAATTAAACTGTGTTCAACGTTCTACCCAATCCAATCAATGTTTTTATGAGGTTTCCATGTGAAGTAGCTGGGTAAAAAAATAAATAATGAGACACACTTACTTCATGGAGAACCTTCTCCAGTTTTTCTTGAAGTTCCTTGAGGAACTGCTGGCAGGCTTGACCACTCTTGAGCGTTTCGTCACAGTCTCTGGCCAGCTCCACCAGCTGCAGGTGGATGAATTTAACGGCAGTCTTAGCCTGGAACGGGTCTCTGGGTGGATGCTCCATTTGGGTGGATGTTATTGCCTGATAGTTAGAAATTGAATTTCTGTTGTGATCTGAAGTCAAAGATCTGTGAAAGGAGACAAACATAAAGTCATTAGAAACATCTTCTACTCTATTCACAAACCAGGCACAAGGCATTGCATAAAGGCTCAAATTGTCCATAAGAATAGCATCTTTGAAACAGTTAAATGTTTTATCACAAACTGAAAGATATTCAACATTATTTTGTTCAATAAGTCTTTCTTCAGATTTT
Source organism: Chaunax sp. Z400 (assembly GCA_037577475.1). Lineage (NCBI taxonomy): Eukaryota > Metazoa > Chordata > Actinopteri > Lophiiformes > Chaunacidae > Chaunax > Chaunax sp. Z400. Next base: position 7,401,323 of record CM075200.1, read on the forward strand.
CTGATTCTAACTAAACTTTATAACTTAACTAAAATTACTTTTCATTACAGCGTACAAGAGGGAAAATGTAAAAATTCTGTTGCAGAATAAAAGCAGGTCTACCAATGAATTTTCCTCTCGTTCATATTAAAACTCTAAATGCTGTCATTTTGCACAGACGCATATTAATTAGCAAGAAAAGCAAAGTTTACACGTTAAAGTTGTGTGAAACAAAAAGCGAAGCTGCATCTCCTTGTTTATAAAACATAAACATATCGGTGTCATGTTACTTGTAGTGCAATTAAGGAAAAAAAAGTTATGTACCTGATTCGATGTCTTTCCTCAAAACAGCGCAGCTTCTCCAGCGTAAACAAATAGCTTCAAAGGCAGCTTTAGCAGAGATGCTACTGAGATGAACTGTCTGTCTGATTGTCGAAGTGAGAAGTAAACCATAATTGTCCAACTCACACTTAAATGTTGCAGTCGGCCTATAGCAACGCGCGGCGCGTGAGGCCTATTGCAACGCGCGGCAACGCGCGTGACGTCACATGCGGCTCAGCGCTCACCGTGGAGATCTGACAAGCGCGTCAACGGACTCAGCAATTTCCTGCTTTGAGTGGATTTGGGAGTTAATTGATTGTTGCTAATAGTTGCTAATAGTTGTCAACACGTGACAAACATTAAAACATCACAGTAGGAACACAGAAACTCATCGCACCGTAAAAACGTCCACACTTTTAACGGACACATGAAACGATCTGCTCGGTCTCCTGTCTGTGTGACTCATTTGTAACAACAAACGTGATATTGGCTAATTAGCTTTAACCTTACATGATGAGGAAATGCTATTAATCGATATGGCCGCCGTAATAATGCTGAAACAGAACAAATCATTAAAATATTGACTGACAGCGTATTTAATTTGTTTGACTGGAACATTAAAACTAAAAACACGATCTTTTCCTAACCTTAACTTCAACCTACGACTCAAACCTGAGGTTTCTACGGCCCTCATCCCCCCATCACTCCCTTTAATGCGGTGAAATAAACGTTATCTCTACACACAATACAGACAGAGGTTTCGTTTCTTTCATAAACCTATTTACTGTTGCTACAAGTTGTGCACAAACATCATTCCTGGGAGACAGGGTTGCATGTTCTTAAAAAAAAATCATTTTCCTTTTGCTTGTTGTCATGATTCACCATAAATAAGTTTTGATCAGATCAACACTCACGAGATGCTTTGCATTGATCACTTATAGATAAATTTGGGTGTGTGGAGAGCGTGAGGCTGATCCACGTGCCGCACATTTCCAGCTGGACCGTGATTTAAAAAGGGAACTTTGTCTGCAGGTGTGAGTCTATATTATTTAAGACATCAGATTATTTTTGGTAAATTTATTTTAGTATAGATCCTACAGATTGTTTTATAAAATAGAGCCTACGGGTCACATAACCGTTGTATAAAGTCACTTTCCAAGCAAAAGCTGTGATCCATAAAAACAAACTTGACGGGAGAACGTTATGCACCTGTGCGTCAACAATGATGGGGCCTACCAACATGTTTGTGTTGGTAATGGGACACAGAATTGGCAGACGGGGGAGTCAGAGGGTCCGCCAAAGATCTCCTGTCCCTCAGCACACCTGGCTTTTAAAGGGAATATGATGAGTCTGACTGGTTTCATTCATATTTCAACACAAATACACCTACGAATAATTAAGGACATAGTTAGATTCTGTAAAGACATTAATTTGACAAAGTAATTTAATATTTGTTTTTTTAAACTTTTATTTATTTGCAAGTGTCATTATTCATGATGCAGTGGATGACTTGTTGAAGAGTCTCTGATGTCTTGATTTTCTCGGAAACGACTCCAAGATGATTTCTGCTCGGACGGATCGTCTTGAAGGCCCAGGTGGCTCTGAGAGGTAGATGACTGGAGCCATGCATCTGAAAAACAAATTCGGACCTCAGCAGGGGGAGGAGGGTCGCCATCCTGGACCTCTTACAATTTTAGATGGAGATAATAAACCACAGGCCTGCTCTCCTCTTCACTCCTGGTCTGTCACATGGGTTCTGTAGCTGCTGTATAGGACAGTGTTGGCTGCAGGGCTGAGTATTAGTGAGGATCGGTACATAACACGATACAGGAGTTAATATAGTGTGAATATTATAGGCGATATGGACCTGCTCACTTTGTGTTTACATTAATGTTTACGTTCTTCTTCGTTACATTGGAGAAGAGTCAAGAGGCCGGAGATGGATTACGCCCTTGTCCTCTAGCCGCCAGGGTTTAGACACAAAATGAAAGATACAAATATCTGCATATAAATCTATTTAAAATAAAAAAATATGGTGAAACTCAAACGTATAAATATTTTCTCACAACCATCAACAGGATTAAACAGGCTGATCAGCAGTATTTAACGTTCTACATGTAGGGTTCTATGATGATGTTTGGTGTCTCCAACATTATGCTGCTAGACTGAACCAGCAGGGGAGCAGAAGTCATCTCACACTTGTAGTGGATGGAGGAAAGAGAGCCTGTCTGGAAGAGTTGTTGCACCCAAGACGGCTTTATGGACCAAACGATGATACTCTAAACTGTGTCCTCCACAAACACACAATCCACCATTAAACACAACACCTGATTCTGTCTGAATGCAGCCATAAAACCACTGAACAGACGATGTAACGGCTACATTTCAACTCATAAAGTGTATGTAGGGACTTTTCCAGAGCTTCCCCTTGGCTGCTAAGGATCATGAGGTGTGGTTTTCCATCCCCTACAGAGATACTAAGTGAACCTTGATTTTGTTCTTCACCCTCAGATTTTGATTCCGATCCCTTACAAAGTCAAAACAGCTTTAAAGTATTTTTAATAGTTACACAGATGGAATATTTTGATCCAGATGGATAGAAAATAATTGGTTTTTTTTCACGAGCCCAGAAGGTCAAATAATATTAATCATCTTTTTAAAAAAAATCTGTCCTCATGTATATTTATGGTTTGTGCCAAGATTGGTAGAAACCATTTCTTAAAGAAAATACATGCAGTTTGATCTTGGGCCAGGATCATGCAGCAAGATCCCCACCTCTCCTACCTGAGGGAGAAACATAAGATCATGCACAGAGGTCAATCACTGTATTTATAGTATTTAGTAAATGAAACAATGACGTTTTTAAAGGTCAGGTGATCTTCATAGTCTTAATGTATTGCTATATTTTAACACTGTTTGCTTTTAATAACATGAGTGTTGAACCACCTCACAGTAATTCCTGTTAAAGATGCATGAACTAGATGTTTGTTGTGCTCAGTATTGCACATACATACATACATACGAACGATTAAAGTGTAAAAGCATACAAGAATGGGACAGTCGGCTCAACATGCACCGAAGCTCGGCTTACTGTTCCCTATTGAACACTTGTCCGCAATGCTCTCCTCATTACTGCATGTCCCTCTTTCAGATGTCAAGCCGTCTGACATCCTAGTGAATTCCTGCTCTGAGATCAAGCTGTGTGACTTTGGAGTAAGCGGACAGCTTATAGACTCCATGGCCGACTCCTTTGTGGGCACTCGCTCTTACATGTGTGTGAGTTAAAACGCTCACACACTTTAGTTGTTGTCGTTTTAAAATATATTCATATATATATATAAATAAATATATATTCATTTATTCTAGTCTCGTCTATCCTTTGTTGTAGTCTTGTCATGTTGTTTTTGTCCTCTGATCATTGAAGAAAAAACATATAATGCACTGTTAACAAATAAACACTATTTAAGTGTTAAACTAGCTTTCCTCAACCAGCCATGACATAAGATTCTTAGTACCCAATAATGCATCTGAAATAAGAATCTAATCATATAATGACACACTGATAGAGGTCATTATTTTGGCTATTGATAATCATCAGTCATATTTTAATCTTCATGATGCATATGGCAATAAAAATATTATTCATTCACTCAGAATTAAGTCTCACTGGATTACAATGAGCTTTTTCTGGACTACAATAGGTTTTTGTATTGTTTTTACATCTGCTATGTAGTATACTAATGCTTTGAGTAAGTTTTCTGTTATTTCCCACGTCCTATGAAACATCTTTGGTTGAACTCAACAGAGTTCACAAAGTAACAGTTCTATATGCATGTATTTTTTTTTTAGTTTATTTATTTTAAATAAAATATTAAGTTACTTTCTGAAGGGAAATTTCATCTTTACCAAGAAAGTGTATTTACATGTGGTTAGTATTTCTTTCAATCTTTATAGATTGGGAACATCAGTAGTTCTGAGCCACAGAAAATCACGTCAGTGAAAGAAACCACAGAATCGTTCCTCCTCAGACGGCTGTCTGTTCAACACAGCTTTGTAATAAATCCAATAATAGAGCTAATAGGAGGTCAGGCTGCTGCAGGTGCAGCCAGGTAGGTGGGAGGAACTAAGGGAAGGTCTGCGGATGGTTTGATGGAGTTAGTGAAATAATATGATTCACAGTTTACCTGCTAAATTTGTAGTTCCTTTAAGAATATGTACATCATCATAATCATCACACAATCATCATTAAAAGACAATCATCTTTATTTGCACAATGTTAAACAAACTAAACAGAAAAAGACCAATATTTCTCATATTTATATATTATAAAAATATTTACTTTTTCATACTTATATACTATATATACTGTACAGACTATATACAAAGCTGTGATAATAGACAGTGCTTCAGTGGAAAGAGAAGGACTCCTCATGGTGGTTGAGGGAGGTGAAGGGATGCTGACCTGTGGTCTTTCACCCTCTCCTCATCTGGTTCTTCCCCCTCCTTTTTCGATTCCTCCTCTTCTTTCCACTCCTTTTTCGATTCCTCCTCTTCTTTCCACTCCTTTTTCGATTCCTCCTCTTCTTTCCACTCCTTTTTCGACTCCTCCTCTTCTTTCCACTCTTTCTCCTCCTCCTCCTGCGCCTCCTCCTCAGTGTGCCTTGACTCAGTTCTTGCGAGTCACTGCTGTCAGATATTTGTTCATTGTCATCACATTGACGCTCCACTGAGTCCTCCCCCTCATAACCCTCATCGACCTCCTCCAGCTGAACCTCCTGCCCCAGCTGTTCCTTCTTTTCCTCCTTTTCCTCCTCCACCTTACTGTGTCTTGGCTTGACTGGCAGCAGGTTGACGAGGGACAGGTGCTCAGAGCTGCTGTACGCCTGTAGTTTGGGGTGATATGAGTAAAAGGTACACATTATGATGTTGTTGATCATCCAGGAATACTTTTTCTAAGAACTCACATCAGTTTCCATCATTTAGATTAGATATACAAGTATATACATAATACATATTCAGGTGAATGGGAAGGTGTGTCCAAATGTTTGGCTGGAACTGTATATATTCAATAGTGCAAAATATATTTAGACAATGTCCAACATGAGTGCAGGTTGAGGAGTTGGAAAAAACAAATTACCTCCTTGAAGCGGAAGGCGACGGTGCAGAAGTCCAGGATCTCCACAGCTGATTCAACCTCAGCAGGGGAAACATCAAGACAGGGGTTGTCTTCGGAGATGCAGTCATTAGCAGGAGGCTCGTCATGACGGGGGACGTACGTCGTGTGAGCAGCAGAGGCTTCATCGGACTGGACTGTAGGGAACACAGCAACAACAATTATGAAGTCTGAAAAACATGGCTGCTACTATATTAATCCCAAATTAAATTCCCACCAGACATTTCTGAGAAATCAAATCTCCAACCAAGTAACACTGAAATGCATGCAATCCATGAGCACCAGGATCATGAATTTAACTGTGCTTAAAAATCAAACAATATTTACATTACAGACACTCTAACAGCCTCTTATCAAAGTAGTAAACATTCTGCTCCTGTCAGACATGAGTCTGGGTTTGTCTGTGTGTTGAGACTCACCTGTGTTCAGGAGCTCGTTCCAGTCCAGACCCTTGAAGAACCGATGTGCCTTCACATCACTGGCTCCCTCTGGAAAAATAAGATAAGACAGTCATATAATCATAAATGTAGTTTGTACATCTATAAATCTCTCTACAGTATATGCAGTTTATGTGTCATAGTGATTTAATCCTCTGTCCACCATTAGTAGAGATGTCACTAACCTGTGCCCAGGCGGTACCAAGGATCCTTATACAGGAGATCACTGATTATGTACTCGGCATCGGCTGGCAGGGCATCGCTCTCTGGTGGCCAAGTGATGTCATCTGGAAAAGAAGCAGATATCAGCAGTCAGATCAAGAAATTTGTTACCAACATCAGCAAAAGGACTGAATGGCAGAATTTTTAAATGAAACACCATAAACCTAGAGTACACATGAAGATCCCAATGCTAAAAGAAGCAAGATATTAATTCTACCTTAAGACCTGTACAAAGTATGAGATTGTACATTTTCATCATAGTTAAAATACAGACAGATCTATTCAGAGCTGCTGTGATGTGAAGATACTGAATTGAACTGAAGAGTCTTACCTTTGACCACTGAACGAAAAACGTCAAACGCTGTCTCTCCATTGAAGGGGTATGCACACGTCAGGAATTCATACAAGATGACTCCCAAGGCCCACCAGTCAATGGGTTTCCCAAAGCCAGTCCTCGTGATGGATTCAGGGGCAAAGTACAGAGGAGTCCCTGCCATCTGTCGGAACAAATGAATGAGGAGAGGAATTAAAACACGATTAATAAGTACAACAATACACATTAAATTAACAGAGAGAAGAAGAAATGAGACTAACCTTAATATCAACAAACTCTCTGACAATGTTCCTGAGGTTTTCTTTCTTCAGGTCCACTGTCATATTAATAGGACCGATCACTGCCAGGCCACAATCAGCCAGCTTGATGTGGCCCGTGGAACTGATCAGCATACTGCAATGGAAGGCAGAAGAAAAATGTCTCATGTTAGATTATATGACAACTCTTTAAAGTCACCTACTTAAAGAAGATAGCGATATAAAGTGAAAGCTTTACTGTAAATGACCATTGGCTAAAGCCCTCCTCTGAGCAACATTTGTCCAATCACAGCGTAGCAACTTTAATTAGGCCTGTCTGTCAAACTTTGAATTTCCAAAGCCCAAAAGACAACAGCTGAATTATAAAAGGCTTTAAACAGTGTTTGTATCTACCATTAGCTATAATTGTTAGCATGTCTGGCTAACTAGCCTACTACCTACAGTTATAACAGAGCGTTGCTACATCATTACTGCATGACTTCCAAGTCCAACGATTACCTAACTCTATTGCTTTTGGGGATGTTGGGGAACCCGTTACCATAGCACCAGATTGTCTGAACACATCAGTGAAGTTCAATCAAAGTTTCTCTGTCCTCTGACGTTAAAAATGAAAAATCACTGTTTGAAAACACCAACAGTAAAGCTTCATTCTAATCTCATGCCTGGGACAGGTTGAGTACTCACTTGGCAGGTTTGAGGTCTCGGTGCACAATGCCGTAGCTGTGGAGGTACTCCAAAGCCAGGGTAGTCTCCGCCATATACAAGCGGGCCAAGTCCACATGAAGAGGCCCACTGCGTTCAAGGAGAGCAGCACAATCCCCGCCTAGGTCAGAAGGAATCATAAGAACAGACAGTGTCAGTCAGATATCATGTTTACGTCTCGGAGCCTGTTAGATGTGTAAAGTTAAAACATATATTTGATACATAAAGTCTTAGTGTGCATGACACATATGTGTCTGTATGACCAATCCACAGCAACCTCCTTACCTCCTACATTCTCCATCACCATACAGAAATCGGTCTTTGTCACAAAGGAGCAAAACATTGAGACAACAAATGGGTTGTTGTTGAAGGTGAGGATATCACGCTCCAACAACAACCTGTCCCGTGCCTTCTCGGTCACTGACTCCCGCTTGATGGTCTTCATTGCGAAGGTCCGACCTGTCTTCTTGTGGCCCACAAGGTTTACAGACCTGGACAAGAGGGAAAAGGGATTGTGAGCAGCCTCTATGACTGAATATACGGTATATGTTTATCAATAATTTTAGAATAAAATATTCTAAAGCAACATCACATGGTGGTTTCACTGTCTTTCCTGCTTTTACTGGACTCTCTGCAGTGTCCAGAGAGTCAGAGAAACACAAACTAAACAATCTGTTCGTCTCACTCACCCAAAGTTGCCTTTGCCAAGGGACTGGAGTGTCTCAAAGTCACTCATCACTGGTGCTTTTGGAGGAGGACAGCAGGCAGCACGGGTCTAAATCAAACACAGGAAAGAAAGACAAAGTAAATAAATGAAATCCAAAAGGTGACAATGTGTGAGTGAAGTGAAAACTTTAAGAAAAGTCAAGAAAAGCATCTTATTTTAGCATCACCACCCTGCTGTTTTCACATAACCAATGGGACTTACTTTAAATTGAACTTCACCTTCCAATCAATGATATTACAACTCTATATTACATTTGCAGTCCATAAGGAAATAAATCAATAAATACAATGAAATTTACTCTCAATGTACAAATGTCTGTTTAATCGTTAAGCTAAGTCATCATCAGAGTGCATTGGACATAAAATCTCAAACGTAAATTAAACTGTGTTCAACGTTCTACCCAATCCAATCAATGTTTTTATGAGGTTTCCATGTGAAGTAGCTGGGTAAAAAAATAAATAATGAGACACACTTACTTCATGGAGAACCTTCTCCAGTTTTTCTTGAAGTTCCTTGAGGAACTGCTGGCAGGCTTGACCACTCTTGAGCGTTTCATCACAGTCTCTGGCCAGCTCCACCAGCTGCAGGTGGATAAATTTAACGGCAGTCTTAGCCTGGAACGGGTCCCTGGGTGGATGCTCCATTTGGGTGGATGTTATTGCCTGATGGTTAGAAATTGAATTTCTGTTGTGATCTGAAGTCAAAGATCTGTGAAAGGAGACAAACATAAAGTCATTAGAAACATCTTCTACTCTATTCACAAACCAGGCACAAGGCATTGCATAAAGGCTCAAATTGTCCATAAGAATAGCATCTTTGAAACAGTTAAATGTTTTATCACAAACTGAAAGATATTCAACATTATTTTGTTCAATAAGTCTTTCTTCAGATTTTCTGATTCTAACTAAACTTTATAACTTAACTAAAATTACTTTTCATTACAGCGTACAAGAGGGAAAATGTAAAAATTCTGTTGCAGAATAAAAGCAGGTCTACCAATGAATTTTCCTCTCGTTCATATTAAAACTCTAAATACTGTCATTTTGCACAGACGCATATTAATTAGCAAGAAAAGCAAAGTTTACACGTTAAAGTTGTGTGAAACAAAAAGCGAAGCTGCATCTCCTTGTTTATAATACATAAACATATCGGTGTCATGTTACTTGTAGTGCAATTAAGGAAAAAAAAGTTATGTACCTGATTCGATGTCTTTCCTCAAAACAGCGCAGCTTCTCCAGCGTAAACAAATAGCTTCAAAGGCAGGTTTAGCAGAGATGCTACTGAGATAAACTGTCTGTCTGATTGTCGAAGTGAGAAGTAAACCATAATTCTCCAACTCACACTTAAATGTTGCAGTCGGCCTATAGCAACGCGCGGCGCGTGAGGCCGGTTGCAACGCGCGGCAACGCGCGTGACGTCACATGCGGCTCAGCGCTCACCGTGGAGATCTGACAAGCGCGTCAACGGACTCAGCAATTTCCTGCTTTGAGTGGATTTGGGAGTTAATTGATTGTTGCTAATAGTTGCTAATAGTTGTCAACACGTGACAAACATTAAAACATCACAGTAGGAACACAGAAACTCATCGCACCGTAAAAACGTCCACACTTTTAACGGACACATGAAACGATCTGCTCGGTCTCCTGTCTGTGTGACTCACTTGTAACAACAAACGTGATATTGGCTAATTAGCTTTAACCTTACATGATGAGGAAATGTTATTAATCGATATGGCCGCCGTAATAATGCTGAAACAGAACAAATCATTAAAATATTGACTGACAGCGTATTTAATTTGTTTGACTGGAACATTAAAACTAAAAACACGATCTTTTCCTAACCTTAACTTAAACCTACGACTCAAACCTGAGGTTTCTACGGCCCTCATCCCCCCATCACTCCCTTTAATGCGGTGAAATAAACGTTATCTCTACACACAATACAGACAGAGGTTTCGTTTCTTTCATAAACCTATTTACTGTTGCTACAAGTTGTGCACAAACATCATTCCTGGGAGACAGGGTTGCATGTTCTTAAAAAAAATCATTTTCCTTTTGCTTGTTGTCATGATTCACCATAAATAAGTTTTGATCAGATCAACACTCACGAGATGCTTTGCATTGATCACTTATAGATAAATTTGGGTGTGTGGAGAGCGTGAGGCTGATCCACGTGCCGCACATTTCCAGCTGGACCGTGATTTAAAAAGGGAACTTTGTCTGCAGGTGTGAGTCTATATTATTTAAGACATCAGATTATTTTTGGTAAATTTATTTTAGTATAGATCCTACAGATTGTTTTATAAAATAGAGCCTACGGGTCACATAACCGTTGTATAAAGTCACTTTCCAAGCAAAAGCTGTGATCCATAAAAACAAACTTGACGGGAGAACGTTATGCACCTGTGCGTCAACAACGATGGGGCCTACGAACATGTTCGTGTTGGTAATGGGACACAGAATTGGCAGACGGGGGAGTCAGAGGGTCCGCCAAAGATCTCCTGTCCCTCAGCACACCTGGCTTTTAAAGGGAATATGATGAGAGTCTGACTGGTTTCATTCATATTTCAACACAAATACACCTACGAATAATTAAGAACAGAGTTAGATTCCGTAATGACATTAATTTGAAAAAATAATTTAATATTTGTTTTTTTAAACTTTTATTTATTTGCAAGTGTCATTATTCATGATGCAGTGGATGACTTGTTGAAGAGTCTCTGATGTCTTGATTTTCTCGGAAACGACTCCAAGATGATTTCTGCTCGGACGGATCGTCTTGAAGGCCCAGGTGGCTCTGAGAGGTGGATGACTGGAGTCATGCATCTGAAAAACAAATTCGGACCTCAGCAGGGGGAGGAGGGTCGCCATCCTGGACCTCTTACAATTTTAGATGGAGATAATAAACCACAGCCCTGCTCTCTTCACTACTGGTCTGTCACATGGGTTCTGTAGCTGCTGTATAGGACAGTGTTGGCTGCAGGGCTGAGTATTAGTGAGGATCGGTACATAACACGATACAGGAGTTAATATAGTGTGAATATTATAGGCGATATGGACCTGCTCACTTTGTGTTTACATTAATGTTTACGTTCTTCTTCATCGTTACATTGGAGAAGCAGAGTCAAGAGGCTGGAGATGGATTACAACCCTGTCCTCTAGCCGCCAGGGTTTAGACACAAAATGAAAGTCACAAATATCTGCATATAAATCTATTTAAAATAAAAAAATATGGTGAAACTCAAACGTATAAATATTTTCTCACAACCATCAACAGGATTAAACAGGCTGATCAGCAGTATTTAACGTTCTACATGTAGGGTTCTATGATGATGTTTGGTGTCTCCAACATTATGCTGCTAGACTGAACCAGCAGGGGAGCAGAAGTCATCTCACACTTGTAGTGGATGGAGAAAAGAGAGCCTGTCTGGAAGAGTTGTTGCACCCAAGACGGCTTTATGGACCAAACGATGATACTCTAAACTGTGTCCTCCACAAACACACAACCCACCATTAAACACACCACCTGATTCTGAGGTGTGGTCTTCCGTCCCCTACAGAGATACTAAGTGAACCTTGATTTTGTTCTTCACCCTCAGATTTTGATGTTTTGAAGTAGACTCTTACGCTAAAACCAGATCTCCACTTCATTTGGTCTTTACGTGTTTGAATTTTATTGAAAATACTTCAATTGTTATTACATATTTTCCTTTGAACAAAAACTAGACAAATGAAACAAGCAACGAACACAGACTGAAGACAAATAGTGAGAAAAGTGACATTTTCATCAGGTCCTCATCCACTTGCAGCCACTTCAAAAGGGTAGTGCTGGCGGAAATCGTGAATGACTTTCAGGGCCTCGTTATACAGCTCTAGATCTGTGGGACAAATGGAGAGAACATGTGTGAGTCACCACAGATGAATGCTGATGTTTACATCTGTATGGAGCTGATGATAAAAAGGACACCTACCAAAAGGAATGCCTTTGTCCAATGGTAGCATGCTGTATGTGGTGCTCATAATTTCTCCTTTGTTGGACACCTTACCAATGATCTCCATGACACCACTCAACTCTTGTTCAAGCTGAAAAAAAAAAATCATCCAGAACTTAATCTTAATAAACACAAAAAATTTGATTGAAGGGAAATAGCATATACTGTTAGCATATATCAGACTGTTTATAATTTACTTATAGTAATGTTTTTCACCAGTTTGCAGACAGATGGAAATAACACACAAAATAAAAAAATTCAAGATATTATACAAATCAATTTCGACAAATATCTTATAATAAACACTGTATTGTTTACATCATATTGAGGAAAGAATGTCATTTTTGGATATCCGATCCCTTACAAAGTCAAAACAGCTTTAAAGTATTGTGACAAAGATGGAATATCTTGATCCAGATGGATAGAAATAATTCATATTATTTGACCTTCTGGGCTCGTGAGAAACCACTGTTATTTTACTTGCCTCTGTCACTTGAATGTATTGGTAACACAGGATCAAAACAACCAGTTTATTTCCTATTTAGAAGTTATTATTCTGACTACAACTAACTAAACGTCACTAGCCACCTTTAGCTGTAATAAGAAAGTGAAGGAAAGTACTCACAGGTTCGTTAAGGTCAATTGTTGCAACCTTTCCGTCTCCATCCGTGAGAGTGAACGATTTTCCTGTCGGGTGTACCTGACAGAGCAGACAAGAAACACGACAAGTAAATGACGTCCCCAAGTGTGAAAATAGCACGTTCACTCCTCCTGCCAACAAGCAGCGCTCACCTTTTCAACGCGGCCAACGAAGCAGACCGTTCTGCTTATGTACTGCGACAACATGGAGCAGTTTATTCTCGGTTTGGGGACATCCAGCATGCCTTCCATCTTGTTGCTTTGCTGTTTTGACGTACTGGTCTTCTTACAATGTGTTATCGCGCGGGAAACACTTACTTCAACACTTTTGTTTCACCCGGAGAACCGAGCGGGCGGAGCTTGTACATTTACGTTGAAAAACAATAATGTTTGTAGTTACGGCAAACACAGGCTATCAAATCGAACATCTCCGTCTTCGGCCACGACATATCCGTTGTGCTCCAATATTTCTTTCCCCGGAAACACCCAGAATAGTTCCACTACATGTTACTGATAGCGTAATTTGTAGAAGAACCGTAGATGGCTTGTATTGTTTCTACACGAGCACGCAGGAAACTGAGACCAATGACCTCAACATCATAAGATAACAATACAGATGATAGCAGCAGCGAACGAACTGAAACCGAATCTGCTGGGAACATGAACTGACTCAGTGGTCGAGTTGCAGACAAGGCACAACGACAGTAAGACCGTCATTATCACCATTAGCTTTTAATTAAACTGATAAAATAATCACTCGAAGCCACGACTTAAGATTAGACAGTTCATAATGCGACACTAAATTAAAAAAATAGCGAGTCTAATGTGACATTAAGAAGGGTAAACAGCTGATTGAGGTGTTGAAACTGTGACTTAATGGATTTATTTGAAACTGATACAATTCTGCGACACCACTGTATGTAAAGTATGAAGTTTGGTCCATTAACTATGGAAGAAGATCAGGACCATATGCGAAAAGAAATCTCAAGTCTGACGTCAAAATCAAATTTTTCTTTTACGTATGGATTTAATCATCTGTATTAAAGTCTATTGTAGAAAGTGTCAGTAAAAAAAAAAGTACCTCACAGTCAAAGTTCTGAGTTTGAATGTTTCTCTCCGAATGAAAACTTGTTTTGCCTTTAATTAGTTTTAATGTAGAACTGTGTTCAAATTTGTTGAGATCAAGTTTATGAATTTAGTCACATGTCAGTAAGAGAAGAATTTCTTCCCATTGATTGTTACCAATAGTTTCTAAACACTTTAAATGGTGCCTGATCAGAGGAATAAGGCAGTGAGTGTCGGTCTAACCCTCCAGCTCTTCAGTTGACAGACAGCAATCATGTTCAGTTTCCTTGGACTCCGGAAAGACTCCAAGAAGTCAGCATCTGAGAAGGAAGTAGAGGGAGGCTTTGTCATCGTTGGTGAGAAACAAAACTTAACATAAAATGACACTTTCATTTTTTGGCATTTTTGGAATGCTGTTTATTTTTACAACACATTACACAACACAACACACATACAAGCATCGGCTCAGTTAGCAGGATGATTGGTTTGGTATATTATGGGATGGCCCGTAATGATCTACTTAAACAACCTGGATGTTAGATCTATAGCCATTTTCAGAACATGTAATTGCACCCATCTGTGCACCGTGGGCATGTTGGTCTTAAAATGAGCTGTGGTCAGGAACATTGTTGGTGCAGATCCTTCTTAAAGCAGCAGAAAGTGATTGACCAACAAAAACCTGGTCTACAGTCAATGCCACATTGTTTTCCCTGCTGTTTAAATGGTCCATTATTCAGATAGTAAGATGCACCTACGTTGGCCGGTTCACATCGATCAGCTCAAACGTCAGCTACATTTTCATCCACACATCATCCACCTCAACCAATGATTGTCTCTGATTTAGCACCTATGTATTTTTCACTTTTCATTCAGTGAGTTAAAAGTTGGTCATTGTGTCTCCCTCTATGAACATTAGTTGTGTGATGTTAATGGTCTTCTCTGTGCTGAGATGCAGATCTCTGATTACTTTCTAGTCTTCATAATGATGAATAAAACTCTTCTTCCACACTGTTTGTTCAGGAGAGACAGTTGAGGAACAGAGGAGCAAGATGCAGCCCATGAACATCTCACAGCTGTCGACTAATGTCATAGTGCAGCCATCAAAGGTGAGCTTTTCTCTTCATAGCCTGGAAACACTTTTCTAATGGTTGAGGTTTTAGTGACAGTGGCGTTGGTGGAGGTACGCACGCTGTTTTCTACTTATTATTATTATTATTATTATTATTAGTGATAATGGTAGTAATAGCAGCAATGGGATTGCTAGGATTAGCACTAGTCTACCTTATTATCTCCCTTATTGTTATTTCTCCTTATTTTGTAATTTTCAGAGAATATTTTGTGTAACCTTTTATCTGTCTGTTGTTATGTTGTTGTTTTATCTTTTGTTTTGCACTCTTTTAAGAATTGTATGAAATATTTGGGACAATGTTTCTCTTTGTTTAGAAAAAGTTTAATTCCAAGTGACTTTCCAAATGTTTTATTAGTACAAATGGTCGTATCTCAGTCTGCACATTAACATTAAACCTGCCTCTCCTTTTTCTCACAGTCGTCCTGTCCATATCCAGCTCAGCCCACCGACACGAAGCGTCCCACACCTCTACCCACCATGGCTCCAGCAGCAGCAGTGGAACCCGCCTCCACTCTCACAGACCTCCTCGGTGACGTCCCCTTCACGTTGGCTCCTCATGTCCAGGCCATGCAGGCCGGGTTCGCCCTGATGCCAGATGTGGTGCTGTTCCGGGACATAAACTACAACCTGGCTAGTTTTCAGTACGACTTCACTTTAGAGAATTCTGTGCTTCATCACTCCTAGTCTGTTAGAATTTAATACCACGGGGAGCATCCAGCCCTATTGAATAAGCAAATATGATTCTGTTACATTACAAAGTCAGAGGCCCACTAATATGACATAAATCACAGAATAAGAAGCATTGAATTTCTGTTATTAATAGGTTTTCCACTTAAAATGTAGAAGCACTGAAATCAAACATTACATGAGAAAACGACACAAGGATGTATTCAGATTCCACTGGTTGTATGAGTGATGTCAGCGAAATCTGAATGGACGTGTTAGAACAGTTACTTTATCACAGATGTGAGCCCAGTCATGATTGGTTAAGACAGTCGAGTCCTTAGAAAATACAGTGACGATCAACAAGTTCTAATTATATTTTCATAAACAGATTATTTACAGTTTATAACAGCTTGGGTTTCTATCAGTTACAATATTGAGGGATTTGTTCATCTCTAACAGGGTGAATGGCTCAGTGGACCCCCGCAGCCCCAACCAACACACACACCCAGTAACACCTCCCTACATCAGACTACATCAGTATACAATATGAAGTTACACAGGTGTTTGGTCTGAGGGTGTCTTCATGATCTGAACATACTGACGGCAGGTGGAGGGAGGGCATCAGGATTCTGTCTAGAAGGATGCACAAAAGTCAACATTATGATCACCTGTAGTGGTTTTATTAGACTGCTTTGTACATAAACATAAAAGTTTATATAGTTCATTCTCCCCACTGTGCTTGTTCTTCAAATAACCGACTTCCTGTTGCTACCGCATAGTTAAAGCTCCCGGGGTAGGACGCACACCTGAACATATTAATACAACGTCACACCTGTTCCACAACGCTGGGGCACTTCATCCATCCAGACGTCTGTTTCGGTGCTGTTACAGAGGTGGAACAAACTGATACCTCATTACGCCTTCAGGGTTCAGACAGACGTTATGGGGTGGAATGAAGCAACAACAGGCCTGGAATGAAAACACTGTCTGAATGGGGCTTATAGCTGAACCAGTTGAATAGCGCGCGTCACTGCGTAGCATTCACGTTCTAAGCTATAGGCTATTTTTTAGTCGGCCTTGGTGTGAGCCTTTCTTTTTTTTTTTCTCTTAAACTTCCTCCAGTCAGACGGTGTGTGTCCAACAGTGGTGATCATACACACAGCTTCGTCATTTGCAATCGTTGGAACATAAATCCGTATTCGGTGCGGAGTTGTTGTCATGACAGAGGTGTTGCACAGACGCCATGTTTGGCTTCCTCTCAGTTTTTGGTCAGGATGCTGAATGGGAGCAGAGATGATGGATCAATAGTTGTTTTGTTATCACTTTGCAGCCATCTGACACCCGGTGGACTCTCTGTGTGATCCTCTCGTTCACGTTCCTTTTTCACACCTCACTTGATCCTGAAGGCGACACTAGTCTGGAGACTTACTGTGTTTATGACACACATTTTCCTCTATTCTTCCAGCCATGACATCATGTACTGCTGAATATCTGAGAGACCAAGCTGTGTTTTCACTTTAGTTTAGTTTAGTTGTTTAAATGGTGGATGGAGTGGATCGCATATGAAGATCTCTTTTAAATGATACTTTAAATGATAGGTACCGTAGTACTCTTTTTTGTTACCTTCATGGAAATCGGTTCTATTTCATCAGTACAAGACGGAGCCAAAGAGGTTAAAGTGTCAGCATCATCTACAGCAGAGCCTCAAGCTGCTGCTGCTACGTACTGAACAGAATATTTGATGTCTTTGTTTAATCAGATTGAGCTAATACAGCAAAGTTACTTTGTAAAAACAGACTTTTGAAGTGAGCATAGATTTTTGCTAAGAAGAGGAAATGTATTTGCATAGAATCATACGTTCACACAGACATTGTACAGCATGTATTTGTAACTTTGATTTTTCTACATGATCAAATTTGGTCTCCACAAACCGGCTGTGCCTTTCACACACCATCTAAACCTTTTAAGTTAACAACATGAGTAACTGTTGTGTGTAAGAGGCTTTTACCTCTAATGAGGAAGTTATGTTTCACTGCTGCTTGTCTGTTAGTCAGCCAGACATCTCTAAAAGATATCAGTGGGATTTAGGAGGCCCTTGGATTGGGGGAGAGGTGAGATCCCAAAAAAAATTCCTTTTCCACTTTCTTCAACATCGTGAGGAAAAGGAATTTCTCTTCCTTCTGTAACGCTGTTATTTATCTGTATGAGTATCAAATGGTAAAAGAAATAAAAGCTGGTGATGTCAGAATCCTTGGTTATCTGTTGTCTTATTATAGATTCAGATTAGACATGTTTTTACTGCGCTTATAACATACACTGACAGAATGATTACACAGATACACTACATGTAGCACACGCTGTGTTTTTTTGACATTGTTTAACCTCATGAATTAAATCGTCCTCACTTTGTGTTGTTTTTTGTTTTTTTAAACTTTTATATTACAGCTGGAAGAAAACAGAGGAAGCACAAATAAATTAGAAGCCAAGTAAAGCAGTGGTGTAATACTGCATATACATATACCTGCTGTTAGAAACGGCGTCTTTCCTCCTCATCGATGAGGACCAGGTTGAGGTAGTACTGCTATGAGAACTTCCTGTTGATGTCCCCCATGGTTGGAGTCATTTCATAGCCTGCTAGAAACAAACTGAAGGGGATGGACAAGAAGTCACAGTCAGATTTAGTTGGACTTAACTTGACTGCCTCCTTGGTGAAGTATGGGGGTACATTCAAGCATAGAGGGCAGCATATATGGGGCATTAGAGAACACTTTTATGGCCTTTTTTTTTTAAAATTGGAAGGCAGAAAAGGTACAACATGATTGTTCACATATATCTCCATATTTCGATGATAACAACACAAGTCAGTAGAATAAAAATACAAAGTATTTTTTAAGTAAAAATATAAAAAATTAATAAAAAATAAGGGAAAAAGGGGGGATTACAAAATGTTAATTAGTGGGTTACAGATTACAGAGGAACCAGTTTACTCATATTCAACAGAGCAGATTACACATTTAATAAGTAATTGGTAAGGAGGCAGGCCAGAACAATAGTTCTCAATCCAGAGCAATAGTTCTCAATCCAGAGGATTAGTTGATAATCTTTTAAAAAACTCAATAAAAGGTCTCCATGATTTAAAGAAACCAGCCGTGGTTCCCGTGAGTGAGACCTTTATTTTGTGGCCCTTTTCAATCAATTCAAACCTTTATTCCACTGTTGCTGTCGTTAAATCAGAAGGTAGCTTATTCTGCATTTTTTAAAAACCACATTCTGTTTTTGGGTACAGACCCTGAGGGCACTGATGCAGTTCTAATGCAGTTATGTAGATAGACAATTAAGTCTAATTAGTCTGTTCCTGCATTGGTTAAATTACTGTCCTCTACTTGTTGAAGCCATGTAATTGTCTTTATCATCAGAGCCCCGTGATTATAATCGGATGTTGGGGAGTAAAACAGAGACCGGTCCTCTCATTTAATCAGCACTTACTTCACATAATCATGTCTCTGTCTTCAAATTAAATTCCCTCTGCCAAGAAAAGGAAGTTGAACAGACTGGCCCAATCAATGAAGCCATGCGGTGAAACCCACTTCAAACGGGTGACTTTGTCGTGACCTCAGAGACATCAAGATCTGGACAAATATTTGGTTAAGGATATCAGGTCAAACACTTAAGATCATCTACGCAGCACTTTTTCTTTCGGAGTTCTGTTCCCCGGAGCCCAAAGATAAAAGATGTCTCCTTTCGCTGATGATCTCCTCCTGATAAAATAAAGCACTGACTCAATCAAGGAAAGTGGTCTTAAAAAAAAAAAAAGCTTTTAGAAAAAGGCTGCAGTAGAGGAGTGTGTCAGCGAGGAAGCCCAAGTATCACTTATGTTTTCTAGCTTTTCACAGCAGAACAAAAATAACCGCAGGACATGTACAAGTTAGCTGATCTGTGACGATTTACAGAAAAATATACCAGAACAACTGAAGTGACGTTGTTCATTCCTTATATTTCATACCTTCGCTCAGAGAGGTGTGTTTTCACCTGTGTCCATTGGTTGGTTTGTTGGTTTGTTTGTTTGTCAGCAGGAGCACAAAAATAGCTTGATTGATTTTTTTTTTTTTAAAGATTGGAAAAGTGCAGAGGCAGGACTAGAAAAGAACCAGTTCAAATCTGCTGTAGACTGGTAAAAAGGGACTGATCCAGGACTTTTCTTTCACTCATTTAAAAAAAAAATTTTTTATAACCCCAGTTATGCACAAAACTTCATTTCTCAGGAAACTAGAATGGTTCTGTTGAGCTCATACCTTTAAGAAGACCCAACAGATCTGACCTTTGATCCGGGACAGAGTTTCATTCATATTATTCGTGGATAAAAACTCTTGTAGTCGTTTCCTCACAAGTGACTCCAGAACTTTAACCAGTCCAAACACTTTGGAGGCCTGTAGTTGTTTAGGACTTTCAGGTCACCCTCTTTAATCAAGGGAAGAACAACGGCAGTAAAGACCTGCTGATATTTTGGAGTCTAAAGGTTTGTGGGTTTTATCAATACCTCTGAAACTGTTACTGGATTAAAACTAAAGGGTGGATTAACCATAACATGACTGTAAGGACAAACTGTGGGGGAATTATCTCACGTGGAGTTGAGGTAATCGAACAAGGAACCAGAGGAAATTAAATGAAAACAGTCCAATCAGAAAGGTTTCGAGTCCTTGACAATGGAGGAAACTCAATGATGATGATGTAAACAGTCACATATATTTATGGTTGCTATCTATAAGTGTGTATCGTCTGACGCAGATCCAAATAATAATCCTGCTCTACTGGATCAATATATGTATTTATAGTGGGTGATCTTTATTTATCTGTTGTGCTGTATCAAATAGGAAATTCACAGCTATCATCCATGTGAAGCTTTGAGTCGTCTCCTACAGTTTTAGAAATATACCCAGATGAGTTGGATTTATTTTATAACTCAGATCTGGTTTCATGTAAGATGTGTAAAATTATTTGTCTCACTTTTAAATGGACAGTATGTGATTTTTTTCCAGTAGGAGTTTCTCAGTCTAGGCAACATGAAACCAATCGATGAAGCTTGATGACATAGTGAAGTAGTCATCATCAGTAGGGCTCCTGGGAGTCATCACTGTTAAAGTTTTATTCCCGTTATGTTTGTCTACCTCCTTCCTCTCTGATCCTCCTTGGAAATTTAATTCTTGTTCTTTCAAATTGTACAACTCTCCTTTTTGTATGGATGCTGGTTTTCTGTGTATATTATTCTATTTGATTTGAATAAATGTTTAACAGTATTATAGACTATTTTGGGCCTTGATGATATGTCTCTGATTATTTTGTTAGTCTGGAGACTTTTTCCTGATTGCTCCAGTTTTAAGGTTTACGCTCTCAAACATTATGAAAGAGTGAAGATCTCCTAAAACGAGTCAGACAGGAGCAAAAAGGTTTGAAACAAACCCCAGGATTATAGAAATGATGTAGAAGAAAAAGGTAAAAGGTAAAAAAACCAAAAAAAAAAACATCACAAACTGTCCATTATAAATATCCATACTGGTTTTACTGGGACTGCGCACACGGTGTTACCAGAACCATTAAACAAATGACCAAAGATGGGTGCAGACAGCAGGAGGACAGAAGGGACATGACCCCAACTAATGAAAAAACATGAAGTTGTCCCCCAATTAATTATTTTGACATAAATTTTGTAATTTTAAATGTTTATTTAATAGAAGTTAATTGTATTTTAAAAATAAGTCACACACAAACTGGTCTGAAAGTTTTATTTATGTCCACATCTACGTTATGTGAGCCTTTTGGATACAAACAGGCCTTATAAAATATACCAGCACCACATCAGAAAAAAAATACCCTTTTTGCACCTCAAACAATAAAAATACAGTTTATGATTTTCTTTACATTCCTGTAGAGTGAAGGAGAGTAAAAGAAGAGATGTGAGACATTAGGCCATCTGCAGTAAGGATGAAGATGGTTATCTGGGGGAACTGTCCTTGTATGTTAGAGACAAACACTTCATCACAAGTTAGTTACCCCCAACAAAGAGGTCATATCTCTGCTGGCTTTGCTTTGTCTGTCCGTCCATCTGTTAGCAGGAAAGCTCTAAAGGTTATGAACACGTTTTTTATGAACGTCTTTGGAGAGGCTCAAGAAACAAGATGATGATCTCAATCATTGAAAGCCCACGATGCACTGATCATGATTGGCTGACTGCTCAAGGTGTTCATCAGGGAGATAAGTGTAGAAAAGCTGCACCTGCAGGTCTCTACCAGGAGAGGGCACCATATGAGCTACCTTACAGGCGAGACGAGGGAGGAGAGGTGGAGGTTTGAATTCTCTGGCTGCTGTCCTGTTAATGTTGTCACTGAGTGAATGAAATGTGGGCTGATTGAGCCTGCAGATCTGAACCAATTAGAAAATAGTTTTAGTGATGGTGGAACTAAAGTTTTCAGTGTGAAAAACGTGGCTCTGCCCTATAAAACACATGCTTTTTTAATGGAGTTTGGTTCAACAGTATATCCTGTTAGACTCCCACCTGTTTTAGCAGCATAAAGATTCTCCTCGACAAAAGTTATGTTCTGGAAGTTTTCATCATGAATGCGCCTCCGTCTTCCTGCTTGTGTTCACACCCCTCTGGAACCCAAATGGAAGGATGAGTTTCCGTCCCTGCCTCTGGATGCTGAAGCCGGTAGTCATTCTAATTGTGATGAGGAAGCGATTGATGTGCAGCAGCTGCATCCTGTGACCAACGCTCTGCTCAGCCATTTGTCTCTGTCAGCCCCCCCCTCAGCCCACCCACTCTTCACACCCTCCTGAAATGCACTGGCAGCCTCCACCATGATTGCAGACAGCCGGGCCTTTTGTTACCGCACATGGCATGAAGCGTGCCCCGGCCTCTTCTGGTCAAGCCCAGTTTGACTTCTATCCCTCGCCATGGATGTGGAGTGACACTTCAAATGGCAGCTGGTTGGGCAGCAGCCATGGAAAACCTGCTGCCACATGCCTCATGGTCACGCCTGAGGGCCTGCAGCAACATCTGCCCTCACAATCGGGGATGGAGCGGAGCCAGGCGAACATATTCATGCCACCGGACGCCAGCGTCACTCAGCTGGGCAATCATCCTCTTCCTCTCACTTGTTTTTATCCCTTAGCCCGTCCTCCTCCTCGCAGCCCTATGGTACGCTATTAAGAAAGGGCTACCCTGTAATTTTCTCCCCCAGCACTGAATGGGCACCAAAAGGTGTTCTTAGAAAATTAGCAACTTGACATGATGATTATCTCTATCAGTGAGAATGATCTGGTGCCGGAGAGAGGATGGAGAGCAGGTGTTTGATTGAGAAGTAAGAAATGTTCCCTTTGTCCCTTTTAGAAATGGTCGACGGCCCCGGCTGTGTTCACATCACTCTTATGAATGGTTCTCATTCTGTGACACTGATGCAGCTCAGTGGCTCAGCTCTCTCTCTCTGTAGCGCCCTTGAAATGCCATGAAACTCATACTTCCCCCCCCAGACTGTCTCAGTTAGTTATGGGAGCACATTCCAAAGCATCAGTCAAAGCACCAAATAGCTCCTCCATTTTTATACTCACTTTTATTATATATATTTTGACACTTGCAAGGCTGACACTCAACACTAAGACACCAAATGGCCTTAATGAAGACTGCAGTTCAATGTGTTTTAGACCAGTCCTCTGGGGTCTGAGGGCATCGTCTTGATTTTTACGCATCTTCTTAATTTCACCTTTTTAAAGTACTTGCATACAACATAATATAACATAATATGATATCGAAATTTACAGCCTGTACTGTGTAACATGAGGCTCTTATTGTAAAGAGATCATTTGACACAAACCTTAAAAGCTGGATTCTGATTTTTGAAATTCGTCTAATCTCTTGTGAAAACACACCTTTACACACTTACACACACAGAAGCAGTGGAATATTAGAGTAAACTAGTATACAGATGAGTAGAAGTGTCTGCAACTCAACTTTCACCAAATGTTAAAGGCGCTGAGATAAAATTGGACTGATTGATGACTTCATACTACAGATGAGGCTTCATCATATCTGTGCAAATGAAAGATTTGCAGTGCAGTCATTATTTTTTTCAAATCAAATATTTCTTATATGTAAAAATCCCACTGTAAAGATCTACCAATGAGGAGGCAGATGATGAGTTCGTTGAGTCGCTATGAAGAGGACAATGTTAAATTGGTCCTGAATTATGGCCCTTTTAGCTTACCATAGAGCAGATTGTGCTTCATTGCAGCCACAGTGGAAGTCAGCCAGACTCCAGTGATTTATCTCCACCAGTGTAGGCCATGAGGGTCTGTGAAGGCTACCTGGGCCATTCAGACCAGATCCCATCAGCCCCTCTGTCTGAGTTATGGAGACAACGCCTGACCACCGTAATGTTGGAGCAATGAGACGGCTGGATTTATCAAAGCTCCGCCTCTCCTATCTATCTATCTATCCATCCATCTATCCATCCATCCATCATCACACACACACAGATCCACACAGATGTACGAAAACCATCATCAATGTAAAAATACGCTTTTAACACAGATGAATCAGATTTATGGAAACTTAAATATCAGATTAATTTTGCTACATATTCTTAGTTATACAATTAGATGATCAGAAACTCATTAACATACTGCAGCCCTTGAACAGGGCAGTGTAGACGTGCACCTTGTCGTTGGGACTGTGTAAAACTGTCTTATAAACTTAATCCGGCCCTCTTCATGTCTTTTGTCTCTAATTTGATTCTATTAAGTTTTATTCTCTTAAATCACATGAGGAAATGTGTTTTTACTGTAGACTGCTTCAGATGATAGTCCTGCAGACCTATGGTTTCATGTGGTGATGGTAATGACGTCTTAATAATATGAAACTTCAGACCTTAAACAAACATGGAGCAGCTTCTATGTCAGATTTCTGTAGCTGTTTCTAGGCTTTACTTCTGTACTTTAAACACACAATACTTAACTTCTACCACTAGAGGTCTCTCAGCAATAACAAACATAAAGACATACATGGCAGTGGATCATGGAAGTTGTTGTCTTCATTTCTCAACAATTACCATTGATTATGAAAATCTATCTGATGCGACAGACGTGTTCACAGATGACGTAATATTTATACATTTTAGTCATGTCATGTTTAGTCAGGATCGTTGACTTCCTTCCTCCCTCTGTGACTCTGATGGAAGTCATGTGATGAACAAATGAAACACAATGCATGGAATTACAGATTCCTGTGGGTTCAAACATTGTTGGAAAGATCTGACACACAACTCAACTAAATATGTGGCAAATGTTTTTTTCATTACAATGAATTTTAATGTGGAAAGGCTTCATATGACCTCCACACATCAGCTGGTTTGTCTGTCTGTGAGGATTACACAAGAACGACTGGACAGATTTTCGTGAAACTGGGTGGAAGAGTTGTCCCAAAGAAGGAAACGTTGAATTCAGAGCAGATCTGGATAAAAAGGCGCATCCATGGTTTTCCGTTCATTTAACATTACAAGAGAGCAGCAATGTAACAAAGTTATAGACGGATCTACATTTTCATCAGAGATCAGCATCAGGGATGGAAAGAGGAAATGCTGACTCTTTCTGGGACAGCAGTTTTCTCCAGGACAAGGTGTAGGTGGATGTTTGGTGAAGGAAGCTAAATACAGGTGATGCATAAGGAGAGTAACCTCTGGGGAGAAGGAACCCGTTGGAGGGCATGCTCAGCTTAGATGGAGGTCATGTGTCTATGAACGCTCTACATCTTTAACCCTGTGAGGTTCATTAGTACATTATTCCATGTTTTATTAATATCTCTGTGATAAAACTGTATAGAAACATGTTTTAAATGTAGCTGGACTCTGTAGACTCCTCCTCCTCCTCCTCCTCTTAGTCTTCCAAGACTCACAGCAACCAATAGGATGACGAGAATAGAGTTTGAGACTTTTGTGTATATTAAATATTGGATTGGAATAAAAGAAGCGTCGTGTTTCCTTTGCTATCATTAAATCCATTTTTGTGCCTTTACCTTTGATATGAAACACTTGGGCTTTATGTTTTATACAAGTACATTAAAAAGGTGAATTTAGGAGGATTTGTCAAAATTGATAAATCCCCTGAGACCAGTATGTGGACCAGTCCAGATTAACGTTTCCTGAACTACTCGTTTGCCCTCTTCGGGTGAGCTGGCACAAAAAATAACTGTATTAGTTATTATTTTTCTTTCAAGGGTTGCCGTGACATTTTAAAGTGATACTAAATTAAAATCCCATACCCAAACTTGCATTATTTGATAGGCATGTCTACATGAGACACAGAGATGGACCCTATGCCCACTGTCTTGTGACATCATGTCCCATCCAATGATGGGATTGTTGGTGTGAAGGTCTGGGTGAGTCTTTAGCTTAGCATTTTAATAGTAGGCTACTGCTGCCTAAATAGTTCATATTCCAATATGTCAGTTTTTGTTGGGGTCCAACTTCAACAGATATGCTTTAAGTTCTTTTTCTCAGCATTTTATCCACATTATTTGTAAACTGTTGCTGTGACAAACAACAATGGTTCGAAAACAATGAAGCAGTATGCATGTATTACCAGAAATGTTTGTAAGTGTAATCCAGACCTTCTATGGTATCTATGGACACAAGAGTTCTATCCAATACTTCTGATGATACAGTGAAGAAAGTTTCCAGTGAATCTAATCAGAAAAATCGATGTCCTTTTTTTCAGGTTAGAGCAACAGACCCATAAAACGTCTGTGCTGCTAAAAATAAGTTACCTGTTCCACTACTGGAGACCCCCGTCCTACTCACCCACATGGCTTCATTACAGGAAATAAGATCTTACACATAGATCTTCTGTTTGTGCAGATGCAGACCGTTTGGAACAGAACACAAACGGGAGACAGACGCTGAAAATGCAAAGTCAATATTACAGAGACGTAACTAGAGAGTAAATATGCATACAGCAGAATAAGTGCAGCCCATAAAGACGATAAAAGAGTCTCATAGGATGAAACTTTCAATTTGTTTTCAGCTCAAATCAACTTGAAGTTGTTTTAATCTTTATTCTAGTCCAGCAGCTTCTTCTTCTTCGGTGTTTTCAGTACTGAGACTCATTTTTAGAAAATTGAGTGAAACGGTGAATTTTAAATATTCTTACTGATTGTTTCACCTCTTTAAGACGTTGAGGTTTTTGGTTGAACATTATGGGATGTCCTGATGAGGCATATGTGTGATTTCACACATTTCACTTTTCATTACGTGGAAACGAATAAACCATTGTTGGATGTTGGGGATGTTATTCTTTGCATTCCTACATGCAGTAATACAGCAGCTTCTGACAGAGATGATGCGTATTAATATGCTGAAATGAGACCCTTAACAGCAGCTGTTGTGCTGCGTTTGTTGGGGTTTAAAGCTTCTTGTTCGGGGCCGGAGGAGGAGGAGCGGGCTGCCTGGAGTTATTGGCAGCGGAGTTCTGACTGTCAGCTCATTCATCTACATCAAGCGCACAAACCGGCAGCCAAGGTGAAACGCTGTTTCCGCACGAAACTTGGTTTTCTTCATCCTCGCTGCGTCTCGGACCAATCTCCTCCCGTTTCGTTCGTCTTTTCCTGCCTTTTTTTTTCTCCCCTCTCAATCGTCCCTCCCCCCTCGAGCGAGAGTCTCCCTGGTTGTGTTGTTATAAAGCGGAAAGCCCCGCCGTTCCCTTCAGATCGGAGCGCTCCGGCATCTGCGCGCACCAACTATCAGACAATCAGGACGTGAACCTGCTCACAGCTATGACCCTCCTGCTGCCTCTACCTGGATTAACTCTCAAGTAACCGCAGTTTGTCGCCCCCCCCGCCCCCATCTACTATCAGCAGCCCCGCAGCAGCAGCCTCCTCATCCCAGCCTCCAACTCTCAGCTTTTGTTCCGCGGTCATGGGGTGCGTTGTGTCCTTTTTGCATGGGCTGCTGAGGGGCTTGACCGCGCTGTGAGGCGGATACCTGGTGGATTTATGGTCCGCAGAGCCGCAACTACCAGACGAGGGAAATTAGTGGAACTTTGAGCTCTGGGAGGATGCAGGTGACGTGTTGGTGCGCCGTGTTCCTCCTGACGCCTGCACTTTGTCTGGTGAGTTAGATACACCTGCTCCACCTGTACTTCTGGCTCAACTTTAGCCACTTCACACGGCTCTGACAGAAACCATAGCTGTGATTATTTTATTAGGAGGGGATTTTATCCTGTCCAATGAGGCGCTTTTCCAAACGTATTTCCTCCGCGGCTGGAGAGACGCGGCTGTTTATTTGTGACACAGTGCACACAATGTCTAACGTGTAAAGGACTGCGCAGTGAATGGATTCAAACTCATCTTCACCACTTATAGAAAAGTTTTTGACTGAGAGAATCAAAACCGGGGATGCCTTTCCTGTGCGTAAAGGCGCTGTGCGTAAAATCCTGTTACTCTCTATAAAAGGAAACGAGGCTTTCATAAATGTAAAAAAAAAAGGTAAAAAAAATACCCGATGTGATGCGAATAAAATATTTTTTACTATTTTTATGAAGTCGTTAATCTGGTTCTTAGAGCAGCGACCACTAACTGGCACAGTAGGAGAGTCATCTCACGGGGGCGCTATAATAAACCAAAACTCCATGACGACGGTCAGGACAGCAGAGTAGAAACTACAGCGGGTTAGATTAAGAACCAATGACAGACTCCGGCTCGAGCCTCGTTAGATTGACTAATTTATTCACCAAGTATAAAAGAAATCACACCATATGGAAACATTTTCAGATAGTTTACATCCTTCAGTGTCTGAACTAAGTCATCAGAGTTAACCTGATTATATATAAATATGAAAATATATCCTAAAACACACTCCATGTGAGATAGTTTAGTATAAGTATAGTTTTTAAACTGACAGATAAAGTGAAGCTTTACTCAACAACAACACATTATTACTTATTATAACGTAATTATTACGTTCTCCCCTCTGTAAACACACAAGAAGAAGAGGAGACATTTATAGAGTAAAGAATCTGTATTAAAACCTTGAATTTCTGAATTAATCTTCTTTGCGTGGGTAAATATTCCTCTTATCAAAATGTATTTTTAATATATGTAGGCCTATATAGATTTAGAGAAACATATTTCTAATTGCTAATTGATCCCCTGCTTGATTTCAACTCACCACTTAGAATTCTCACTGGCATTCCTATTTTATAAGGTCAAATAATTCAGATTTTTATGTGCAGGTGTTTCTTACACACACTGACATCTCAGTATCTTTCTTTGTGATCCCGCATATTATAAATATGTGCAAACCTTTCTGTTGTAATGTTGGAGCTCGTGGGGTTTAACGATTGACTTCTTCATTTACCTAAAAACTAACAGAGAAGTGAATGAAGAGCTCTCCAAGGTGCTGAAGGTATTTAAACGTTTTCCTTTAGACACGCAGAGAACCAACATGCTTATGGGGGAATAACAGGCCCACAATAATCTAATGTTTTTAATTAAGAGAAAAGAATCATCTTAAGTAGATGTTTAAAATTAAGAAGACACATTTAAAGCCGAAGATGTTTTGTTTCACTTCTTTTGGACACAATTCTCATCTTTTCACATTTTTCCCTCCTCTTGAAATTAAATTCTGAAGCCTGGTCTCATTTGATGTATTGTAAAATAGAGTCGAGGGAAAGGTGTGATTTTTAAATACAGCGGACTGATGAAAATCATCTCTGCTTCTCCAGTAACTCCTGTTGGCCGGGTTGAATTGTGGAGCTGCTAAAGCGCGCACAAAGCCACCCCGCCTGGAGTAAAGCGACTCTATTGTGAGTCCGTTAACAGGCAGCCTTATCCGGGCGCTGAGGATTACAGCTGAACTTTGATGGTTTTATTTGCTGTTAAAGGCTCTTGTCTCTGCTTAAGCCTCTTGTCTGCGAGCCGCGCCTTGACCCCGATAACAGCACCGCGCAGGTAGACAGCAGCGCAGAGCACCTCTGGCTCCATTATTTAATTAACACGACGAGTATTATTCTCCAACAGCAGGATCCGTTCTGGAATTATTATGATTGTTGTTCTTTGTTTATTCTAATAGAATTTCTACATATAAATTATATGTACAATATAAATTCAATATACTTTACATTTCGTCTTTTTGCTTTATCATAATCACAGCCTCAAAATTCTCAACTTTTAAACCATAGTGATGCTTTCTATGATTCTCCTTTTACAAAATAAAGTAAAGCGTTGTCACCCCCCCCCCCCCCCACACACACACTCATATACTGTGATGTATTTATTGTAACCTGAAGGTGACTTTGAAAGCACAGATTTGATTTTATAAACAGCTGTTTGGCCTTTTTGCTCATCATGTACTTATTCAAATGCTGCCATTATTTTAATATCTATTTACTGTATTTCAGATTCTATGCCAGTGGTTCCAAAACTTTCTCACTTTAAGGACCCTTATCTTAAACAAATGAGACCCCATTAGATCCAAGGGGTCGCTCATCTGACATGAACTTTGCTTCTAGATATTTTACAAAGTGTGTGACAGAAGTTATAATTAATTTAGTCAGTGTGGTACTTATGAATAGATCTGTAGTGAAAATAATTTCCCCCCTTTTTCCTTTGGACCCCACTTTAGAAACCACTGGTCTGTACTACATTGTGTGAATTTGCCACTTTGTACATGATGTTGCTTTAAAATGATTCATATTGCTTGTTTTTATTATCATTTACTCTTGTTGTGAGTTTATTTCTGTGAGACATGATTAGATTTCAGACAGGAAGGATTTGAGCCACGTTGGCGCTGCTGACGTGTCTTTAATGGTAGATGTGGTTCTCTGGTGGGCCTCGGTGCTGCATTGTGACACAAAGTCAGGTGCGGAGGTCTTTGTGTTTGCTGCTCACCCCACCATGACTCCCACCTTCATCCCCCCCCCTCCCCTCTCTCTCCCCTGGGAGTAACAGATGCTGTCCCAACTGAGTATCCCATTAAGGAGCTGTTATCAGACAGTGTCAAGTAGTCTTCACGGTGGGGAGGAAAGAAAGTCCTGCTGAGATCACTACAGCACTGCTCACACGGTGTGAACCCCACCCACCCTCATCCACCCCATAGCCCTAACACCCCCCCCCCCCCCTCAGTCCAACCTCAGACCTCAAAATTAGCTCATAATAAAAAGAATAAAAGAATAAAGCAAATTTTAATGATTTGTTTTTCATATAAAATCACTTATACATGCAGCAAAGGAGCGCAAATGCCCACAGTGACTGAACACACACACACACACACACACACACACACACACACACACACACACACACACACACACACTAGTGCACTGTGTGGCCATCAACCCTCGCAGCGTGCAGAGTGTCAGGTCCTCCTCCTTGTTCAACCTCTGTGCTACTTAGCTTTTAAAGCAGCATGGAGGCGTCACTTTGGAGCTATTCAAGCCCGTCTGCTGGAGAGAGTACAAAAGGGCTGAGAGTTCAGTCTAAATGAAGAACGCTGCAATTCCCCTGCTGCCACCGCCGCTGCCTCAGCGGCCTCAGCTCAGACCGTTCACCCAGCTCTGTTACAATTGTCGGATTCCCTTCTCAAGTGGCTGCCAGCTGCTGCGAAAGGAGGCTCCAGTGATGCCTGGAGGAGTTTGTGTTATATTCTTAAGGAAGTTCTCGGTGTTTGTGAGGAGGGTTCAGATGACGTTTCATTTATTCATGTGGTTCTATAAGTCCTTGATGGGGGTCTGACGGTTATCACTGGGTTTTTTCATGGGTCAGGGAGGATGACAGGTCAAAATTAAAATGACAACAATTAAATTTACAACCAGTGATCCCTAAGAAGGCATGAACGCCGTTTTACAATCAGATTTTCACTGCTAGTAAATTTAAATCTCCTGACACAGACCTCCGCCAACACCCGACAAGCCTGTTCAAAATCTAACATAGATATGTGGAACCATTCATGCCTTCCTGAATCACCACTGTTTCAGCTACATATTGTAATATGTATGTATGGTAGTTACATGTTTGTGGTCCTATTTGAAAATTAAATTGCACGTTCCCATATTTAACACCCTGTCCCAAACTGTTAGGGTGGAAAAACCTGGATTGGGTTCTTCCTCTGTGGTCAATCCTTCCACCAAATGTCTCTGAAATCAGTCGAGTAGTTTCTGTTTAATCCTAACTAACAGTGAAGTATTGAAGGATCACAGAAAATATATTTAAGGTCACTTGATAACATGACGACGAGGAGCTTCACTACACCCCTCCTCCTCCCTGTCTGCAGCCACCCTGAAAACCAGTGGGGGTAATAAAATACCAGGATCCTTCACTGGTTCCCACCTGCAAAACATTGTTCGTGTCAGTTTTTATTTAATAACATGAGCTTCACATAAAATAGTAACAGATTTAAAATGGCCAGAAGACGTCGTATTAAATAATTATATATGCTATTGTAGCTACTCATTAAGGATGAAAATAAATCGTTAAACATCGTCAGACATTTGTGTGTGTGTATATGTGAGTATATTGTATATTGAGTATATCTTATCTCGCTATATATTTCCCTATATAGTAAAATGCATAAACACGTCTGTTTCATTTATTTTGTTGAAAGCACTATGAACTGATTAATCCTGTTGTCTGGTTTGAACATCAGTATCAATCAGGTTCTAATCAATATTAATAAAGAATGTGTTTGATCAATTAATCAAATAAAACAATTTGTAATAATTTTCCCAGGCGTACAAAACAGAAAATTGTGAATTAAAGTCGTTACAGTTCCCGTTTGGAACATTATGTCTTCCAGCTGCAAATCAAAAAATATTCCGTTTAAAATTCTATAACCAAAAAACAGGAGGCAAGAAATCACATTTATCATGAAAGCTGGAACCACATAACATTTATTATTTTCTCTTGGAAAATAACAGAAAAGATTAAATTATCCAAATGTACAGCTGCTTGACCATTAATCTAGTCATCTATTACTCGTCTCAGCTGTGTTCCTTTTATGTTTCACTAAACAACTAGAGAAAAGAGACAAAGGTTATATATAAATACGTTTTATACATTCATTCTGAACGAGGACAATGAATGAAATTAGAATTGAAATCGATGAAGTCAGCAGAACCAGCCTGATTTTAAAAAACATGGACTCTCACCTTCTGAGTGCTGCTGTGAGTCTAAGCTGAAGATTGATGATGCACGACTTTGGACCAGACACATGAAGGTGACCCGGTGTTGTTGTGGTGCTTTATATTGTGTGAACTGTAACCTCTGTGTCGGCGAGCGGCCGCCTGGGGAGGCTGATCTCAGATCAGACATGCCCAGGACTCAGCAGCAGGATCACAAACAGCCAAAACAACACTTGACCTTGGTGTTTGACCATAAAGTCAATCATAATAGCTCCTGCTGCTGTGTCTGGAATTGACGCTTCGCTTATTTCTCTTCTCTGCGTGGATCATTGCAGGGATGACTATTCAAATCCAGAGGGTGGTTTATGATGGAAATCTGATTTTAATGGTGTTAAACTGGGGGGAAAAAACCCCTGAAATATTCCCAGAAAAATCACCCAGTCTGGATCTGTAGCCTGGATGTCATCAGTGAGTGTCTGTGTGTGTCTGTGATTAATGACCACAGCCTCAATCCTCTCCTCCACACTCTGCTCCAGATTTTCAGTTGCGTCCACAGTTCAGAGGTCAGAGCTGGAGCTGTTGGTTGAAGGCCGTTGTTCTCAGAACATCCAGCCCAGCTCCTGACCTGAGTTTGATCTTGAGGGATGTGTCCCCCACACCGCCCCCCACCCCACCGCTTCCGTCTCCATATAGAGCAATCGGTTTATGGTGAAGCGTGCGGTACCTTGATAGCAGCACTTTGAAGCAGCCCCTCGGAGAGAAACGTCTCTGAAAGCAAGACGCGATGAGATAACCTCGTCCGACCTGCTTTACATCACCAGGTACTCCTGTGGGCCCAGAGTCGGCTCATCACAGCTGAAGTGATAGAGCGAGCCTCTCCAACGTTCACATGAGATGATTCAACAGTCTGTGATGGCTCTCCTACTCTCAGCCCCCTGCCTCCTCTGTCCGTCTCACACGTTATCCTGTTTAAATATGAATATTCCACATTCAAATCAACAAAAAGGCGTATCTAAAAATGTCGGGATGTCAACCGTTTTCTGTTTAAAGTCGCACATGTCAATGTTGTGTCATTAATTTTTAAGTGACGGAGCTTCAATATCTGAGATGAAGCAAATGTTGACATAAACCTGATTCTTTCTAATGTCCAGCAGGGGGCGACTCCACTGGTTTCAAGAAGAACCCTGATGCTGTGTCCCAAATCACATACTTCCATACTCAAAGTGGCCAGTCTGAGTGTATCAGTGCATTCACACTACTAAGTATGCCAAAACGTACGAACAAAGAACCATTTCAGATGAAATGTGGAACATTAAACCGTTCATTTTAGTGAATGAAAAAGTCGGCAGATATTTTTTAAAGTGACGTGATGTTCACGGTCAAATGTTGTGGCTGTCGTTTCCATCAGTACACCTGCAGCAGTATCTGATTAGACACAACACTACACTGTTGGAATTCACACATTATGCAAGTAAGTATACTCACATGCAGTATACTGCATACTATAGTATAGTATAGTATACTATAGTATACTATACGGAAGACTGTGATTTGGGACACAGCATGATTGTTTGTAAGCTTATGATAAAATGACCCTACATCATCATTTTCCAGCTCCCCTCCACTCTAACGATGATGTCACCCACTCTAACGATGATGTCACCCACTCTAACGATGATATCACCCACTCTAACGATGATGTCACCCACTCTAACTATCAACATCTGAAACTGATCGAAAATCCCTTGACATTTAAAACGTGATTTCCCGACAAACATTGTAAATATCAAAATGTTCAAATGGGACGAATAACATGAAAAAAAGTATAATAATAATCGATGTGCTTATGAGCTTTGAACATCGGACAAAAGACTAAAGAATAAAGCATATTCAGAATAAAGCATGTTCAGAATAAAGCATGTTCATGTTGTTGACAATGATGTTGATTTAGTAAATTATGGCCCCATTTAGTGTAAAATAAACAATAAAGCAATGGATGCATTAGTGTGTAGCTACCACTAGTCACTACATGTTGTCCTCAGTCAGATCCAGTCAGCATAGAGGAGCAGCAGTAGGTCTTACAGCCCTTTTACACACAGGCTGCTCACTCCCTGTTAATTCTGTTGTACCCAAATCGGCTGCAATTCACCTAGAGGGCGCTCTAGAGGGAGTCTGAAATGAATGGGAGTGAATGGAGCTAAACAGCTGAAAGGATTATTTTCACCTTCCAGACAAACAAAACAAAACAAAACAAATTTTATTTTAGTTTGTGCAAATAGAGTATCGATTACATATAATGAAAACATAGGCGATTTTCCCCACAATGCTTTAGCATTCTGCTAATGAATGCTAATTGTTAAGTTACTGATTTACGACCGATTGCTATTTATGAAGAAAATAATTGAGTAGCAATATTATTGATTTGTCTGGGTGATGCTGTGGAAAGTTCACAGAATGCTTCCTGTTCATTTCACATAGGTAAATATGGAGTCATTAAATGAAAACATGCTCAGAGCTGCTTCCCCTCTTTAAGATGAATTAGAAGATAATGTGTGCTGCAGACGGTCCGGATGCTGCTCTCTTCTAACAAGATGAGGTCCTTTTTCATTTCGTTAACATCTTGTCAAATAACATAGAGAAAATGGATTTTCCCCGAATTCCCAATGCTTAGACCCACAAGGGGGTCAGCTAAGGCCTGGAGCAGATTGGCAGAAACCTTGGATGAGCGGTTCATTGAAAATAAACAAATGTAGTACAAATGAACAAACTGATCAAAAGGCTTTATTAAAGTGAAGAAATTCTTGTTGATAAATCCTCATAGACCCATACAAAAAACCTTGAGTGTTATATTTTTATTAAATAATCTACAAAGTTAGAGACACTCATTTTTTGAAATCTCTTATATTTAGAGGAAAAGTGTCCTGAAGGTTAAAATGTAGATGAATCTCTGTTTTTCACATGGCCAGGTCTCATAATGTTCATATATAGAGGAGTTTAGGAGACAAATAAGACTGAATGTAAACCTGCACTGACCGGATACAATGCATTGGAATCAGATTTGTATAATGATGGATTGCCTTGCTTTCTAACATGATGATGGGCTTGACTGACCAGGCTAAGATGTTCTCCTCATGGGAGGAGGACGAGGTAGAAATGGTGGAAATGTAGAGGAGGTGTGTGTGTGTGTGTGTGTGTGTGTGTGTGTCTGCAGTGATGGATCTGCCATCAGAGCTCACGTCTGCTGCTCAGTCCGACAGTTTCGGCGTGGCTGATGAGAACTAGCAGCCGTGTCGGTTATCTCCTGCTTTAGATCTTTCCATCCTGTTTGGTTCCAGTGGCTGGCCATGAAGCGCTGTCGTCCCACTCCAGAGACATCTACGGATGAAAACAGAATCAATGAGCGATGAACACCCGTATGAGCACTTCTAGCCAAGGTTTAGGCCCCATACAAGGTTCACATTACTGCACTGTTTCAGCAGCAGGGAGGGAGTTTCAGTGGACTGTGGAAGGATTTGAGCCACAACAAAGCAGCAGTGTAAAACATGCAATAAAGCCTGCTTCAGTCTGCGAAGGGCTCTAAAAGCATTTTATTAATCTGGGCTTCACTGGAGAGTATCAAATACCCTACGTGTTGTTTCAGAGAGTTTGAAACCTAAAACTGATCAAAAGCTTGAGCAACTCGCTGCATTAAATATCGAATATATTTTTTTTTAAAACACGCATTGGTGAAGCGTTCTCAGTCCATCCAGCAGTCTGTACTCCAGTCATAAAAAAATAATAAAAATTCAACCACCATTACAGTCCTTATCTATGTCTATTAAAATTCAATTATTACCCCTTTAGCCCTATTTAAACAATCTAAGATTCAAGATTGCAATGCACCCATAATGCACCTGCCTGCACCTCATTTTATGAACAACAATCCGTGACCATGAGGGCATGAAAATGACAGCTGCACCAGTTCATCCAGATCAGAGCTCATGTTGTCAGCTCTATGTCCTTGTCTTATGAAGCAGGTTTAGGTTTTTGCCCAGCTAACTTTGGACTGATACTGAGCTCTGTTGCCACGGTAACTGTGATGCACAGATCAAACCAGCATGGCAAGCAGTAAAGTTCTTGTTATTTATTCCTGTTGGTGCTGCTGCCTTTGATTGACACAGTTTGTTATTGAGACTTTATAGACACAATATTTTCATATAGAATCACATAAACAAACATCTGATCCATCATTGGTGCAGAGGAAAGACTGTTTTAAAAGAGCAATATAGTAACATAAATAAGACATAATATATACCTTCCTTTATAGTAAAATTGCATTATTGTTGGGTTTAAGATAGACTGTTGGTACAACAGTGGATGCTAACACAGACCACAGGTACATACCACATACAACCTCTTAGATCAGTTTGTAAATCCGTGTAGTTTTCTTTTAAATAAGTTTATGCAACACAGGTTTACTTCCTCCAAAAGTCACCTTCACCACTTTATTTCACCACTGGCTCCCAAAAGACTTTTGCCCATAAACTCACATTGTGAAAGAAGCAGCTGTAATTCAGTAATGGATGAATTGTTCCTCAGAGTCACAAATCCACAAAATGACTCGTTTCACCAGCAGAATTTGAGTCCAGAAGAACCTCATGATTAAATCGCTGATCCTTGTTCAAGTTGAATCTGTCGACCTTTGGCTCAAATCATTTCCTGTTCTGAAACAGAAAGTGGAAAATGAAAAACTGGGCTTTACTTAACTGATAAAGTTCTGTTTTTTAAAATGCTGTTACAAACTGTGTTGTCGGTCGTGGAGGCCCCTTCAGAGACAAAATAATCAGTAAGGATAGTCGATGATATCTTGTTCTGTTTTATTCTGGACAGAAATTGTAGAAAAACATTATAGCATATAGTTCTGTTCTGTGTGTGAAACACTTATTTTCTATTTTTTTGTCTGTTGCCCCAGACCTCAAGCTTGAATACTCCGAACATGTGTATTTAATGTAGATAGTCCAGGCTGATATATTAAATACATGCTTTTATCTTACAGTACTGAATGCGGAGATCTGAGGCAGCAGTAGACAACAGCCCAGAGGTGTGAAAGTCAGTATAGAGTACAGGGACTGGAGGGGAGAAATGTTCATGTCTTTGTTATTAATAATGTAGGTTAGGATTAATATTAATAAGAGTTTCTTATCAAGAATTATTTAACTTATGACTGAAAGTCAAAATTCCGAGCATCTTTCAGTTCTGCATGCAGACAATTCTTTGACATCAATTTTTTTTTTCAAAAAAGTTTTTAGAAAATCATCTGAGGATTAACTTTGAGTAGAACTGAAGTGTGTGTGTGTGTGTGTGTGTGTGTGTGTGTGTGTGTGTGTGTGTGTGTGTGTGTGTGTGTGTGTGTGTGTGTGTGTGTGTGTGTGTGTGTGTGTGTGTGTGTGTGTGTGTGTGTGTGTTCTGTGGAGGATACACAAAACTTTACACCTTGGAAGTCAAAGTTTTTTTTTTGGGCATCAAAGGAAAGAATAGGACTGCCTCCTGTTCTTTATCTCCCCTTATACATACATGGATAAAGCACCACCTGAGAGACCGTACTCAGGGCTGAAAAGACCCTGGAATATTAAGCATACAGACGAAACAACCCGTCACACTTGCCTACCAACATTTTTAATCACACTTTTTTTTTGTTGCCACATACAACATAAAAAGTCTCATGTTGTTCAGAGGAGGTCCTGATGTGACGTCACTTTGAACCTCTGAGGTCTGCAGGCTGGGTAGAGCTGCTCACTGGAAAGAGGGCTGCTTTTTAAGTACTGCAATTATCTGTGTGCTGTATCTGCTCTCCTTCTCCAATCCCCGTGTAAGAGAAAGAAAAAGTCCTGGGATTAAAACTTCAAAGAGCCAAACAGTCACCTCTGAGTTTGTAGTGCAAAGTGAGAGACGTGGAACAGAGAGCAGGAGAAGGAGCAGAGTGAGAGGACTGGGGTGAGCATCAGTGACTTTCATGCTTTACTAGTGCAGCTCTCCAATCTACCATCAACCCCCAACATCATCCAAGTAGATTTGATTTACTGTGATAAACACGGTCCAGTCTCATGCTTTAAAATCTTTTCACAGCCTTTTTTACATTTTTTTTTTATAGTGGGCGCCTTCGGTGCCGGGGGCGGGGGGGGCTCAGCAAATTAATGGGAAGATGAGGGAATGCTTGAAATTGAAAACATGGAAAAGAAAATATTAAAGCTAAGTCAATAATTAAATATTTGCAATACAAATTATTACAATAAATTATTATTTGATTAATAAAAGCAAGGA
The DNA here is from genome assembly GCA_037577475.1 of Chaunax sp. Z400. NCBI lineage: Eukaryota > Metazoa > Chordata > Actinopteri > Lophiiformes > Chaunacidae > Chaunax > Chaunax sp. Z400. The sequence goes on from CM075200.1 coordinate 7,440,422, forward strand.
TGCGTATTTAGAAGTTGTCGGATTCATTTGTCATTTACTGCCATAAGATAATGCTGTTTGTGTGGCTTTGGCGTGGAACATTTTAGGACCCTCCGTCCTACACGTCACATTATCAGAGGTAAACTCAACATTATTTATATTGCAGCTTTTCATGCATACATGTGGGTCTTCAGGTGAGACAGAGATGTATAGTTGTGTGTCGTTAGCATAAAATTGATAATTGATAAGTATTATTATTTTGAAGCGGATTGATTGTCAACATCAATTATCAACAACAAAAATGTTTTCAAAGAAATGACATTTTTAGGGGACAGACTTTTCACATATAACACACACATAAATCATAATGAAACTCTGAGGCTGATTATATGGCAGCATGGTGGCGTAGCGGTTAGCACTGTTACCTCATACCAAGAAGGTTCTGGATCCACATCCACCTGGAGCCTCTCTCTTCTAATTGGTACGATTAACTCAATTTAACCAGGTTACCTTAACAATAAGCACCTGACTTACTTCTACTCAAAGCAAATATTTTTAAATGCATAAATTATTTGAGTTGATAAAACAGCATTTAGGTGATCTAGCCAAGCTAAAAGAGAAGCACCTTCATTACATAGAAAACTCTAGCTTTAGGCTAAGCATGCAGAACTTTTCTCACTAGTCTCCTACAGCATTACTGCTACTAGTCTCTAGTGTCTGTCTGCTGTTTGCTGCTGTGCAGTAGAGTACAGTAGATTCATCAGCAAAACCAGCTGATGATTGCTACAGGCCGGAAAACCAAAAGAATGAGCTTAAGGAGGCTAAAAAGCCCCTTAGAGCTGAATATATCTGCAGATTTGGGTCATTATTATCATAATTATTCTCTTCTTCAGTAATGGTGATATATTCACATTATTCATAGTCATTTACACTGCAAAAATAAAAAAGAGGAGCTAAAATGCAACAAATCATTCCAAAATTTCAGGAGAAAATGCTTAGCAGTGAAATTACCTGCTGCATGAGCAAAATAATTTTACTTGTCAAGAAATCTTTAAATAATTTGGTTCCAGTCTAATAGGTTGAGATGAAAAACTAGTAAATAACTTCCAAAGCAAGATAATCGCATGTTTCCAGACGTAAGATTTCAAATCTTGGCAAGTACAGAATAATTTACATTTGATCCCATTTCATTCATCCCTAATTAGTTTTCTGTAATAAAGAAACCCACCCTCTTCTGGCCATATCATTGTTCATTTTCAAATTGTCACCTTTTAGTAGGGTCCATAAACTGTCATTTTTTCTACAAACAAACAAACACATAAATAAATACATATGAAATTCAAGCACAATGAGGCAACAAAATTTTCCACCTTGCTTACACTTGTTTTCTACCAGTATGTGTATCATTTGTATTATTGGTTGTCATCTGGTGAAGTAGCTCCTGTATGTGAGTTTATCCCAATGGGATAAAATTAAAGAGAGAGAAAATAGTTCCTTAATTTCCTTGTCAGACAAGATGTTACCTCTTAACAGGCAGTTTTTATATGAAAGCGTTTCACTTGTCTCAAGCTATTTTTCAAGATATCAAAATCTGTTACTTAGACTTTTTAGAGAAAAGCTTCAAACAGGAATTAGTAGAATTTTTAGAGCCGTTTATCAACACTGACAAGAAATTCTGACTCGACAAAGTAGTTTTGTTCTTATTTCTTATTTCTACTTGTCATGTCTTCTCATAGTAAGAACAGAACCATGTGTATTATACAATGTGATAATCTTTAATCAATAGGCAGACTGTTTGTTGTTCATTAGAAAACATTTTAAAGCACTGTTACATTCATCTTGTTTTAGATTCTATTATTGCCTCATATTAATTTCTTTCTCTTAGCAAACCAGCCTCATTCATATCTTAGTCTGGATTATTTATTATGTGCACCATAACTTTGTTCATGCCACAGTATATATGAATGTTTGATTACAATCACATGACACAGGTTAATGGTGGTGCCATGGTTACACTATGAATATGAATATTAGAAAATAATAAATGTTTTGAGAATTACAGACAGAAATTACCGGTAAATTCACTTGTTTTCAAATTGATATATACATCACGAATAAATGGAAGCATTTAACAGTTGTACACCTATCCAAAAATATACACATGTAATTATAACATGGAAAAATCCAAACATAGGGAGGTGGAACTGTTTTCCAGCCGTATCAATGGATCATTTAAACTAAATATAGTTTTCACCTAAAAGAGCCAATATTAGATTTTAAGTAGAAAATCACTCCATAGAGAGGCAGAAAGTAAAAGTACTTTTTAAGTGAGTGAATAATTACCATCATCACCAGTTGCCATGAGTCCATCAGCTCCACCCCATTGGTCTGAATGGGCTGCTGTTGTTTGAGGTTTAGTCTTTCAGGATGAGCCCCTGTGGGGGGCGCTGTTGGGCACGATAACAAAATGATGGCGTCTAACTTTAATGATGAAATTAATTTCCCTGCAAACACACTTAAATGCAGCTACTCCTGGTAACTAATCAATACATACAGAACAGACCTTTGTGTCCCCCTTTCTCCTCCTGGCCCGCTCCATGATGGAATACACCAATCACAGGCCTTATCAGCTCCCCAATGCAGCAAATGACAGCTCCTCATTACTTACAGCGGCCCTGGAGATTGTGGCCATATTGATTTTCAGAAATACAATTCTATTTTTTGGCCTGTGGATGGCTTCCAGTCACAGCGGAGGGCAGAGAAAACAGCCACGAGTCGACTGTGTACGCGGCTGACAGCTGTCAATCATGTGTCACTGAGATGAGAGTCATCCTTTAGATAGGCGTCGCTGTGGTGAAAGGCAAGGAGGAGTAGAGGGAGGAGGAGGTGGCCTCCCATCCCTCCTTATCTCTCCTCCTCACTCCCTGCTCCTCTCTGCAGCTTATCGCCCTCTCTGCCTTCCTATTCTCCACACTGTCTTCAGACCGGCATGAATAACTCCTGTTATCACGCTGACCCTCGACTTCAGTCGCTCCCTTCCTTACTGGAGATCAGATGTTCTCCTCCTTATTGTTTGCCATTTTCCACATTTATTTTCTCCTTATCGTTCCAGCGCCATCCACTCATGGTTTCCCTCCTCAAGACGGAGAAAATGAATTCCAGGCATTGTTCAAATATACACTGTAAACATGCTCACATGCACGTCCCTGTTTACTGTCAGCCCTCGCTGTTAAAACAATCTGACCTCAGATCTGTGCTACAGAGCAGCGGTTAAAGTTACACTGTAAAAACTGAAGATCCTAAGTGAAGACAATATTTGTTTTTTTGTCTCATAAGATACACAAGATAAAATGGTTGAAATAAGAAATTCTGATAAAAGTAAGTAACATGTTTTAATGAATATTATTATGATTATTAAGGACAAACAGCTTGAAACAAGTGAAACCGTCCAACATAAAAACTGGTCTGGTAACAAGAAACATCATTATTTAAGATTCTGTATTTTATCTTACTTTGGTTTCACCTGGACAGGAGCTGCTGTCAATCAGCTGCTTGTGTGTGACTCAAACCTGCATCACAGACAGTCCAGTTAGGATCAGGAGAAAAGACATTTATACAAATTACAACATAATGTTTCAGCATCATTAAAACAATGGGCCTGTGTGCAACAGTCACTTTGCAGGACAAAGGAAAACGCACAAATTCTCATTTTCCATGGCGGGATAGAAAGAACCCAAAACAATAGGGATTCTGATTAACTGCATATCTGAACATGTCATATTAATGGAGCTAAACTATGCAGATAAAGATTGTTAGATGTGGATGAAAAAAATGCCAGCGGTGGACCGTAGGAGTTTTATGCCAAATTAATTATAAAAGACATGAATGAATTTTCATACTCAGTCAGAGAAGCTACAAGTGAAAAGGTATTAAAAGGTGATATGAATAAAACAGTCTGTATGTGACTTAAATAGAGTTATTTAATATATATTTAATATATTTAATATCATGATATCTAATGTGTTACAAGAAACAAATCAAGCTTCTAAATCCTGTTGCTGTAAATTAATTTGGAAGTTTTTCTACTCTTCTGACATTGTTATTATTTTAATTATAATAATAATAATAATAATAATAATAATAATAATATATTATTATTACTACTATTATTATTATTTTAATTATAATAATAATAATAATAATAATAATATATTATTATTACTACTATTATTATTATTATTATTATTATTATTGTTGTTGTTGTTGCAGCCATTATATATGTTTTGATTATTGACTATTTGGTGTATATTTGTTGCAGTGTTATGTTTGAACACTGGGTGATGGGTGTGGCAGGAAAAGGCATATAGGTGACCTCACACAGGCAGGCCAGGTGATTGCAGGTGACTGAGTGGGAGGAGCACACAGGTTTTGACCGTGTCTTAATGGAACGTGTTGTATTGTATAGTGCCATGCTGTGCCATGATTTATTATGAGAATAAATAGAAAACTTCCACACATAAGTCTTGGTAATCCTTGGTTTCACTCGTCAATTATATCAACTCCCAGTTACCATGCAATCCATCGGTGGCTTTAAATGAGTAGTACAGCCACCACAATTATTATTATTATTATTATTATTATTATTATTATAGCCTTTAAGTCTGTGGACAGCATGTGGTCGACAGACCTGAGGGGTTGAAGTGTGATAGAAAATAATGCAGACCATTCATGGCTTTGGATCATAAGAATCTTAGACTGAGTTATAACACAATAACCTGGGAGTAAATCTATCAATAATGTGTGTGATATCGAGGTCAGTCCACATTTATTAACTGCAACCAAAAAAAACCCCAAAGGTTTTGAAGTATATGACCAGAAGAAGCATAGAATTAAATGTAATTAATTGTAATTTGGACATAGTTGTGTGAAACCCATCAGCTGTGAGGATCAACACTGAGGACAGGACCTGTTTCTTTCATTTCCTCTGTGTTTAAACATTCTGAAAGTCTGTGGTCAACGTTTAGAATCACATGCCGAAAAAGATTTAGAAAACTGTTCACTGTTTGGATTTTTAGAGTCAACACTTCCTCAAGATTTATTTAAATGGGCAGCAAAATTCTTCAAGAAATCAACATCTGCCTTTAAAGTGAACCAACTAATTAAAATAACTGTCTCAGAACTACACTCTATTTTATTGAGTAGTCATTGGAGTAAATGTCCTGGGACATTAAGAAGGAATTACAGCCATAAAATAAAGCATTACTGTTTTATTTCCCAACATTGTTGTCTAAATCTGGACTAAAATAGATGAACTGAAATAAAATGTTTGTGGTGCCACTTAGACACCAGGAAGAGGGCGGATGTTTATTCACATCTCTGACTTAATCTGTCAAAAAACACATGATGATTATTTGATGCTTTAATCATTGAATCGTTAAATGATTTTAATATGACTGAAGACATGTAGTTTTACAGTGTATCTGTGTGCAGAAACATGAGGGTTAAAAGTAAACCATCGGTTGATAATAATTTTTTGTCACGTCAACTGTAATATAGTGTTACATAGTAACTGAGTACTCTGAGCAATAAGATACATCTCCTCCTCTCTGTACATGTAGTAGCTGATAAACACACCAGCGTTGGAGCAAAAGCTTCCTATGAGACAATGAGGAGCCTGTGAATACACTGATGCCTGCTCACCATTCTGGTGCAGCTGTAGTTTTTTTCCCTCCTTTTTGTCTCTGTTACTCGTCCCCAAAGACCATGCAGGCAGCAGAGAGATGTGTGTCGCAACCCATAGTGTAATAACAGCGCATAACGTCATAATTTAAATGTAATAAAGGCTCATAATGGAATAATCTGCATATAAGAATATAAGAAAAATGCAAAATGTATGAGAGAATTATTACATTATAAATTAAGCTTGGCGAAGGTAATAATTAAAATATTCCCCATTTGTTTCGGGGGGTGACCCCCTGGAACCCCCTCAAGGACCCCTGGGGATCCCTGGTCTGCAGGTTGAGGACTTCACCAAAGAGCAGTTGCTTTAAATTAACGACTCCACTTTTATCATGTCAAAGTAGAAGACAAACAGATTACTCATTTTTAAAAGTATTACATGACGCACTTCATTATTACACTATCCAGATAAATGTTTTTCCTTAGTTTATAATGTAATAGTTTTCTCATAATGTTGATGGGACAGAGGATGGGGAGACGGTGGAGGCAGAGGGTCCACCAGGACCACATACCTGTCCTTCAGTGAGCTCAGGTCTGCTGTATAATGAGGGACAGACACGCCTGGCCTTTAAAGAAAGTGGCTGATCGTATGTCCAAAACACAGCTATGAGTAATTTAGGGACTGAATATAACACTTTGCGTCTTCGCCTAACCTCCCAGATTATTCACCGTTTATTTCGCTAAAGCTGTACTTACACTTTCAACGCCCATAAAAAAAGCAATGAATTAATGAAGCAGTGAAAATATATAAAATAATAAAAATACATGAAGCTTGACTTATTCAGGTTAAAGACTTTTAGTGTGTAAAACAGGGTGATACTAATTAGCTGAAATATATTCTGATTCCACCCTCTCTGTAGGATTACCCCAAAAAATAGTCAAAGTGTTTCACAGTGTAATCATCTCCACAGGTTTCTAGCAACTCTCATAAAATATACTGGAGCGCATTCTGACACCAACATTAACTCCAAACAGGGAAGACTTTTATTTTGAAACAGCCAAGTGTTCAGAGGTCAGATTCCAGCGGTGAGAATCAGAAGTTCCTGTTAGTGGCTGGAAACAAGCGTCTGTTTTTATCACACCTTTCTTTCTCTCTGTCATTCTGTGTGGCTCTCCATCTCTCCCTCCTCTCATTCTGTGTATGCTTGAGCATTTATCAAATCAATTACTGCTGATGGGAGTTCCTCCTAACAGGTAGTGAGGTGTCTCGGCACTAATTCATCCTGTCGCTTTGATGGATTCGCTCTCCGAGCGTCGGCCCTGCTGCTCGGAGAGAGCGCGGCCGATCTGTCAGGCCTCACAAGCCATTACTTGAAACATTAGCTGCTCGGGAAGCAGCGACGCCATGATGACGTGTTTCTGTGTGACGGCTGTGTGTTTGAGTGGGAGCAGTCGGTCACAAATAGAAATCCTCAGATCGCGCCCGTGGAGGATTCTGGGATGCGGTGAGAATATGGATGAGACAGGAGGGACGCTCAGGTCCCCACGGACATTTTAACTGTCTCCAAATGCAGAGGCAGAACGTTTGGTGAGACGGCATTAAGCTGTTAGAATCACCTCCCAGAGGATCTGTGGGAAACTGAAGATTTATTTAAAAAATCATGTTAAGACTCAGGCTTTTAACCTATTATTAATATTCAATGACAGATTTGATTCTTTTTCCCTCTTTCTGGCTTGTATTTGGCAACCTTTGTGTGATATTCATGTTTATGTTACCCATAACATTTTTAAACAAACATGAACTATATTTGCTGTCTATAATGCTTGTGTTTGGCTGTGTTGTCATCATCCTCTGCTAGATCACATTTACCAACCATTTCTGTAAAAACCTAAACCAGAAGAACACAAAAGGGCCTACAATGTGAAAATCAGAAGCTATATTTTCTTCATGTTTAACAGTGTAATCAAAGTGTGAATCTATAATAAGATGCATAAGGACTAATATTTTATTTCTTAAACACCAGTTTAAACTTGCATGAATGAAGAACAGTATGAAAACCATAAAGAACCTTTCGGGATAGCCTGATACTTACCGGATCTGCACCACGATCCGGACCCACCTCCAAAATAAATGAGCCATCATCGTCATCATATTGTACACCTTCAGAAATGATGATGCACCGGAAGGTTCCTGATTTTTTATTTGCTGAAAAAATGGATGCTTGGGTCAGGAAATGCCCCGTTTCACAATGACAACAACATTTATGATCCTCACCTTGATCTGGATCCACTTCAAAATCTAATCACCTCCACCTGTCTACAAAATGGAACTGAAATCTGTTACAGAATGTTTTGAGATGTTCTGCTCACAAACAAACAAACAAGCAGACAAACACAGTTGAAAACATAACTTCTTTGGCTGATGTAATTATTGAATTCATTAAACTGAAATTCTTCCCATCAGAATAAGCTGATGATGATGATGTGAACTGGTTCACTCCCCACCTACAGAGGTGTAACAGTAAAGCAGGATGTAATGAAGTGCCATGAATTACTGCTCCTACATGGTAATAAGTCCCAGAATTACTTTGTGAGTAATGAGCTCCGTGGTGAATGGAGCTGGCTGCAGTATGAATGTCTCCTGTAGTTGCACATTCCCCAATAAAACCCCTTTTATAACTTAGACTCAGCTAAAATTTAAAAACTATTTGGCTCTGAGCCTCAAGTTAATGGTTCAGGCAGTAAAGCTGTTTAAAAAAAAATGCAGTGCAGTTAATTGAATGTGTTTGCTCTTGCAGATTTCTTGCAGTCAGCATAAATACAGAGTTTAGGCAGCAGAGAGGAGGCTGGGGCAGGAAACAGTCTGCTGACACCCAGCTCTCCGTGTCATCTCACCATGATTGGCATGTCAGAGGAAGGCAGGTTCTTCTTCCTCATGTTTGGCGCCTGACCGTCATTTCCTACAAGCTCGTCGTGCTCGCCTGTCTGCTGTTCCTCACTGACATAAAAAGCACCTGCCAATCATAAATCGTGTCCCATCATTAGCAAGACACGAGCGTGAGTTCTTTGACTCATGCATTCCTCACCCTACAGGAGTGTTTATGCATCTGGATGAATGTTTTACGTAAGGAAATGTTTTCCGATCATCAGCCTGACGATTGTGTCGAATGAATCCCGGATTGGGATTCTGTGCTGTAGGACATGCACGTTTTCCTCTCTCACACTGTTTATTTAGCTTGTTACGGCCCACAGAGAGGTGGCGCACACACACACACACACACACACACACACACACACACACACACACACACACACACACACACACACACACACACACACACACACACACACACACACACACACACACAGCAGCTGAGATCCAGCACTGACCTGTAATGGGGACTGCAAGGATGGAATTTGCCCTCTAATCCCCCCCTTTCTACTAAATCCTTAATGGCCGTGTGCAGCTCTCAGCCACCAGGAGAAACACCCTGCACAGCTAATACTGCAGCTGCTCCGATGACCGTGTGGAAAAAAAACTACAAGTTTAACTCTGCAGCTTCACATCAGACAGTTTGTGCCACATTCAAACTGATACAGATACTTTTATTTGCCACACAACAATGTTGGTGGTGATTCTTCTGGTAAAGCATTGTGATAACTCAATGAACAACATTTGGGCAGAAAATAAATGGCATGCAGGTATTACAGCAAACACAAGGAAGTAACACATGAATTCACAATTAGCCGGTTGCACACCTGACTGAGCAGACAGCAAACCAAAGAACCACAGAGCATTTTTATGGTGGCAGGAGATTTCAAGCACTTCCACTAGGTTTCATTGTCTATCATCAGCTGCCACTGCATCATCCATCAGACTGGGCTCCACTCGTAAAAGAAGAGAATAAAGAGGTTATTCAGAAGTGATCAAACTTTCTCAGGGCATCCTCATCTCATCAGCATCACCTCCTTTGAGAATTCCTAACAGAAGGTGAGGGGAATTCAAACTGATGCACTGCAGTGTTAGATGGCTGAGCAAAGGCAGGGTGTCAGAAGTGAAATAAAGATGTTCTCGGCACAACAGGAAAATCATGAGGCCAGACGGATTGAGGAGTTTTTGGAAGATGGAAGGAAAATGGATATTATGGCCTTCCTGGTTGACATGACATCACACCTAAATGACCTCATCTGACAATTACAAGGCACAAACACCTGTGTGTGATTTGGTAGCAAAAATGGACATGTTCAAAGTGGATCTCTGAGGGCTGGGTCAGAGGGGTCACTGATTACTTTAGGTTGTTGGTTGAAGGTGTGCTTTATGTTGAGGAAGGTCACAACCTTATATGTCGGAGGCTTTGGTGACAATCCTCTCCGGTTCTTCTTGCTGTGACTGTCTGAGCTCCCAAACCAGACAGTGACAGATGATGTGAGGATGCTCTCAGTGATTAGATAGATGTTTTCTGACATGATGCTTTTACAGTATCATTACTTCTGTGGACTTATACAGTCCAAGTTTCACTGTACGAACCTGGACTGTTTGACTGTATGAACCTGGACTGTTTCACTGTATGAACCTGGACTGTTTCACTGTATGAACCTGGACTGTTTCACTGTATGAACCTGGACTGTTTCACTGTATGAACCTGGACTGTATGAACCTGGACTGTTTCACTGTACGAACCTGGACTGTTTCACTGTACGAACCTGGACTGTTTCACTGTACGAACCTGGACTGTTTGACTGTATGAACCTGGACTGTTTCACTGTATGAACCTGGACTGTATGAACCTGGACCGTTTCACTGTATGAACCTGGACTGTTTGACTGTATGAACCTGGACTGTTTCACTGTACGAACCTGGACTGTTTGACTGTACGAACCTGGACTGTTTGACTGTATGAACCTGGACTGTTTCACTGTATGAACCTGGACTGTATGAACCTGGACCGTTTCACTGTATGAACCTGGACTGTTTGACTGTATGAACCTGGACTGTTTCACTGTACGAACCTGGACTGTTTGACTGTATGAACCTGGACTGTTTCACTGTACGAACCTGGACTGTTTCACTGTATGAACCTGGACTGTATGAACCGGGACCGTTTCACTGTATGAACCTGGACTGTTTGACTGTTTGAACCTGGACTGTTTCACTGTATGAACCTGGATTGGGTGTGGGACGTTTTGGATGTGTAGAAGAAAAATAGAACATTAACATTAAACCTATTAGCATGTTGGGATATAAAATAATTGTTGATGTTAGATGACTGGGAATCGTGTGTAAATGGAGAAAAAAAAAACGTCAGTACGTATCGTTTGTGCTGCTGAGGGCTCACTTCCTGTCCCTCAGTGAGATGATAATGAGGTAAAAAGAAATGCATCAGGTGCTTCTGAATTTTAAAGGGAATGGGAGATGACAATCTGATTGGTTGAATCCATGTTGTGTCAAAAACAAAACTAAGAATAACTAATAGCTTGCGCTTTAGCTCATGTTGATAGGGCTCCATGACAGCATGCATGTGTGTGTCATCAAGCATGATGAGGTGAGAAACGGGTAATGTGATGTGATGTGGAGGAAAAAACTTTGTTTTCTGTATCGATCAGTAATGTGTCTCACTGCCCTACTAAACGAGAGTACAGCTTTATGTTGCAGGAAGGTGATACGTTGAATATGTGAAGTTTATTTTTCTAGTAGACAGATGATTCACTTCCTGTCAGATTGTAACATGAAACATTGTTACTGTGAATCAAGTAGTGAAAAAGATCTTTAAAAAAAGGCAGATGTTCCTTGTTTTCTGATCTCCTGTTTTAGTTTGAGGTTGATGCTCTTTACTCCTAACACCCTCCCTATCTCACCTGGTCTCTAGACTAATCATATCACTATTAGATGTCTTATGATCATTGTCAACAAAACCAAAAACTTCCTGCACAGATTTGTCAAAATAAAAGCCTCAACGTAAACCACTTCCTCCTGGTAAGCTTTTAATATAAAAAATTTAAAGCACATTTTTTCAATGGCTAGAATCTTTCCCAAAGACCTCCCAAAGAAAAGACACATATTCAGACAATATTAGCCCATTGTTTTTTTTATTTCAAATTAATGTTATTATTTGTTCTCCAAAAAATTACATGGGAAATTCATTATAATAATGAATCAATAAAATAAACTCCACTCCAACAAAAAACAGAAGAGGCTCAAAACAGTTTTAATAAAAAATAAACTGACAGCTTTCATCTGATAGACCAGCCTAGTTGTTCTCTAACACCTCCAGTCGTTCCTGTAGGCTGACCAGTGAGCTGCTATCAGCTCTAGGGGACGGCCAAACTGGGAGCTGGACCATTTGATGGCTCTGGTAGGCCGGTTGTGGCCCACGGTTCGCTAGTTGATGATCACTGAGCTACCAGTAGTGTTCAGTGTCTGTAATACTGACTCAACTAGACATGGGATCTATAGTATATGATTCTTTTCTTGGACACACAAAATCAGCCTGGATTTGAGACAAATGTATTATTATTAGAATATTTAAATACAATATAGAATTATTATTATCATTATTACTACTGTTATGATTATTAGATTAAATCCAGCATTTTTAGTCCACTTTTGTTTGTAACCCTGCATTTATTGCTTTAAAGGTCATTGGAATATTGACACAGAAAACAAGTAGCCATACAAAAAGGACAAATTAGTATTGGAATATTTTTAAAGGACAACCAATAATTGTAAAATTATAAATATACACACATACAATGAAACATTTATCAATATTTTAATTTACATAGCCACATAATCTGAATATCTAATGAACAGGATCAGGATGAATTGGTTGAGGGAGGTCCTGGGCCGTTACGTTGCCGCGCAGTGAGAATGAATGAAGAGAAAAAGTAACCTACAGTGTGTTTCCATGGTAACGAAGGAACATGTATCACCCGGTGTAACAACAGCTGACCTCCTCGGCACAGAGGAAGAAGACACATCAGGCCTTAATGTTAAATACAGTGGCACACACCCTGTCACCGTCTCACACACACACACTCACACACACACACCAACATGGACACACAACCTCTTACCTCTCTGGTTTGAACAGACTCTACCTGTCCGTCTGAGGACCTCAGCCAATGCTGTCCTCTGTGATTAATGGAACACAGCATCAGGCTGAAAGGCTCTCTGAGAGGACAATAAGCATTTAAACGGACATTAGTCCTGAAGAAGCTCCATCCTGCTGCTGGACAACAGGCAAGGTCAAAGTCAGACAAAGATCACTGGAGCGAGGGATTCACATCTGTCTATCTATATCCATCTATCCATCTATCCATCCATCTATCTATCTATCCATCTATCCATCCATCCATCCATCCATCTATCCACATTTTTGGGACCCATCTCCTCTTCCTTTAGTACCACTAACAGGTCAGAACTTCCTAGTTACTAAAGTACAACCAATCCATTACATGGTAATTTGAGTCAATATTCATGGTCCACAGGGGATGAATCCCAGGTATGACATAGTAAACTCTTGAGCTTTCTTCAGTACAAAATTTCTACTTGAACAACTACTTGAAACATATATATAACATAAACATAATAAACTTTTTTTGTCGTTTTAAAGTCAGTTGCAAAATGTCGCTAGGTATTGTCAAAACTATCAGGTTTAGTTGCCAAATACATGTTAGCAAAATGCCCCTATTTCTCATTGAAAACATCCAGTTTTGTTGCCACACAAATGTTTAAAAAATGAACCAACATCTTGTTAAAAACAGTTTTTATAGCCACAAAAGCTACCTGATGTCCCGGCATCACAACGAGGGTTAGAAATGATGTTAGAGGATCCAACAAGCACTTTATCTGCCAGACATATTAGTCTTATTAAGGTCCATTCATTGTAGAACTTAATGAAATGTAAGAAGAATAAGTCTGATATAGATATGATTATTACTATGTACAACACACCTCATTGGACAGCTGCATATGTGTCAGGTTTTAGTCTCTTTTCCATTAGATCGGTGGTTTGTCTCAGTTATGTCTCATTGACTGGTCCCAGTGACAGATGTGACCATGCAGCAAATACCCCACCGCCCACAGGCACACCTGCAGGCACAGGAGGCCCATCTGCAGAGGATGGGTTTATTTTGACAGGTGTGTTATATGCTATACCTTAACTTCTTGGAAACAATAATGTCGTGTGGCCGCAGTCACTTTAAGTGATTATAGATCTGATGTGGATTTAAAGGGCCAATTAGTTCGCAGCGAACGGAGAACAGCTCATGTTCCTCTGCTGCTCGGCTTTGATGAGGCGCAGGCAGAAAAAAACAAAAGTGGCATGAAATCCGGAGCGCTCTCCTCCACCCTCCACCCTCTGGCTTCAGACGGGACACAGGCCTTTGATTTTCCCATTAGCAGCCACAAAAGAGGAACCACTGCCCACACCCACCTGGCTTATGATGTTGAAAAATGAGCAGTGTAGATAGTGTTAGCCTCTCCTCCCCTGTCCTCACTGGGCTTCAGTCAGCCTGATAAGCACTAATCTCAGGCGAGCTGCTGTTTTTTGTTTTTTTAAAGCTGAGCATCACCAGAATCCACATTAACATCGTGAGGCAGACCTGGTGTCCATCCTCCGGGCCTCTCTGAGGCTGCAGCACTGAGATGCAGGTGAGCACTAGGCTTCATTGGAATAAGAATGAACTCCCACAGTGGTCTGTTTTCAGAGGTGCAGCTGACCAACATGCTTTGAATGGGAAGCAGCTGGAGTGAATTTATTTGGAATAGAATTATAAGGCTGAAAGGAAAAGCAATCGATTGGACGTCACTTTTATTCTATTAAAAAAATCTGTGGGAAGATTTAGACTTTTCCATCTTCTTGTAATTATTTCTACTTTGCGCAATGTTGCAGTGGACAACATCGTGCTGTTTAATTTTTATTGGAATACTTATTAGGGCCTGAATATTCTAATAAAGATCATTCATGAGTAGACAAACATTATAAGCACTGCAAATCAAACCATTTATCTATTGTTTTGGTCGCAAATAGGGCAATTATTGCAGTGTTTTGTGTCCAAAGTTCCACACATAGATTAATGCATGATATTTCGATGTATTATCAGACCCACAGAGTCTGCAGCCTCGGTAGCAGCTCTATATGGAACAATACTGAGGTTCAACAAATCAGAAATCAGTCAAATCAGAAGATCTCTAAAGTCAGCATTATTCATCCATATATAGTCCATTTAATCAACCCTCCTCTGTGAGGTCTGACCAGTTAGTTACCTACAAATACAGGCTCCAAATTACATGCATCCTCTCTCCTTCCAAAATTCATTAGGAGAAATTGTATTTAGCCTTTCAAAATAAAACATAAGCTCAAACAGGCAAAATACAGTACATTGTACAAACATATGATGCATAACAAAAAGTCTGTTGAACTCTTCATCTCTAAATTCAAATTTCAAATAAATTCCTTACAGTCCATAAAAACACAACATTCCCAAGTAGAACTACATAAAGTCTCTGAAAGGCTGAACTGAGCTTAAAAATCACTTAAAGACGGAAACACAAACTTCTTATCTTAAAAAAGAAAAAGAAATCTCACTGTGGATTCACGTGTATCGTATCTCCCTCCAAAATTCAGTGGGAAAACTCCACACTGATCTCTTAATGCCACATCTGGTCAAATCAAATCAACAAGTTACACCAGTAGAGATCCAGAATCTGCCCAGCAGTAGAGATCCAGTACCTGTAGAGATCCAGTATCTGCCCACTAGTAGAGATCCAGTATCTGCCCACCAGTAGAGATCCAGTATCTGCCCACCAGTAGAGATCCAGTATCTGCCCACCAGTAGAGGTCCAGTATCTGCCCACCAGTAGAGATCCAGTATCTGCCCACCAGTAGAGATCCAGTACCTGTAGAGATCCAGTATCTGCCCACCAGTAGAGATCCAGTATCTGCCCACCAGTAGAGGTCCAGTATCTGCCCACCAGTAGAGATCCAGTATCTGCCCACCAGTAGAGATCCAGTACCTGTAGAGATCCAGTATCTGCCCACCAGTAGAGATCCAGTACCTGTAGAGATCCAGTATCTGCCCACCAGTAGAGATCCAGTATCTGCCCACCAGTAGAGATCCAGTATCTGCCCACCAGGAGAGATCCAGTATCTGCCCACCAGGAGAGGTCCAGTATCTGCCCACCAGTAGAGATCCAGTATCTGCCCACCAGTAGAGATCCAGTATCTGCCCACCAGTAGAGATCCAGTACCTGTAGAGATCCAGTATCTGCCCACCAGTAGAGGTCCAGTATCTGCCCACCAGTAGAGATCCAGTACCTGTAGAGATCCAGTATCTGCCCACCAGTAGAGATCCAGTACCTGTAGAGATCCAGTATCTGCCCACCAGTAGAGATCCAGTACCAGTAGAGGTCCAGTATCTGCCCACCAGTAGAGATCCAGTACCAGTAGAGATCCAGTATCTGCCCCCCTGTTGCAGGAAGAATAGTTTTGTGTCCAGTCATCTCAGAAGACTCAGTAACTTTGAATGATGCCATCTTTCATGCATGTTGTGCCTCAGTGCCTCATTCTGCTGAATATATCACACAGACAGATGCAGCTTTACTGCGCTGCCTGTTGAAAATCACTTTGATGACAAAAGTTCAAAATAGGCTCTCTTTTTTCCCGTTACGTCAAAAGGCTCTGTGGTCCAAGCAGAAGCCTCTCGTGGTCAGTATTTGGCTCACGGGCCGCTGATTGCTGACCCCTCTTCAAGACAGTCTGGACAGAAGTGGTGGAAGACCGACCATTTTTTACTGAATGTTACAACATGAAGGGACATGAGAATGTCCTATGTCCTCCTATGTTATTACTGAGCACTAGTTTCTCTGCAGCACACAGTGGACATCTGTTCCAGCCCCCTGTGGTTGTTTGAGAATGTTTGTCATAATCAGCTTTGACTGGTTCATTGTCATTTTCAGCTGAAGAATCATAGTTGGCTAGGCTCTTGAAAATACGTCCTAGAGCTGCCGAGGTTAAATATGAGGCTGAAGTCAGTTAATGCTTTATATGCTGCTAAAAGGTATCAGATTTATTTGTTCTGCATCTTGAAAAGAATTCGTTCCTATTTGCTTTCTGTAAAAATAATTATTCTGATGATTAATCATGAATTATTCAATATGTCCCCCAGTCTGTGTAGAGTTTTTAATTGTCTCAGCCTTGGGCCAAGTTCTGATCAAACCTGACTTTGTCTCTGACATTCTTTTAGATTGACTTCACTTATTCCAATAAAACCAGATTTAATTAGCAGGATAGTGAACAGTGTATAGACTGCAGCTCCAACAGGTCTGCATCCTGACCCTACAAACTCTGCTCAAGCATTTGTAAATACATTTATGTTTAGTTCAGAATACAGGAGTTCCAAATGCAGACAACACAAGAGGCAGAGTGCAGGTCAGAGGAGGCAATCATATAAACTAAATACTCAGAGGAAAATAAACCTACAAATACAAAAAACAACAACAAACCAAATGTAAACATTGTTGCTGCAATGGCATTTTTATGTCATTATTATAAATGATCCTTTTGACTGTTATTTATGTTTTTTTTTATAACATATTATTACATTTCCAGATAATGTACCATACTGTTGGGTATATAGTAGCATACCCTCCTCATTTCAGCCTCCTGTTTTATTCTGTTCACATTCAGAGAGGCCTCCACTTAGAATTGCTGAGTTAGTGAATGTACTTTCATGGGTCTTGAATCCTCTCCCGCTGTCCCCTCATCTTCCGTTTTAACGTCACCCCATGACCTGAAAATCAATGAGACAGTAGCAAACTGAGAAGCATTTCTAACATTAAATTACTGGCAGCCAATAGAAGGAGTTGGAGTCTGTCTGTAACTGCATGCTTTTGCCTCAGCTGAGTTATTTATGCTTTCAGTTCTTCCTTCATGAGATGAGGTCCTCTGGTTTCAGAGGAAGTAAAATGGGTTCATCGGATTATAGCTTTAATTTGATTTCAGGCAACAACTGTGCATAGTAATGACATGCAGCTGCACTCCTGAGGCTGTCGTTCCTGTTTCTACACATCCTCATGCAGACCCCAGGTCAGCCAGCACACTATAAATTTACTTCTCAACGTCTCTGCTCTTGAGGCAAGAATAAACTTCATTATGTGTGTAAGAGCAAATCAAATAAAGCGGCATAAAGAGTCGACATCAGACTGCTGAATATTTCTTTCAAATATTCCAGCAGCTCAGAGGTAGGTAGAGGGGTTTGACTCATTAGTGCTGCCATAAATCCTGTCCCAGACAACATGTTCATGATGAGGAGTAGACACCGTTACATCATAAATACCCTCCTGTAAATATAATGTCATAACTCATTAGATTAGATTAGATTAGATTAGATTAGCCTTTATTGTCTCCTTTGGGAGAAATTTGTCTTGGGCATTCAAGATAGAAGGCGTCAACATACCAGCACTGATATACAGTCAAAGTAAGAACAGTGACATACGGTGTCCCACACAGATCAAAAAGGCACAAAAGATATTATACAATACTGTATCATTGAGGCTCATATAGGCGACATGCTTTATGTGGATCAGTGGCTCTTATATACAGTATATATAGTGTATATACTGTACTGTGCTGGAAACTGCTGGAAGGGTTTTAAGTGTCACTGGTGGTGACGTGTCAGCAATTACACAAAAAGAATTAAATGGAAGTGGAAATAATTGGTTAATGTAGACAGAGCATCTATTCTAGAAGTAAAACGTAGGAGCAGCAGCGTGGTGACCATGACCCAACCAGTGTCTGAAGGTATCAGAGCATGTGGCTTTGTAATCATGACAAAATAGTCTTGATTATTGGGCTCTGTGATTATTGTGTATTTGTGATACTGTATCGATTCTCTTTAATACTGTATCAATGTTTTGTTTGTTTGTTTGTTTGTAGGTTTACTTGAGATTTTTTGGGGAGTTGATTTGGTGATCCAGAATATTTCAATTGACTATTACAAGTAATAATAATGATACAGCTGAACTGAGATCAGAATGTAGCTGAAACTGTGTTGATTCAGTTCACATGTGACGTGTCTTCAAAAGGAGGTATGTACTCTACTGTGGTTAAGTAATAGATTACAATCTAAACTAAGTGTGGGTCATTTTGTGTTGTGTTTAAACCCCCCGACAGCTATTAGTGGTAAATAGATATTTATGGACCCGACATGTGAGTTAGATTCATGCTAAAGTAGGAATCAGAATAATTACACTATCCCACAGCAAAGTGTGTGTGTGTGTGTGTGTGTGTGTGTGTGTGTGTGTGTGTGTGTGTGTGTGTGTGTGTGTGTGTGTGTGTGTGTGTGTGTGTGTGTGTGCAGACAGTGCAGTACAGAAACAAAAATTCTGAGTTTAGCTCAGGTCTTAAGGGAATTCCCTTAAAACAGTCTAATAATAGACGACTGAACATTTCAGAGGGAACAGTTCTCATGATCTGTGCTGCTACTACTCTGTCTACTGTTATTGCTTTGTTAAAATGTTCTTCAGATTCGGGAACATTTGTATTGTCTTTAGAGACTCAATTGAAACACACACAAGCGGTTCGCTGAGGAGAGGAGGTGTAGTAGGAGCACTGATGTTGTGAGCTGTCACCATAAAGCTACAGGTAAATTAAGCAGTCTCTGAACGACGCTGCTTTAATGTAATGTGAGAATTATTGAACAAAGAAATTGTGAAAAGTGTGTGGATGATATAAACAGTGGTTAACTGTGAGACAGGAGGTCCCAGAACTCAGAGAAGGTGTTGTCATGGTGAGAAAAACATCCACAGTGCCTGGAGAACATTACAAAACATTAAGCTGCTATTAAGACTGAACAAATCTGTCACCACAAAAAATAAGTTTTTTTATTCACATTTTTTAATCATTCACAATAACTTCTGAAAATCAGAAGGGGAAGGCACAGTTTTCATCTCTCTATTTGACTTCCTTTCATTTTCCCCTCTGATTTACCCCAATATGGGATAAATAAAATGAAGGCTTACAATTCTATTTGCAACAGTGACAAGAGAGCAAATAACTGATAATAAATCACCTCTATATGTTTCAGTACGATGAACAGCTTTGTAACTTAATGCAGACTCAGGTTGTCTGAGGGGCGTCGGTGAAAAATAAAACTCTGGTAAACATTCAAATTGTTTTTAATGATGTGAAATTATAACTACTACACCTCTATAATAAAAACACACACGAATTATTAACTAACCATTAACCATCCCCCCCATTACGCCTTCAATGTATTCACACAGAACATCAGGGTGGAATAAAGACGCATCAGGTCTGCTTCGAAAACACTGTGAATCCTTGGCAGATGTACCAAAAGAATGACGGATAACATAAAATATGACACAAAGTTAATTCACACATCTTCACAGAGACAAATGAGGGACTTGATCTAATCATGCAGGTGTCAAAAAAAGTCAAAAAAACACTAAAAGACACATGTCTGTAAAAAATATCATGAGATCAGCCAGAGTGTTGAGACTATGGGCTCTGATGCAGTTATCATTTTCACACCCTGCACCTATGTTGTGTACATGGCAAATGAACTTGTGCCCATCAGTGTGAGGTCATTCTTAGTGCATTGCTATGTTGAGGCAGCAGAAAGCAAAAGCTCCACTGACCAACAAAAACCTGCTCTGAAGTCAGTGGATCATGCTTTTCCTGGTTTATAAAGGCCACATCAGATCTGCCAACATAGCAAGTTCACAATGCTCTCATACTAGTGATGCATGGATCGGCTCTGACATCATCACATTTTCATCCACCTGAACCAATGATTGTCTCTGATTTAGAGACTCCACCTTTATGAGAACATGACATCACCTCTAGCGGTGCCTCAGGATTTATCAGGATGGCTGCTTTACTCCCAACTATTTCACTGTGTGAACCTGGACTGTTTGACTGTACGAACCTGGACTGTTTCACTGTATGAACCTGGACTGTTTCACTGTATGAACCTGGACTGTTTCACTGTACGAACCTGGACTGTTTGACTGTATGAACCTGGACTGTTTCACTGTATGAACCTGGACTGTTTCACTGTATGAACCTGAACCATTTGACTGTACGAACCTGGACCGTTTGACTGTACGAACCTGGACCGTTTGACTGTACGAACCTGGACCGTTTGACTGTACGAACCTGGACCGTTTGACTGTACGAACCTGGAACGTTTGACTGTATGAACCTGGACCGTTTCACTGTATGAACCTGGACCGTTTCACTGTATGAACCTGGACCGTTTCACTGTATGAACCTGGACTGTATGACTGTATGAACCTGGACTGTTTCACTGAAACAGAACATTCATTAACATTTGATCCTGTCAATGTAAATCTGATGTAAATCAGCAAACATCCCATCTATCAACGAAGTTAGTAGGGACTGTAAAAATGGAAAACATTAAATAAAAAACATTCAAAAGTGAGGAAAATAAGTAGACTAATCTGTCTGGGACACAGACGAAGACTATGCTTGTGGATAAAATGTGTTTTAATAGATAAATTTACATCATTAATGAAGTTAAGGTGCTGTGCCTGAATGATGCATAAATGACGCAGACAGAGGAGATGCATTTATTGTTTCTTATTCTTCTGTATCATTTCTCCCACCTGCATCCCATCAGCTATTAATCACAATGATCTTTTTTATGACCTGACCCCCCCGACCTGCAGACTGCGACCCATGTACATCACTATAACTATTCCACACACAGGGATGTGCAGCAGTCCTCCTCCTCAGTTAAATATTGGCCCTTTTCCTCATATGCAGTCAAATAGAGCGGCTGATGGGACAGTGGAGGCAGAGGGTCCACTGCTTTTTAAACAGCACCCTCACAGGTCTGTGGTCATTGGCCAAAGAGCCTGGTTTTAATGGGAGTGGGAGATTACACTCACATTGGTTTAATTCATGTTGGGCCCAAAACACACCTATAAAGAATTAAAGGACTAAATACAACCGCTTATATTGGGACCACCGTATCATGGGACCAGATTTAGTTCTGTTTAACCAGAAAAAGGGAGATGGACCCTGAATGGACAGTAGACCAGGGCCTTAAATAGGGTCATACATTCTACAGTCCTTCACTTCAGTATCTGAGGTTAATAATCAGACAGAAAATACACTTCCATGGCAGCAGGAGGTAAAATAAGAGGATCTAGTAATAATGAACATCTTTATGTACAGAAGTCAAAATGTTAATTAGCTGCTCTCTATTAGATCCTCTGTGTATCCTGAGAGATTCACACTAATCAAAACACTAATTACATTAAATAAAACCGCCATAGCAGATGGCAACAGAATCAGCATTTCATTTCTATTTAACTCAACTAATGTTGATATGCATACTTATCTTATTTTCATGATATTTGAAAAGGACTGGAGAAGCTGCAGAAACAGCTCATTATGAATAATGAAGCAAATAACGGCACACATTTAACGCCTACTGTACTCTGAGCGGCGTGTTTGCAGTGTGAATAATTCAATGCGATTTGTCTAAGTATTAATCCTTCATAATGCATCCTTTACTGAGAGGGAGAATTGACAGAAGGTGCAGAAGTGGTTGCTTGAAAGCAGCCGAGGCGATGGTGGGAATGGGAACGGCGGCGTGTGCTCGGGGAACCGTTGCTCTACTTACTTTACAAACTGAAAATCTCATTAAGTGTGACACTGAAGATTAGTTGAGAGGGAGCAAAGTGGAAAGAGAATGAACTCACAAAGAGGCTGTGAGGAGGCTTTGGCTTTGTTTGCCGTCATTAATTCAGCATTGAAACAGCTCAGGGGGGAAGCTCAGAGCCGCTGATCAGAGAGCTGCCGATATGACAGGCGAACAGGTGCCCTTTTTCCTCTCCAAACACTTTTCCCTTTCAGCTCCCCTCCTCGGGTCTTAATTGAGGTGAGTTGTGTATTTGGGCCATCTGTGTGCTGACAAAATAAAGCCAGCTTTGATTTATGGAGCCTCGAGACATATTAGCTTCTCCATTTCACCAGCAAGAATCTACAGTCCTCCTGTAAACTTAAAGACAATGAGAGAGAAGGGGTTTTTATGTCCTACTAGAATTTAAATGAACCAGGAGTGAATGACACAATGTGTGTTTTATAGATGGAAATTATTCACACGACATGGTTGTGTGTCGATCGTAGGTTAATCATGTGTGTGTCCAGGGTAAGGGTTCACCCTCACCCCAAATCAAGCATCCACACTGATGATCGCTGTCGTCTTACAGCAGAGAGATTCCAACACGTCCAGTGGACGAGGTCATCACATGATTACATCGTTAATATCATTGGTGACTGTCTGAATGGGAACAAAAGAGATGATCATCAGGTGTGTCCTGGACATCCTTATATTTATCTATCTTAGTAATATATCCCACTTCAGATGACACTGTTTAGTATGGGTACATGAATTATTATGACATCATGCAGGAAAAAGTCAGTAAAGTTCATGTATTAACACTTTAATTACTGCAATACGTTGATTGTGAGGAGAACACAGGATATGCATGCCATGGACAGAACTTTTAGTAAGATCTTTGGGAATTTAATGCTCAAAATGTGGAGACTCAAATAAAATAGTGGACTGTAATTATGGTGTGTTTGAAAGGGAGTGGTTTTAAACTGCCCTTCATTCTCTCTGAGAGAGAAACTCAGTTTTTTTATTATGTCCATTCTAAACATTATACATGAAACTGTCACGCTGTATTTCCTCTGCTGCATCTGCTGAAGCGTTAGCCTAAGCTAAGCTTGTGATCAGGGTTTACAGTCCCTACTTTGAATGTCAGCAGGTGAAACAGATGCAGTGTGTTGTAGGAAGGAAATGTGAGCTGTTTTGTAGCCAGTGTTAACAAGAACATACAAACATACAAAGATTTGGTGGACACTTTCCCTTTAAGGCAGTCATCTCTGGGGACTCATTTTAGATTATATGGAATCTAATGCTGATTTGCAGCATATCTGAATCACTGAATGATCTGTACAGCAGATGAGTTAGAAGCCATGGAGATGCTAAATCTTCCATCTTGTTAACTAATGCAACATGAACTGTTGTTGCTGTAATGATGTTGTCGGAGGACGTGCATATATGTTGTTAAGAAAACTGCTAAAATACTAATCCAGAAGCACAGCTGTTCACATGTTGACTTTATCTGTCACTGTCAGATCTTTGCACTCGTGTGGAGCCAGTCTCATGTGTGATGTCTGGTTCAAGTCAGGCTAAGACCGCAGGAGTTTTATTAGTTGGTTGGTTGGTTGGTTGGTTGGTAGCATTAAATTTAGTGTAGACCAGGATCCACATCCAAACCTTGGTGGAAGGATAACACATGTATCAGACAAGAACCCGTTCAGATTTGGGGTGGACCCAGATAGATGGATGGATCCAGGGCATTTTAGTTACTTTATCTTATTTCTTAGGAAATAATCAATAAATCATGTTGTAAAAATCATGAACTGTGTATCTATGGTGTTGACACTGTGTAGTGTGCAGATTAATACAATAACCTGAATCCGCTGGATCAAAACATGCATTTGTTGGGGTTGATCTTAATTTAGCTGCTATACAATAAAACACACAATAAGCCGCACACCTACAGGCGGAGATGATGGGATTTTATTGTCTTCACTTTTCGAAACAAATGAGTATGATTCAGTTTATGATTGTTGGCGGGGATCCAGAGCCAGTTCAGTTTAGGGGCATTTTTTAACTTCATAGGCCTTGTTATGAGCAACTCGCTGTACTTTTGTGGGCTGTGAAAGCCATGCAATCTGACACCAACCCCAATCGGTGGACTCTGTGTTTGAAAATAGACACAGACTCTGATAAGGATATGAGATAAAATATGTTGCTGAATCTTGAAATTAAGTTGTGGATATTAATAATTCAATTAAAGATTAAACACCTTATTTGTCAGCACCTGAAATGTTAAACAACAAAAACAGTGATGTGGTCAATGACTGATTCTGGCTCACCTTGTAGAACAAACATCCCTACAGCTGATGTTCACCTATCGGTGTACAGCCTGTGAGGCCTCAGTTCTTACACTGAGCTGAACTGAAGGTTGATAGTCCATATGTTCAGGGTCGCTCCTCCTCAGTCCTCCTCTTTCTATATTGCTAAACCAACACCCTTCTTCTTTTTCTCCGGCCCCCTCTGTGTTTTCATTCTCTGGAGCTTTCATGACGTTTCTTTCATACACCACATTGTGCTCAAGCCTTCATTCTTTGCCCAGCATTTTACTCCAGCCCTGCTTTGCAGCTCCCTCAGTGATGATTGGACATTCTGAGAGTAGCCAGAGATTCTGGAGCCCATCTCATCTCAGATCTTTTGTCTTCCCAGACAAATGAGATGATGGCGGCTCCATCGTTCACTATAAACCAAAGCCAGGGATGGAATCTGTTTCGCTCCCTTTTTTTGCTATCATAAAAGTAGATTTAACTATAATGGTTGAATATTCGAGCAGTATATTCCTGAAAGAATTAATACAACCTGCTCTCTCAGGACATTTGCCTCTCCAGTCACTGACGTACAAATTAGCATGGAGCTCACAATACAACATGGATTCCAATGCAAGTGCTGTGATTTGATTTATTGCCCCACTCTCCAGCTGTTGGCAATAACAGAGCCACATCAATAATAACCTGTGTGTTCGGCAAAAAGCGACAAGTTAATTATGAGAACAAATGAAAGAGCTCCAAGGACTTCCTCTAAAATAGAGCCCAGTTTAGAGCAGATCACAACCCAAACGAGGCGTAACAAGTTCCTAAAGATGGGACCTCATCTCACAGCATATTCTAGCTGTCGTTGGCTCCAGTGGGGGGGTCACAGACAGCTGTGCTGGCTGCCTGATTTGGGAGGGTGGGAAGCCAGAGAGGGATCATATCTTCGATTGGGTGATCTTCATCTGGGGAAGTTAAGCTACTATTCAACTTTGATGATTCAAACATCCATAATTCAAAGAGAAGTCTTTGACCATTTCTGCAGTTCTGTCCTGTCAGGTTTTTGCAATGCTGGTCTGGGGGGAAACACTGGATTTATGTTGTTGCAACATATTTGGCCAATGGGACAAATTGCAACAAGAATGATTAATATAGTTTAATTTATTTATTTGTATTTTCTGCTCTGCTGCTGGAACTTAAGCTTTAACTGTAGCTCAAACTACGGCAGCCTGTAGCCTGTAGCCTGTAGCATGGAGCATATAGCCTGTAGCATGGAGCATGTCTGCAGTGTGATTGATTGTTCATTCCATCGATTCAATTTTTTGGTACTATTTGAATTCTGTTAAGTCAGTCAAGCCTTGTTGTTATGTATGTGTTACTTTCTGACTGTAATGCTTTCCTATGCTCCTTACAAAACTAATTATTGGGTACACAATATTACTTTTTCCAAAATTCCAAATCACACAGTCCTTGTTTGATGTGTGGGACTGAAATTTACTTATTCATCTATCCATTTTCCGTAACTTCCCTGGTCACAAGTGCACTCTCTACAAGCTAAGAATATGCATAGCTTTTGTTCAAAATTGCATTACAACATCACCTATATGTTTGTGTAGATTCTCAGTAATCCAGGCCATGGTAATCCTTGACCTGGATGACATACTCAGTTAGTATGTACTGCATTTTTTAAATTCAGACTCTTCTAAGTGAACCTGGGTCTGATGTCTCATTCAGAAAATATCAACTGCTTTTATACTTTTTTATAACCAGCAGAAATGGAGGGATGCCACTAGGCTGCAGTGAATACAAAAACAATGGCAGACGTTACTGACAGCATAGTGATAAAAACTTATATTAAGACACTGTATAATTCATCACCTTTGGAATGCTGTAGTTAGCGCGTTGCTAGCCATGTAGTATACCCTGCCCTATGTCTGACAGGGGAATTTCATTGGGTAAAATCCTGCTCTATAGTACCATTATACCATCGTTACTCAGACAGCTTATATCACACTCATACATGCACATACACACACTAGAAAGAAGGTGAGACAGAGGGAAGGATGATCTATCTGTCTGTCTGTCTTTCTGTCTGTCTGTCTATCATAGTCTACCTGCACCAAGGCTGCAAAAAAATTTCCTGGATTTGCACCTTGAAAAAATGTAATTAGCCCCTCCCACTCCAACGGCTAATTCTCTACAAAATTTCCTTAAAATTTTTTGGGAAATTTCTAAGATATTTTGTTGACTAACGAACAAACAAATAGGCACACAGCAATAAAAACAGAACCAGAATTAGAAAATGTGAAATAATTATGAAATAAAAATGTTTACACTTAGACGTACCTGATAGTCTGTCAGCATTCATTTAAAATTGTTTCCAAATTGTTTTTTTTAATCTTCCTATACATACATATACTTCCTGTTTGAGGGGCCAAATGAGAGTCTTTGCACGTCCTTCAAATTTTGGCAAGCAGCTGACCTGACGCTGCTCTCTGATTGGTTGCTTCAGATTCTCCATGGGCTGTGGCTCTCAGCGTCTTGGACCCTCCCACTTTTATTTGCAGTGAATTGGCATTGTTTTCATGTTTTTGATGTAATGCGATTGGACAATTCATGACGCTGTATTTTACATAGACAGCCACCATTAATATAAAGAACGTTATACTCTGGTAGCTGATCAGCTGATCAGCTGAGGTTAGACTGTTTCTGTTTAGAGACATGGTGAATCTACAGAGTGAAACCTCTGAGCACACAGTTGGATAAATAAATGTTTCCTGAGTGAACTCCATTTTCTCTCTGGGCTACTGGAAAATTATCATCAACATTTAGGCAACATTACAGTGTGTTGTTTTTTCTAACAGCAGCCACCACTGGTGGTCAGAACATCACTAGATTCTGGTCTGACCAGGTGCTTATGTTTGTCCATTCTGTTTGACATCAGTTCATTTCATTTCCCTTCATGTACATGGAAAGTGATGATCTGCCCTGTAAGATTATTCAGGCAGTGAAGTCATCAGAAGTCAGATGACATCAGCAAATTGTGGATGAATTAATAAATCAACTGTGTATCCCCTCTGTTTCACCTGTGTGTGTCCTTTGTCTCACCTGTGTGTCCTCTCTGTCTCACCTGTGTGTCCTCTGTCTCACCTGTGTGTCCTCTCTGTTTCACCTGTGTGTGTCCTTTGTCTCACCTGTGTGTCCTCTCTGTCTCACCTGTGTGTCCTCTGTCTCCTCTGTGTATCCTCTCTGTCTCACCTGTGTGTGTCCTCTGTCTCACCTGTGTATCCTCTCTGTCTCACCTGTGTGTCCTCTCTGTCTCACCTGTGTGTCCTCTGTCTCACCTGTGTGTCCTCTGTCTCACCTGTGTGTGTCCTCTGTCTCACCTGTGTGTCCTCTGTCTCACCCCTGTATGCCCTGTCTCGCCTGTGTGTCCTCTGTCTCACCTGTGTATCCTCTCTGTCTCCCCTGTGTATCCTCTCTGTCTCACCTGTGTGTCCTCTGTCTCACCCCTGTATGCCCTGTCTCGCCTGTGTGTGTCCTCTGGTCCTCTGTCCCACCTGTGTGTGTCCTCTGGTCCTCTGTCCCACCTGTGTGTGTCCTCTGGTCCTCTGTCCCACCTGTGTGTGTCCTCTGGTCCTCTGTCCCACCTGTGTGTGTCCTCTGGTCCTCTGTCTCATCTGTGTGTGTCCTCTGTCTCCCCTGTGTATCCTCTCTGTCTCACCTGTGTATCCTCTCTGTCTCACCTGTGTATTCCCTCGAAACCTTTAGCTTGCTTTCATCACTTTTGTTTCTCCTCTCATGTACTGATTTGCTATCAGCTGAACAGCCAATCAGAGAGATTTCTCTCACCAATGGCCTGCACCGCCAATAAAAAGGTGTGGCACACACCCCAAAAACCAAGGCCACAGACACTCACTGATTGGCTGACTCCGTTCAGGATTTCAGACTTGAGAGCTTCATCCAGCTCTGTCAGGCAGAACTCGCATCACATCTCAGACAACAGGAGAGCGGCGGCACATTTCTCCTGCTCTCTGAGCTTAATTCGATCACAAGTCAATTCACAAACCAGGCATTTGAAGATATGTTCATAATTTATTATTACATCACCATACACCTTCATTTTATAATTTATTCTCCATAGTATGAGTTAAGCCCAAAGAAACTCCCACATCTCTGAAACTTCACAACCTGCTTATGTTGTCCCTCTATTAAAGATGCCAACTGATACATAAACACACTGGTTTCTTCATTCGCCGACCAAACAAAGACTCCAGTCAGTATCAGTAGAATCAGTAATCAGTTGCTTTGGCTTATTATCGTTGTGTTTGTTTGATGATAATTCATGTAATTAAAAAGGTTCATTTATTTTGATAAAAACTTTGGATGTCTTGAATGTAAAAACTAGTAGAGCACAGAGACACACAATCCACTACAAGACATCAAATAAAACTTTTGAGAGCAGTCAGGTAACTCAGCCTGACAAAGTGTTCTGCTAAAGAACACGTTTTGACTGAATAGTACGTACAAAGACTGTCCCATTTTCCTTGCCTGGGGGCGACCAGCTGGCTGTCTGGCTGGTGTCTGTGAGGCCTGTGCTGGCCGCGGTGCAGGCCATGTTTACCAGATGCACCATTCCCTCAGGTGAGCACACTGCAGCTGGCAGCTCTAGCATCCAGGAAAGGCACTGGCCCTCAGCCTGAAATATGCTGGATGATGCCTGAACCTGAGAACGGCACGGATAAACATGTCTGTATGCACCACCCACTGGACAGGACAAACAATGAGTACAGACAATCAGCCACAGACGGCACACTCTATGCACAGCGGCTGTCATATGGTACCGCTGCAATTAGATGGTACCATCTTTTATTGTACAACATTTTAAACATCTGGTCCCGACATTTTCCCTAATTTCTCAGGAGATGTTCACAAACCATGATGACAACTAGATCTGTAGTGTTGATATCCATGAGTGTGAATAGTGTGGTGCAGATTAGGATAATCTTTACTATCTATATGGTAACAAATCGGGCTAGAAACACACAACAACCTGCTGATATAGCAGCATTTTAGCTCATCTTCCACAGTTTTAGAAATATATCCAGATCAGTATGTTTTATAGTTTTGGTGTCTAGATTGTACCCAGATCTGGGTTTTGTGAGATGTTTATGATGGATCTGTCTTGCTCTATACTGTGTGACCCTCTAGTTTTCACATATGAAGAACCAAAGCCGGCAATGAATCCTACCGACACATCGTGCATCTAATCATAGCCTGATATATTGTCTTCCCCCTTCCCTTGGAGCTCTATTGTTGTCCAAAAACCATGTACACAGTCAAAGGAGTCCTCAGTCCCCATCATTCCAGTCCTCTGATTCACTATCACAATTTATTCAATAGAAAAAAAGGCCTCTTGTCCTGCTCATTTGTGCTGTTTCTGGTGTTTGGAGAAAGAATGAACCAATTAGAGCTTTGTGGGAAAGATTCAAAGTGAGGGTAACAACTTCCTGCGAAGCCATAATCACTAGAACATCCACACACTCCTTTTATGGTCCTGTTTAATGAGTTGGGAAGTCCTCTTCTGACTTCTGTGTTCAAGATGTTTCAAGTCATTATGTGGGAACAACACGGATGCTACAAAGAAGATGTGTAGTCATTTACAGCACAGAGCATCTAAAACAACATGTTGATAGGTGTTTGAAGTGTAAAGCATTATATTACAAAGTGATTCTTATTTCTGCTCCAGGACATTCCTTAAAACCATTTAAAATATTGCTTAATCTGACTATTTACCTGGGAAAATGCTAATAGATAACTGTTATAAGTCTAGATAACCATAGATGGAGAGGAAAGGTTGGTACTATGTTAAAAATGACATGTACACAAAAAAAAAATCCGCCATGCTTCTTCATCTATGATATCACATGAATGCACACTGCAACCAATAATAATACTGACTACTGGCATTAAGTAGTACAGGCCGTTGTATATGAACTATAGTGAAACTGCTGCAGCTTCCACATAAATTATGGTTTGTGGAAGACTATGTCACTCACTATCATCGGGTACACAAATCAGCATAAACACAATATCAGACTGGATTAATGTAGGAAAAAAGAATGGCAACTTAGTTTGATAACCACAGAAATATTCACCAGAGAACCAGATATGCATTAAAGTACCATTGAAAATATTCAATTTTTCTAAAAGTATGGTGCCAGGCTGTTTTAGAAACTCTCAAGCTGTTTTAGAAAGGCTCAGGCTGTTTTAGAAAGGCTCAGGGCTCCCAAGGGCCCTCAGTCGTCTGTGTAGAAATTCCTTTAATGGTGATTGTAGCAAGAATAAAATGTTCAGTTAATCAGAAAACCATAAAGTCTAGTTCAGAACAGAAATGATGAGAGCTTTAAGGTGCCTCCTGTATCCTTACACTTCAGTAAAATGATCTCTAGGCCCCCATTGGTCAACATGTCCCCCCAAATCCCCTGAATACATGTGGTACTGATCCTTTCCCACATACTTGTGCTTAAGAGTCGTTTAATTAATGCTAAACTTCGACTCCATTTAAGAGGTAAATATCGCACTTAATTGGGTTAATTTTCTACATTTATCTGCATGTCATAGTTTCTTTACAGCTTAAAATGCATAACATGTAAATAAAATAGGGGCCATATCTATGCAATGATATAAAATTACACAGTATATAAATTAAATAAATATATAACATACAAAAGCATCATTAATACCCAAAATTATAATATGATGCAAAACTGGTAAAATAATTTAATTAATGGATCATATTCACAGTGTAATTTAGTTACTTTTACTTGAGTAAATGATCTGAAGTCATCTCCCACTGCTGGTTAAATGAAGTACTAGAAAGTCTGACGCTGCTGTGTGGATTACCTGTGTTATTATATGTCGTATGTGCAGGGACTCATTTTCTGAGTGGCTCTGAGGTGGAATTTCTCTTAAAGCCGCTGCATCTCCAGTGCTTTGCCTTCTGTTTTTTACACATTAGACTGAATGCAGTGTGAAGAATGTGACTTCTCCAGATCCTTTTCATAAGCAGACACATTAGCATAAATCCATTCCATCATAATCCTCACCCTCCACCACCCTGAGAGAGTCCTCAGCGAGGAGGCCACCTCACCTGTTTGAATAGGAGGTGATTGTTGAGTGTCAGCCTCCAGCAGCTAAGTGCTCTCTGAGTTTAACCCTTCAGGCTAAAGATAGATCTCCTGAGACGCTCTTCAGTGAAGCCGTTAGCTTCAGTCAGCCTCTGCTCCCTCGTCCCTCTTGATTTTTCTCAGGTCTGATGTAGAACACATTCTCCAGGGGGCGGCTGGTTTATTATTTAACAGTCTGTACTTAGTGTTTGATTCAGTCTGAATCCTCTAGTTGTGACACTTTTACAGATGAAGTCTTTTTCTATTGAAATGTACCTGTACCATAATAAACCTCAGTGGCTGGTTAGAGTTCATTTTACCACTTTATTATAAATATTAGTTTGACACATTCAATTTACATCATGCCTGTTAGTTTTAATCTTCATAAACTAAAGATGTTGCATTGTTATATTTAATCGTTCTGTCTTAAAATCTGTCTGAGGCGACAGCTGACCCCATCACTGATGTGAACAGTTATCATGGATGCAGGTACATTTCTCCTCTATCAAAAGCTTTGCAGTAAAGGCACTGATTCTGTGGGTATACAACATTATGATACAAAGGACTGACTCTCTGTGGAGACTTACTTATCATTCCCAGACTCTGGCTGTTTGAACTGGGCTCTCCACTGCAAAGCAGCCCGATCATTCAAGAGCCAATCACTCCAAAAATGACATATAGACCTTCATAAAAGTTACATTAGAACCAACGTCACTTCTGTGTGACACACTACATCTGACAGACGTTGTTTCAATAGTTTAAGGCCACTGTTACAAGCTGTGAAATGGTGTCAAAGGTGCTGCACTGGCTAATCATCCAATCACAGTACACTTATAGAATATCACTTAAGGTTCCTCTTTAGCTGGGAGAATACCGACTCTGAAATAGGAGCAACATTAAAAGCAGTTCAAAGAAATAAAATTATTCCCACTTCTTGCAGGGCGGACACAGTAAAAATGGACTCTCTTAGAACCACGTTCTTAGAACTATAAAAAAAGGTTTCCCCCAGTCCGTAAACATCTTAAGTCGCTCTTTATATTGCAACATCATTGCTTTTGTCATAAAAACTACGGCCATTAGAGGTTGCTGCACTAACAGTAAGAGTAAAAAACGTAGGTCAGACTAATGCTGGGCTTACGAGATTTATCAAGCTGGTGAAAATTATGAGGAAGGGACGGTTACGGCAAAGAACAACAGCAACATATAAATAAAAGTATAAATATTAAACCGTTCATTTTAGTGAATGAAATAGTCAGCAGATATTTTTTAAAGTGACGTAATGTTCACGGTCAAATGTTGCGGCTCTTGTTTCCATCAGTACACCGCAGCAGTATCTGATTTGAACATAAATAATGCTTTAATAAAACATTTAGTTAATGTCTTGTACAATCCAGTCAGGATTTTGGCGAAGAAGCAGTTTAAAACAATCACTGCCATCAAATCAACTCTTTATAAGCTTTAATCCCAAACCCTCAGCGTCCCTCAGGACCATATCTGGATTTTTATTTTGCTGCCTGTGACATACTTAACGTCGTCTCCTTGTAACAGGGTATGGAAAGCTTTTTGTGTGTTCCAATGGGGCTGAGAGACACCAGAGCGCTGTGAGGCAATTCAATTTGAAGGGCCAACTGATTGGTACCGAAACCTTATTTTCCAGCCATCGATCCTTTGGGCAACTAGATAAATGCAAAAACCTGGGCAAGACGGATCTGCTGTCACGTCTTACAGTAGAAATCAGGCAATCAATGTCACATACCTCCACCGGGGGCCTCTGTGAGCCTAATTCCACTCATCAGCACTAAATGGTGAAAACCCTTGGGTTCATCCATCATCAGTTCAAGGAGCACTCTTTAGTTAATCGTCTGGTCTTTACCCACTGAACGGCCGCTGCATTTATCTGTGTGATCCAGCACAGACTCCTTGTGTTTGACAGAGGGATGAGATCGGAACAATATGTTTCTCGGCTCTCTGTCTCGCTCAGCTTGCTGCGCCATAATTTCCAATTTGGGGCTGTCTGCTATCGTGATTTGAAATTGAAGCTTGCAGCGGGATTGATTATCTCAAACCCCAAAGGAATACAGTTGATTGGTCAATTCTGTGGCAAACTGCATGCTTGACTGTGAAAGTCAATATTTCCCGAATTATATAGATAAGTAATATCTCACCATGTATCATGACAGAGGTAGGCTCTCGTGTTGGCAGGGCCATGTCAGCCCTTTGGGGCCCTTGAACTGAGACTTTGTTCCTAATGATTTAGGTAAAACTAGCGGCAATGAGAATATGGGAATATGAGTAACACAGAAATCTTACATGTAAGTCTTGTCAAGTATTGTATTTAGTAATAGTGCCATCATCTGTGCTGCTGCCTGTCTTGGCCAGAACTATCACCACTGCTACCAACACTGACCACCAGTGGCCCTATGGAGACATGTTTTAAAAAGCTCTTCTCTCTAGTGTGTATGTTGCAGTAACAGCTTATTTTATTAAATTATCATTAATTAATAATCAATGATAATGATAATAATTAATACTATATGTGTATATATTGTCTTTATCTCTGTGTTGACTTTTCATTCCACCTTCTATCATTAATTTTTTTTTAAATCAAGTTTTTTTTCAAGATGATTTTGAAATTATAATGACAGTACGTAGCATAGCGTTGGACATGAAAACACACAGTAAGTGTTGGAGAAAGAAACTCTATAAAGCAGCTGACCATAAGTTTCATCAGTGATTTTTTCCAGAAAACCTATTGGAAATTCAAAGGATGTAACATTCTGTTAGCAGAGATGACTGTTAGCTTGCAAACGTAGACTTAAAAAATGTCGTTTTTTACCCTGCTACGGGGGGCATATAGGGTTACCCTCTGTCCCTACCTACTTAATGGGGTATGATATATCCACAACTCCTTAAGAAGCTTTGCAGGGCCTCTAAACATGTACATCCCATAATTCACATATCTTATTTTTAAATCTTTAGGTACATTTCAACATCAGCACAAATTTAAGTCTTCCAGTAGCGGGGCATCTGTGTCCATGGTCGAAGATGTTCTAGTCTTCTGTAGTTTTCTAATGAGTTCTTCCTAATGGATCCTCAGAGAAAACTCCATGTCCGTAAAATAAAGTTGCTGCAGACATATAGGTTTAACAAAGCAAACAATACATACATTTCTAATTGATGACAATGAGAAGACATTTAACACGTTACACATTCGCTGACATATGTTTTTCTCTCTTCCACAGATTACAAGTGGCCACGCCTCAAAGTCGGACATTGTCAAGTCAGGAAGCCCCAAATCCACACTAAAGCATATATGGACAGAAAGCAGTAAGGAGATGTCCATCAGTAGGCTGCTATCACAGACTCTACATGGCAAAGAGAACAGCACAGCCTTGGACCTGCGTTATGACACTCCAGAGCCATACTCTGAGCAGGACCTGTGGGACTGGCTGAGGAACTCCACAGACTTGCAGGACTCGCGGCCGCGGGCTAAACGGCGGCCAATGGTCAAGACGGGAAAGTTCAAGAAGATGTTTGGCTGGGGAGACTTCCACTCCAACATCAAGACGGTCAAACTCAACCTGCTGATCACTGGTAAGATTGTGGATCATGGCAACGGTACCTTCAGTGTCTACTTCCGCCACAACTCTACAGGTCAGGGAAACGTGTCTGTCAGCTTGGTCCCTCCAACCAAGATAGTGGAGTTCGACGTGGCGGCGCAGCAGTCCGTCATCGACGCCAAGGACTCAAAGTCCTTCAACTGCCGCATAGAGTACGAGAAGGTGGAGAAGGGGGCCAAGAACACGCTTTGCAACTTCGACCCATCCAAGACCTGCTACCAGGAGCAGACCCAGAGCCACGTCTCCTGGCTCTGCTCCAAACCTTTCAAAGTCATCTGCATCTTCATTTCCTTCTACAGCACCGACTACAAACTGGTGCAGAAAGTGTGCCCGGACTACAACTACCACAGTGACACTCCCTACTTCCCCTCTGGCTGAAGTTCCCATACACTGACATGCAGAAGTGTGGATGAGGGGAGCATTACCGGGGCTTCTACCCTTACCAGAGAAATGTGTATGTTAGCCGTACTGTCCCTTAACATGTATCTATACCAGAGTGTCAACCATCCCAACTTCTCCAATTTAATATTCTGAATCCTGCAGAGAGAGCAGTTATTTTTGAAGTGGTTATGAAGTACTGTATTATTCTTAGAAGTAAATAAATAAACTAATATTATCATTACAATTTTGCTCCAGAATACATTTTTGTCCCTGTTGACCAATAGTAGATAGCAGGGTCTTTATTGGCCCTTTTGGGGTTGTTACCACTCTGCTCTTTGTTGTTTGCATCATGTTCAGATCACGTTCCTTCTCAACCTAGATCGTCATAACTGTTTTTCTCTTTTAGCGTTTCTCACATCTCATTTCATTAAATGCTTTCACACTCTGGACTACAACATATGGACTATTTGCCCCAGCTGTGCGATTTATGCTCTGCAGTTTATCCTGCATAACTGGAAAACAAAATCATTGAAAAAGAATTAAAAAAACTGATTCCTCAGACATTTTTATGAAACTTAAAAAGGCAGCTGAAGAGGTTGGTGAACATTCAAATGTGAGTTTGATGCTTTTAGAGATGTAAGGTGGTCCCTGCCTGTAGTGAGCTAGAAGTGAGCAGGCCTCCCCGTCAGACGAGCCGAGATACTGTCGCTCTTCAGCTGCAGTCACAAGGTTTCTGCTAACGCAGCTGGATGTCGAGTTCATTGCTTGATCGGTTTATTCTCAGTGACTGAGACGGACTGAATTTCTGATGGACTGATTGATCAATGGATCGTCGGTGGGGAATTGGGCTTGCTCATTGTCTCTTAATATATCCAATGTAATGTATTGAATTCTATATCTTAGAGCCTAATTTGTATGAATGGTTTGTATTGTACATAGTTTATCCCAACTGCGCTGTTTCTGTACTTTCCCCCATGAGCTGTGTGTTTAGACCCTCCCCGCTGAACCCTTTTGTTCTCTCCATTAATGCTTGTTGTTGGTTCCTCTAACACAGAAAATGATGTTGCTGCCCTAGATGTGAATTTCATGAAAAGAGAAATCCTGTACAGAAGCTGTAAAACTGACTAAATATATTCAAAGTATTCACTGAAGGTTTCTTTATTTGGGGAGGTGGGGGCTGGAGATGTACATATGAATTAAAGAATACAGTAAATTTTATCAACTGAATGTTGGTGTTTATGAGTTCTTTCTTTGAGTCAGTGATGACTTGTTGAAGTCTGGTTACATATCAGTGTGACTGTCAGCTGTCTGAAGACGAACGGGACGCCACCCCAGCTTCAGTGTGTAGTAATACACTGAATTACTACAGAGGCTCGACAGAAGACATGGGCAGCACAAAGGAAACGGACTTAGCTGTGTTGTGTACTGTGTTGTTGATGGTTACACAAACAAAATGCCTGAACAAATGTGACATTTCATGTTTCTGAAAAACACAGAAACGTTCAAGTTTGTCATATGTTTAAACTCTACATGTCTTCATTCCTTTCAATGTTATGCTGTGATAAAGCAACGCTTAAGGTCGGGTTAGCCTTAGCCACAAAATACACTTGGGAAGGATCAGAAAGACGTGATGTAAAGGTTTAAAATGATTAAAATTAAGATAATATATTTGTTGCCACAAAATATCCTGTTTATGGCTGAAAATGTTCTGATGTCTTGTTAAAAATATCCAGTTTTCTGATTACAAAGACAGCTGGAAAAAAAGTGCCAACATCTCATGGAAAATATCCTGTTGATGGTTGGAAAATGTAGCAGCAGTCTCACACAGTCTTTCCTTTGACAGCCATATCTCCTCAGTCCAATCAGGGGTTTATTGGAATGGACAATAACAACTTTTTATGTTGAGTCGAATCATCTAATAGGCCCGCTAGCTTTGCAGCTAACTGTCTGTCGGTCAAGAAACTCCTAGTTGGGG
Organism: Chaunax sp. Z400; assembly: GCA_037577475.1. Lineage (NCBI taxonomy): Eukaryota > Metazoa > Chordata > Actinopteri > Lophiiformes > Chaunacidae > Chaunax > Chaunax sp. Z400. Next base: position 7,478,199 of record CM075200.1, read on the forward strand.
CAGATCAACGCAGACCCTGAGAACATCAGAGGGAAAATCATAAATATCTTTATATAGAATCATATTATATAGATAGATAAATAAATAGATACAGAGCTCCGGTTGGAGCCACTAAAATCACCTCAGTAGTGTAATGGAGATCAGAGGTTGCCACAGTGAATTTTTCCGTCCACATTGTTGATTTAGCTCCGGTTTTATGCCGGATCCCCTTCCTGACACAACCCTCCCCAATTATCTGGGCTCTGGGACAAGCATCAAGAGTACACTGGCTGGGTGCAGCACCAATATACCAATATAAATTTTACAATTTGACCCAAAAAATGTGAGCCTCTGTACATTTCAATACGCAGTATGTACAATAATGTTTACAATAAACTCATGAAACATTATATGACATTACTGTTAAGCTGTACCGGCTGTAGCAAGTTAAAAACATTTATTTCATCAATAAGCAAAATGTATATTCATTTATTTCATCGATGAAAAATGAAGCTCTTTAGGGAGGCTGAAGAAATGACTGTGACGTTGGTCTATAGATGACAGAAACCAGCCAGCCTCCATATTTCTCATGTGTATAGTGTACAAACATAGTGTATGTAAACAGTCTGTGGGACGCGTCACACTGCCTCCACATTAAAAGGAGGCCAGAACACATAAGCTCCATTCCTGGCTATAATTACTCCTTGGATCTTGTGATTTCGCACCATGTGTGATGGAGCAGATTTCCAACTAATCGTGCGTGCCAGAAAGTTGGACACGTAGAGGTGAACTTGTATTTCAGTCCCTGGGAGATGTGGCGATTGGAATGCGAGACTGATAGCGTCTGTTCTGGGACTTCACAGTGGCACCTGCCATCGAATCCTCCGACTCGGCAGTTAGGATCAGCAGTCGGCTTTAAACAGATTAGGGCCTCTGGGGGAGGGAAATCTGCTGCCTTTAGCTGGCTCACAACTTATCAGTAATTAAAGTGGTTGCCAGGTTTGTGTGTTCAATGGGGGTCTGCAGAGTGCTTTCATTGCTGTCCTCATTAAGGAGCTGCCTCCAAAAGTTTGCCCTCAATGCTTAGTTGTAATAAGCCAGAAGGGATTTCATTGTTTATGGCCAAATATCATCACTGTAGATTAGAAGCAAACACATGCAAAAACAAATCCTGTTAATTCTATATGTAAGGCATATGAAGCCAGATATTTACCCTTTACAGCAATGGAAGGAGGAAATGTCTTGATTGGATTTCTCTGCAGACCCATAGGGGATTGCTCTATTTAACCCGGGCAGTGATCAATTATGTACAACTAAATAAAGAGGTGCAACAGTGAGAACTATTTGGGATTGGTGACTTCCCCATGCTGGCCCACTGGTAGAGATATATTTTAACGGAGATTAGTTATCTAGAGCAGAGAGGGGGACAAACTGTAGCGTTGGAGGCTAGAAAGAGTAGTAAGTAAAAGTCGGAGGCTAAGTCATTATAGGCATGTTGATATTTTTTCAGAACTGTAGGTTTAAATAATTGTCTTCAAATTCATGACATGGATTATTTCATCACTGGAGTAATGTTCATATAATCACTATGTTTGCATCAGTCTGAGGAAAGGACAATTATGTGCCTCTATCTTTACTGTAGTGAATGGTAATGCTGCCTCTACCACTGATAATTCACCTAGAATTCACCAATAATTCACCGATAAATCACAGATAATTCACCTAGAATTCACCTAGAATTCACCAATAATTCACCGATAAATCACAAATAATTCACCTATAATTCACCGAGCTATATTCCGTGTTTTCAGACTGTGGGAGGAAGCCGGGGTTCCCGGTGGGAACCCATGCAAACTCTACACAGAAAAGGTGAATTTGAAACTAGAACCTTCTTCCTGAATGGGAGCTTGTGGGCGGGGTCAGCGAGACGATCATTATAGCACATATTTTGTTGGCTGCATACAGAGGAAGTAAAGCTGGAAGTAAGAAAACTTTGCCATGTGTGCAGGGCAAACAGTTCTCACTGAGCTGAACAGGCACCATCTTTGGGATGTGGGATGTTGATCCTGGAATATGTCCCACCTGACTGAATCACCACTTGTAAAATGAAATAGATATACCTGAGTTTATCCACTTTTAAAACCTAATCATGCAAGTACACTTAGTATACGTATGTTCTGACCCACTCTCTAGCCATTTATGTTACTGACCTGTTTAATTTGCCTGATCTATAAATCTGACCAACTCTGTTTTTATTCGTCTGGTTCATTTCATATGAACCCAGCATCACCAACTATAAGAGAAACAGCATGTGTTCAGTATTGGTGCTGTCACTGGAACAAACCCTCACCTCTCCATTCAGCAGCAAATGACTTGGTTTAATGTCAACATTTCCCTGCACAGGTTATGTTCCACTCAGCTGTATGATAAATGCCTGTAATAACTGCACATCTAATAAGCAGCCTGGAGTCCTCTTCATGATAAGGGTTCTTCTCATGATGAGACATATCTATGAAATCAGGGCATCAGAACAATGAGTTTGAGATCATGCCCACATTAAACCTTTTTTTTTTTACCAATCTCATCATGACCCAAACTGCACTTTTCCCAAAACGGAATTTTGTGCTTTAATCAAAAGTGGAATGGAAAAAGGACCCCGCGTGCCTCTGGGATACTTTTCCATTAACCATTTTGACACATGACTGACTGTGGGGGATTATTGGTTTTTGAAGAACTATTAACAGCTGTACATTTGCATTTTAATACAGTTCTCCTCAACTTACTGATGCAATTTGCTTCTAAGCTTTGTTGCAACCTCATTCCTTCAGCAATACAGACTAACAGCAAAAAAGCCTGCAGCTTTGATAATTTCCATTAAATTTTAGTTTTTAATAATCCCTTGTAAATCTTCACCATCGCAAACCAGCCATTACAAGTCCTCCACAAACTGTTGCTCTGCACAGGGATTTGGATGATCCACATGGGATTCTAAGTGCCAAAGAAATGTTCATCTAGGGATAGACAAAATGTTTTCTTCAATAAAAGATTTCTTTTGTTGCTTTTGGATGGACTCCTGAAAATAAATTTAGAGAAAAGAAATACCCAATAAGTAACATTGATTCCAAAAAAATAAAAATTCAGCAGCGCTATATTAAACCAGAGATAATCCATCATATTAATACTATAATAACTCTAATGTCAAATATTATATCCATAGCTGGCCTTGTTGGGTTTGGAAGGTAAAATTCTTTGAAATTGCTCAATAGAGAACCCTATAGGTCCATCCATCCATCCATCATCCATCCATCCACCTTCTTCCAGCTCCTCAGGCCACATGTATGTAATCCCTCCAATGAGCTCTGGTCTACCTCGGGGTTTCTTCCCAGCTGGAGGAACAGGAGGCATTGGAGATACCTGAACCATCTAAACTGCCTGAACCTTCACCGGGATGATCAATACAATGCCCACATTACTGCTGATACTACACCTGCCCATCTCATGCTCCATTTCTCCATCACTTGTGAACAGGATCTCCAGATAATTAAACTCATTCGCTTGAAGCGGCAACTCAACCCCAACTCCAAGGAGCAATTTACCATCTATCAGCAGAGAACTGTGGCCTGGGGCTTGCAGGGTGCTGAGAGTCATGAGAGATTAGTAGAGATTAGTGATTCAGTTGTCTTCAGATTCTCAAAGCTCTCAGTCCTTCTCTACAAACTAAGTTAGTCAGTGTGTACGAGCAACAAGGTGACACATGGGTGTTTTCATGGCATTTTCAAAGGGCAAATGTTAAATGAAGGTGCGTTTTTTATTTCTACTTTCTGGCATTTTGTGATTGCAGGAAAGGCACATTTTGTACCAATAACTGGACCCTTTTAAATGTTTATAAATGTCAGTCATAAATTGTCAGCAGACCGTTTCAGCTGCCAGATATTGTCTCATGGGACCAAAGACTGTACAGAAAAACTGGTGTAGAATATCGCTCACATGAAGTGCTTATAGTACAGCCATGTTTTTAACCATCTGAGGTCTGAGGGCATTTTTGATTTTCACATATCTTCTTAAATTTGCCTGTTAAGGTACATGCAACTAAATATCCAAGTATTTTATATTAGATTTTATTGTACGCTCTCAGCTTCCGGTGAAAGGAGGTTTCCATTTGTACTTGAGGAATGTGAAAAGAGGTGATCTGACCTGAATCCTAAAAGGTAAATTCCAGTTTCTGAACTTTGAATCTCTTTAAAACACACCACAGAGAAACAGAGTCTTGACCGAAGCAGTGGAATATTTGAATAAATAGGAGATAAAGGTAGAATAAATGTCTAAAATGACATTTTGTAATGTTGCTTTTTGAGTAAAATTGTTGTATGCCACTTGACTTGCACCAAATGTTAGTGGGATTTAAAATGGGACTGGACTAAATAATTATTTCAGACTCCATATGAAGCTACATGGTATGTGTGTAAATGAAAAAAAAAAAGCAGAGCAGTCTTTTTCTGTTTTCTGTTTGGAGGACCAGCTAAAAGAAGATGAACCAGAGGATCTTACAGGAACCTTCCTGCTTCACAAACCAGGAGCATCAGATCGAATCTGCTGCAGGTAGTGCCTTACAAACAAATGTGTGCTCTCCTTTGGGTCTTAGTCAGCACTCCTGCAACAGGATTTTGAATTAATTGTAGCTGGGGTTTTTTCTTCTTTGGTCAAGCAGAACAGAGTGTTACTGTAGTCTACAGCCTGCCAGTAATAATAGTGTGCATTAGTCTCTCTGTGGTCTTTAAAGAGAGAAATAGCCTCACTTTAGGCCCCTTCTTTGAGTCCACATCTCTGTGTACAGAACCATCATAGTGGTAGTAAGCAGCTGATTAATGAGTGGAAACCACCAGACTGGAGATTAGGACAAAAACTAAACACTGATGTAAAACTGCCAGCTGGTGATGATTCTCTGACAAAAAGCTTACATCTGATCTGTTATACCAAAATATTTATTAAGAAAGACCCATAGTCCAAAAACTCACCTTGAAATTTGTGGATTTTGTCTGAGTTTCTGTGGGAGTAAACTGAACTTCATCAATCTGAAGAGTGGAATCCTTTTTGTAGGGATTAAAAGAAGAGCCCACCCACAAATCAAAACGGAGCCATTATCCATGCCGATGGTAATTTGGTTGAAAATTCTTAGTCTAGGAAACATTTTTGGAGCCTCAGAGTAAAACAGCATTGCAGCGTTCACCTCGCCATACAGCTCATGTGACCTAGCTCATGTGACCTAATCCAGGTCCGGAGAGGCCTAGGGATCCCAAATATAAATATTAACACCTTTTTTTAGGGTGACGTCTTCACTGTAGCCTCTAAGCAAGCATTACTTCACGCCTCACATGCAGCGACACGACCAACAGGGAAGAATCAGCTCCTCTCACACTCTGTGACTTTTAAAGCATCCAAAAATGTAATGTTAGATCAGAGACTTGTTGCTGCACCTCTCTTCTTCAAGAGGCAGGTAAACGCTGAGGTAGCCTATAGACGGATCGCAGGTTTTCGTTCATCTCGACGAGCAGCGCATGTTTGAGCTTTCCTCTCCTCGGGGGTGCATGCTAACGCTTTGAGCTCAGACACTACAGGGAAGATTCACCTTCAAAAGGTTGTAGGTAGTGTTTTTTCAAACCAGTTTGGAATCACAGGGTTTCTAGAGACATGGCTTACATATCAAGGAGTGTTTTTTTTTTTGGGTTTTGTTTTATTTGATTACATTTTAAACACTGTTTTGCAGACGTGAAGACTTTCCAACAGGATGGTGTTTAGTAGAACATGAATGACTTTTTTTTATTTTTGGGTGAACTGTTCCTTTAACACTGATAAAACAAGAGGGTTTTCATTTGCATTGTTAAACACCTTCAAACACAATCAAACATGATGGCCAAATGATAGGGTCACATCGGTGTGAATCACCTGAATTAATCCCTCTTGGCAAACTTTATCAAACTTACAAGCCCCCTCCCACTCTCACTCCCAAATTCCATTAGACCTACATCAGTGAGTCTGAAATGACACGGAGAAAAAGGTTAGCCTCATATTAAATGATGGAGATTTCCCAGGAGACCCAAGAGCTTTCAAGACAGCTATAAGGGCCTCTCAATGGGTGTTTGTTATCCATATTAAAAGTTCAATAATGCTATGAAAAACAATTTAATTAATACTGATTGTTTCTGAAAGAGCACTGCCTCAGGGCCTGGGAAGAAGTCTCATGAAATATGTAGCATTTTAATCTAAGAGAGCTAATTACCTGCTGAAGCACGGCCCTCTCTGCCTTCCAGGTGTTATCTGTTTGACCTTTTTCCTTCTCTCCTCCTCCTCCTCTCCTTCATTCAGTCCCACTTCCAGCCATTGCGACTGTAAACTGTCCCTCTTTATAAACTATGTGGCTGATGTCATGTGCTTTATTGACTGTGGGTTAATGGAGTCCAGAGTCCAGTTCATGGCAGGTTACTTTCTCCACACATCGATATGACCTAGGGATCAGGCTTAAGTGTTTGGTAATAGGGGGATTATATACATGTGCCATGGAGATACTTAAGAAAGAAGGCAATTTTTCCCACACTTACAGTGAAACACTGTTAAGTTAAAACTAAGTTCATTGTCTCCTAAGCCCATAAAACGATAAATAACGGTGCACTCACACTATTAAATGCTCTGCCTGCAGCCATAAGAGCAGGCTGAGATACATTCAAATAAGAAAACACAGCAGTATTTTGAAGTAGATGTGTATGTGTTACAACCATTTAAATATTCTATATGGATCAGTTATAAGTTATTAATGGTTATACTTTTGTAATTTCACTTTGTGACAAAGTCCTTTAAAACATGCAGAAGAGAAGAAACTAGGTCGAAGTTGTGCGTTCAATTATTTTCATCCACATACTTCTAATAACGGCATAGCTGGCTATTCGGGAAAAATTGGATCATTTTAAATATAATTTAAGATTTGTCTGTTTTACATATTCAAAGTGTACGCTCTTACATTCATTTGAGATATTGGGAGGGATTTTATTTACAACCACATCATTTTTGCACAGCCCCTTATGACATTTAACCAAATAGACATTTTACATCCAGTTAAATGACAGACTGTACATATTGCCCCCTGAAAAGTAAAGAATTGTTAGCATATGCTATGCTCAGAGTCCTTTCCTGTCATTGTTGCTTTGTGTTCCGTTTGTTTCATTTTGATGGGGTTATCAATCACACAATAAAAAGGGCATAAAGGATGGGTGGGGAGTGCTGTGACAAGGGTAAAAGAGCTATTTGGATTTCTAGAGCCACACTTCAGGCTTTCAATAACAGGATTAATGTAGCCCCCGGTGCTGCTGTTCCGGTTGGAAAAGGATCAATCAGAAAAAGGCAAAACCACATTAAAAGGATTATAGATTAGCAATTATATGACTTCTGACTGTGGGTTAGAAAGTGCTCTCACATAGTATTTTGAGTCTTAAGGTGAGTTGTGTGATGGCTGCCGCTGTGGTCTGCCACCGAGGTTCATCTGAGTCCAATGACTTTCTGCTGCTCAGAGTTCAGGAATTAATTCATTTTTTGCTGTAGGTTTATTTATTCATTTATTTATTGCTTTCTGTCACTAATTAATCCCCTTTAGTGCAGAAACACACCTTTGCATTTCTTTCTCTGATTTTTTCCCAACGTTTCACTTTTGGGTTATATGCAGATTTCTCTGGGTTCGAGCTCATCCAAGATGGACTGTGCATCAGTCGGGTCTCTCTCAGTCCAGATGACGTTTCCAGAACAACAATCTCTTTATTTTAAACATTAAAAAAACAAAACACTACAGCTTCTCAGCCTGTAGTCCTTCTGACACTTCCAGTCGCAGTAGTCACAGTCTTGCTGCCTCAGGCAGACCCATCCAGGTCCAACACGCTGCAATATGCGGGACAGAGAGCAATCAGTTCAACACAAAACATCTGGAATAATTATCTCTCTTTCCCTGACATTATTCCCCAAAACCGACCCCACTCTCTCTCTTGAACTCTACCAAAACCAGACTAATGTCTATGTTTCAAATCGAAAGAGAAATCATGGATGGACGTGACAAAGTTCAAAAGCCAGCATCTCTGATGGTATGAAGATGTGTTAGTGCCCTTGTCATGGGTACATGGTAACATATATGCTACCATCATTACAGCAGACATTGCCAAGCCGCATTCTGCATGTGTCACAACAGCATGGCCAAGTAATAAAAGGGCAGGTCCAGTCCTGCAACTTACTGGAACTGATTCTTGTGGGGTGTCCCGAGAGTCTATTTTGGGTCCCCTCTTATTCACTGTTTACATGCTAACCCTGGGACAAATCCTGCATGGACACGTCAGAGACTTTCACTGTTATGCAGGTTACACCCAAGCCAATGTCCCGATGAAACCTGGCACCACTGATGTTTCTCATAATATGTCCTGTCTGACTGAAATTAAATATTGGATGTCCAAAAATGTTCTTCAGCTGAATGACTCCAAATCTTAAGTAATTATAATTACCCCATCTGGTGCCAGCACTAGCAGCATTAAAAATCTCTCCGCCAGTCTGACTGCCTTATCTAAAATGTTTGCAAAGTGTTTTGCTCAGCTGAGTCAAATGACCAAAATCAGGTCTTTCCTTTCTCCTGCTGATTTAGAAAAGGTCACCCATACATTCATTTCTTCCAGACCTCACTATTGCAATGCACCTTATTCTGGCATCAGCAAGTGCAACATGCAAAGACTGCAATTAATACAAAACGCTGTTGCCAGGCTTTTAACACGTAGCATGAGAAGCGACCACATTATACCAGTCCTTGCTGCCCTTCACTAGTTACCTGTGAGTTTTAGAATTGGTTTTAAGATTAGAATTGATTTTAAGATTAATGTAACTGTGATCTATTAACTCCATATGAGTCTGATAGCTGCCTGAGATCTACCAGCAGGGCCATACTAGTGGTTCCAGTTTGGGCCCCACAGCAGTGGAACTCCCTCCCCTCCCTCCCTTTTTCTTAACCGTTGGCATTGTTTTAACTATTTTGTCATGTTAATCAAAAGAATTCATTCACTCATTTTCTGTAACCACTTATCCTGTGTAGGGTCACGGGGGGGCCTGGAGCCTATCCCAGCTGACTTTGGGTGAGGCGGGGTTCACCCTGGACAAGTCACCAGTTCATCTCAGGGCAACATAGAAAGACAAACAACCATTCACACTCACATTCACTCCTACTGTCAATTTAGAGTCACCAATTCACTTCTACTGCATGTTTCTGGTGGTGGGAGGAAGCCAGAGAACCCAGAGGGAACCCATGCAGACACGGGGAGAACATACAACAAACTCCACACAGAGCAGTCCCAGGTCCTCAGGTATTTGAACCCAGGACCTTCTTGCTGTGAGGCAACAGTGCTACCCACTGCGCTACTGTACCGCCCACATGTCAACATTATGATTTAAAAAATGTTATCATTTATCATTGTTATTTTCAGCATGTCATTTGTTTGAATGATTAGCAAACGGATCCATGTATCGCCTCTCATACTATTGAGTAAAATGTGAATTTTAAAACATGAAGTATAATTCTCAAGCCATACAAAGTTACACCGTTCACTTAGCACCATCGATCACGAGGATGATCACTCGTGTTTGTGAGGCCATTGCGAAGTGCTAAACCATGCATTTCCTGCTTCATTTGGCTTCTTCCGCTGTTCTTCAGCTATGTGCTCCTCATACCGAAAAAAATGAGGAAAATCCTTCAAGAGGTGACCTCTGACAGACGTCGCATGTCATCAGCTGTGTCTGTGTGTCACTGTGAGCTGTTTGAGTCATTCGTTATGTGTCCAAGGTTACTCTGTGGGGTCGACACAGGCAGATAGTGGTCCTAGAGAATAAAGGATATTTGTGCACTTTCACTTACATCAAATACAATTCATAAGACCGCACATCATCTGTCATATTATTAAATGACACATTACAAAAAAAGGTTGGCAAGGTCAGAATAACTGAGCTTATGTGGGTGCAACTGGACTGTAGCGAGGTTAAAAAAAATGTTAAATGTGTAAATTCTAATAGAAAATTATAGCAGAGGGTGTCACATGGCATTGAGCAAACGCCCCCCTTTAAAAGGCACAGACTAATTGGTGACTGAGCATTTTGCTCAGCATTTTTAGTTCAGTTCCAGCTCAATTTGTTTTTCTGTTGTTGTCGCCAACATCATTAGCGCCAAACATGGATACATGACATTATTGTCTGTTTTTCAGGATAATCTGGGTTATTTGGTTCCTCTGAAATATTTGATGGGAACAGTTGAAATCAGGTGTTGATTGAATTGCGTAGTGTATAGGTATTTAAACAATCTCAAGCACATGATCTAAACATGGCACATGAGCATTCAGGGAGTGTCCAACTCCCCTTTGTTGTTTAAACACAACAGAATCTGGACACAAAGCAGGGGGCAAGACACAGACAGGTTGTCTTTAGCCAATACATGAATTAAAACCATCAGACTGTCATCACCAATCCCTTTAAAGGTACTGCTATTTACACAGCAACACTGGTCTCAGTAAGGGAAAGGTATGAGGTCCTGGTGGACCCTCTGCCATCACTGTCTCCCAATCCTCTGTCCCATCAACAACTCCATTTACAGTAACTGCATATGAGCTAATGCACATATATTTAACTGAGGAGGAGGAGGGCAGCTACACATCCCTCTGGTCGATGTGGTCCATGCCACGTGTTTTTGCTTCGCATTTCCCGTGTTTTCTTATGATCTGCTTCACCCTTTTGGCTCCTCTGTCTGTGTTTTAGTCTTCTGTGTTTTTAGTTCCAGTTTGCTCCCTTTCCCTGTTTGTTTGCTCTGTCTTATGATTAGTTTATCCTCCTCATGTTTTCCCCTTTAAGGTTTTCCCTTCTCTTCATTTTCCCTCCTCTGTGATTGTCTGATTGTTTCCACCTGTCTCTGATTGTCTCCTCCTCCCGGTGCCACCTGTGTGTCATTGTCTCGTTACTCTGTGTATTTAGTCTGTGTGTTTCTTACCTTCCTTGTCAGTTTGTCTGTTTTACTTGCTGTACTATGCCCTGACCTGTTGTTCCCTGTTTTACTTGCTGTACTATGCCCTGACCTGTTGTTCCCTGTTTTACTTGCTGTACTATGCCCTGACCTGTTGTTCCCTGTTTTACTTGCTGTACTATGCCCTGACCTGTTGTTCCCTGTTTTACTTGCTGTACTATGCCCTGACCTGTTGTTCCCTGTTTTACTTGCTGTACTATGCCCTGACCTGTTGTTCCCTGTTTTACTTCATGTGCTCTCCTGTGTTCTTTGGCATTTTTTTTGTTATCTCCCCTGTGTCAGTTTTTCTTTGTTTTTGTGCTCTGTATTTTGGATTGTCTTCTTGTTGACTGTTTCCTGTTTTGAATTAAAGTCTTTGTTATTAAATTACTGGACTGCATTTCCCAGTCTCTGAGTCTGCGTTTGGGTCCTGTTTTTAAACCACAAAATAACAAGGACCTCCACTACTATCATGGATATTTCACTGATATCCTCATAAAATGTGTTGGAGGAAAAATCTTAGAATATAAACCCATATGGATGGATGGTGGGAAATCTTCTGGATATCTTTAAAGCTTAGGTCTGGGAATTTCTTACACTACACAGATCTACTCGTCTTCCCATATGAGCTGAACAAAAAAAATCATTCCTTCGGTTCGATCTTTGCAAGTTAGCAGAACAAGAAACATCACTGACCTCATCTAGTAATACTGCTTTGTCTTTTTTGTTAAATTGTGTGTGTGTGTGTGTGTGTGTGTGAGTGTGAGTGATCCCATCTCTCTTAACACTCTGACCAGATGGCAGACCCATGCTTAGCCAGCTCCTCAGCAGTTAAACATGAAATACCACTCTGCCGTTCTCCAGCTCTGTGCATCTTCACTTAGAAATTAGACATCTTGTACCGGGCTTCAGCAAGTATCATGAGATCATTAAGGTTTTCATACACTTACAGTATGTTCAAACTGAACACTGTCAATACACACTTGGAAACTTGTAATCAAAACAAGTGGTGTCCACTGAATAAATGCTGTCTTTCTGCACTGTGAAGAGGGGAAACCCAGATAATCACAAAAGTTTGGGATGAATGGAAATAAATAGATTTGGGGTTTAAAATTCAATTAAGCTGCTTTTAGTGAAGGCGGGACATTTCTGACCCTTCGGACAAGGGGAGTATTGGGAATGCAAAGACTGCACAGGGGCTAACTCAGCTTGGTTGGCTGGAGCCTGCACAGAGGACAGGGCAGCGTTACAGTTTCCACCATGGGACGCAAATATTAAACAGGAACTGCCATAGTGTCTCTCCATTGAATAAAACATGATGACATGCCCTCTGGGGAGCTCTCCCAGTGGCTAAAACATGATAAAGGGTTCTCTGGGGTATCCCTCTAGTTGAGAGGTCTGGTGAAGTGTACGAATGGGTGCCTTTCAAATGGAGGAAAAAAAAATGATAGATAGATAGATACCCCTACAGCAGACAAATGCAATTCAGCATCATATAGGCTGCCCTACATGCCTGAATATAAATGTAGCCACCATGTGCCTCTAAATGGTTAAATTATTAATAGGTCCTGTCTATTCTATTATAGTTGTGTGGTTTATAACATCTGAGTCACATAATAAAACAATTATCCAGGGTTTGTAAGAGTTTCACCAGAAATACATGGCTAGCTTCTGTGTGTTGTGCCCCGCCACACACAGCTAGTGCCTTTCTTATTTTTCTCCCCTTGTCCCTCAGTCCAGCACAGAGTACGCAGGTGATTTTCAATGCCTCCAACCAAGATTGCGATTCTGGAGACGATGAAGACAGCAGGCAGGAACAGGAAGAGGAGTGAAGATGAGCAAGAGCATGCTGGGCATCGACAGCGGGGGAAACTATGAATATTATTTTCATTTTACTCTGAAATGAAGGTTTGTATACGGTTGTATTTTTCTGCTCAATAGGCTAAGGATAATAGGTTTGAAAACATCTCCTTTCATTACAATTTGTGAAATTTTCATTCATTTATTCAAATAAAAAAAGCTACGAGTGCTTGTGAAGTGCACGTCTATCACACACATATCCCAGATGAAACTATGGGGGCGATCAAGGATTAAAGTGGGATTTGGCAGGTGGGGAACCCTGAAATCTGGTGTAGCAGTAAGAGCCAGACCAGGTCCAGAGAAGGTCTGTGAATAAAGTCATATTATATTACAAACTTGTTGTATTTTAATGTGTGCGATTGGCTGCTACCTTGGCCAGGTCTCTCTTGTAAAAGAGATTTTTTAATCTCATGGAGACTTCCTGGTTAAATAAAGGTAAAAATTTCCATATGGAAATCTGACTGTGACTAGTTCTACATTTTATAAATTCTCTATATAAGGTATTTTTCTTTTTGCAGGCATTTTTTAGTCCATTTGTGATCCATGGATTATCTCTATAATGAGTTTTTCTATTGTGCTGTGTGTATCATATAATACTTTGCTTTGTCAATATCTTTCCTTTTGTGCTTGTAAATAATTTTTAAATGCATTCATGGACTCCTCTGTCCTACTCCGTTTGTATTTTGGTTTATTATCCTGTTTGTCCTTCCTGTCCTTCCAATGATGTCATTGATTAGCAGTCCACTCACCGTATTGTTGTCTGTATCATTAGTGAATATATTATCTATTAATGTTGCACAGTGAGTCGTGATCCTGCTGGGTCTAGTTATTTTTGGATATAAGCCCATGCGGTACATTGTGTTGATAAATTCCTCGGCCATTTTGTGTTTATTTGGATTCAACAGATCTATGTTAAAGTCCCCACAGATGAACAGGATTTATTTGGTTTGATTTAGTGAACATTTTATCCATCCATTCCTTAAATGTTTCAATATTTTAACCTGGTGTTCTACACATACAACTCACTGATACATTTTTCTTTTTTCCCATACATATTTCTATTGTTATGCACTCTAATATGTTATCGCCACTGATGTCTGTATTTTTTTTGCCTTGGCCAGGTGTTTTCAATTATGGTTATTCATGATTTATCATGTTTTGGTTTGGAGTACTTATAAAAGTCATTTCTATGTATCACATGTTTGTTTGTTTGTTTGTTTGTTTGTTTCAGGAGATTAGGGCTAGTGAAAGGAAAATATTAGGTTCTTAAAAAAATATGCGTTTTTAAAGTTGCTCAGTTTATAATGTAAAGCCGGCTGCAACGATTGTCCATTATACAATCGGTCTATAACAAAGTGGTGGTAGTGGACAGAATGGGTCAGGCCTTTAGTATGCCATTTCAAAAACAATGTCTGTAACACAATCCATAGATGCCTTGACAAAATGTCAAAACTGATAGAATATTTTACATTTTTACTCATCTATATGTTTAGTCCCTGTAAATATCATGGATCCATACTGGTAACTGACTGAAATGTGAAGGTGAGGCCTTTCCCCGTGCTTCTCTGTAGATCTACCAGCATGCATTTGTGACTAAGAGGCCAATTGAGGCAGGAACTGGACTGTATCCAATCTCAATTGATTTTTTGGCCTACCTTGCCCCGTGTCCTGGTATGGGTGTAAATGCACAGCGTGGTAATGTCTAGAAACAAATGGACTCTTTCATTGGTTGTGACAGCTGTACTGGGTTTGACAGACGGGAACTAATTTTTCCATCATACGCAAATAAAAACAAAAATGGAGAGTGAACAAGTGGCTTATTAGAGGCAGGTGTTGAGCAGACCCTATAAATGCAAATATCTGTCATCTCGTTTCTTTTCCATCATGATAGATTTGCTGTTATTTTTTATTTCCACAGAGGAATGTCTAAATTTAGAGTTTTCTACCTTTTAGACCATCTCAGCGCTGAGCATGAGTGTTCTCTCTTATATGAGAAATTTAATTCAGCTCTTAAACACAAACAAAATATATTTATTCAATTAAGAAATTCAGTAATATTGTGTGTTTTTAAAAATGTGTCTATAATAACAGCTCTTCAGTAACATGGAGGACATACTGTAACTTGGATAGTGTAGTAAAATTCATTCCATTTTTGCTTTTGGTAATTATTTTACAGTCTCCGTCTTCTCCGTTTGTTAAGGTGTGTGCTGGCACTGCTGGAATAACAATTATGTTGAGGATCGTTGGGCCTTGGGGGTTGTTTGCGCTCTCCGAGTGCTCCTGTTGTCATTAAAAGCTCTGCGTACAATGAAATTAGGAGTGCTACTCCTCTTGGTGCATGAAAATACGACATCAAGTACAGAACACAAGACAAATAACAGTCTGTAAATAAAAAAAACAAGACAAATGACAAAGCAAACACGAGAGAGCAAAGAGCCGCTGCACTCCACTACCTTACTCCAGAAATGTTTTGTGGCCTTCCTCTGGCTTTCTACAGACATGGACGTGAGAATATAATGACTGACTTTACATTTTCATGTGAATTGTTTCTTTATATTATTGGTCTTAAACCTTGCTGGCTTATTGACTAATGTTTGTATCTGTCATTAATAGATAGAAGTGTTTTGTTATTATCGTCTGGTTTCTCTATAAAACAACAGAGCTGCACCTGAGTACCTTCGGGTCCTTCCTACCTCGTGTTCCCGGTGGTGTGCCTGTGCGCTCTGGCGGTGCTGGTCGGGGGGCTTCCTGGGCTCTGGGCCTGTTTGTTGTGTCTGGGTCCCTGTGGTGCTATGGGTTCTGTGTCCTGGGTGTCCTCGCGGCTTCACTTCGCTGTGTTCCTCTCTGTCATATCAGATCATACAGTTTACAGTTTGCTTCATATGAGTCTGTCAGAGAGCACATTTTCAAGATACACTTTCATTAGTGGTCCAAGCAGTATCTTTGTTTTGCTACAGGTTTCTGCATTATGGTGACAGTGTAGCTACATGTGAAGTAACCATGAGGCTCTCATTCAGTCTGTAGTATCACAGCATGAGAGAGAACCTGAGCAGCATGGCACCCACACAAATTTGATTTAACATGCAAAAGCAGAGTAGTTTGAAACTTGACACTGAACCGAGAGAATAAGAGAACGCTGCTAGAAACAAGCAGACAGGTGAGCTGCTGTTAGCTGACAGGAGCAGTTTCAGGTGAAATCGTTTCAGCTGTATGTTACTATAGGACTGTGTGTGTGTTAGAGCGTTGCCTGAGGCTGCACAGCAGACATTCAACCAGAGGAGCGATGTTTCTCATGAGTGTGCAGATCTGTGAAATCACACTCTTCACCCCTCCCCTCAAACTACTGACACTGACAGTGTAACAAAAAAACTGTCAAATGTGAAGAAATAAACTAACAATATCAAATTGAAACTTTTTTTAATGTTTGTTTTTTATTCTTTGGTGGATTTTTTTTTTCAGTGCCAAAAACGATGCAACTTCTCCAAATATAAATATTTCAATGCAAGTGTTTCTTTTGTTTTCAATACCAAATGTGACAACAGGAACTGCGATTGATACGAAGGACCACGTGTTGGTTACAATCAGCTGCATCTTATGGACAAGCCCCATCAAAAAAGATGCTGGTACTTTAAAGGTGGTCTTGGCCCAGTGGTCTCAGAACAGTACCCTTTCAGTTTGGAGTGCCATTTTTCAGAATTCATCACCGTTTTCCTATTGGACGGCTTGATCTGAATTCATTTTAATGAGAGAAAAAAAAAAGAATTCTATGCAAGTTTTCATCACTACAGTAAATTTATTATTACCCAGAGTTGCAGTGGAGAGTGTTAGTCTCCTATAATCTCTAGTGCTGAGCCCACTAAGGAATAAATTATAAAAGTAATGGGTATGCTGCAAATATGGGAAATGATTCAGAAGGAAATTTCTGAGGTGATTACACTCAACGAGTTCAAAGCGCTTATCTCAGGACCATTAAAAGAGCCATTACAGCTCTGCAGATCACACCTTATGGTGTTGAAAAAAGCACAGCGGGAAACGACTGGAGGATGAGGTAAGGTCTGTTAATGGTATTTGTGTGTGTGTGTGTGTGTGTGTGCGCGCATTACTGAGGTGCCTGGTGGAAGGTGGGTGGTGGATCAGAGAAGGCACTAAACAACGAGATTTATTACATTACTTGTTAGCTGTCCCAAATGGCTCTACGTACTTTTAAACACTTTTATCCATTTTATGGCCCCCCCAACACACACACACACACACACACACACACACACACACACACACACACACACACACACACACACACACACACCCCTCCTGGTGAGTCTATATACCCGCCCCCCCTTACCACCTAAACATGTAACTTGATTTGCGAAACAGCTGGATTCCTGAGAACCATCCAGCGCCTCTGGATGCTTGTAACTGCCTACAACATGCTAATGTGGCTAACGAGACCACAGAAACAATCAAATATAACAAAACAATTACTTATTGATTAGAACTGTGGCCATGTAAACCACTTTGATAGTAAAAAGGGTTAGAATGAGAACAAACCCATGGGGTCTTCGCTTGAAGGCGATTAATCCCAAAGCTGGACGTTTCCTGTTTCCATATTCGATTGATTCATGGCGACCAGTAAAACGTATAGAGTGTAAATTTTAAGGATTATAACTGATGATATGGGTTCAACTAAATAAAAGAATACAACCATAACTTCTAGATTCAGTCAGTAGATTGAAAAGATGTGAGGTTACTGAGTGTTTTCATTTTCTCCGGTTTTAGGTCTGCTCAGTCATTCAAGGCCCAATAATGTGCTCTTGACAAATTTCCAGTCTTCATAATCACACCTGTCACAGCAGCCGGAGCAGAACACCATGAAGAATTTCCTCCACAGTTATCATTGCCATTGTGTGGAGCCTTGTACTTAGCCCTGTCACCTGCAATTAATGTCAGTGGGAAAGTGTTGCCCGGCTGAGGCTGAGTCTAACTCTATGACAGGCTGTCAGTCACCGGGCTTTCACTGTGCCTCCCATCGTGGTTCACAAAGGGGCGTTTGAGACGAGCCGCACTCGGATATGTTTCCTCGACCAAATGAAATTCAATATGTGTTGGTGAGAACTGAAGCAAAGGTGTCATGGTGTCACTAAGTTCACAGCTGGATTGTTGTGTTGGTTTAAAAAATTGATTGTTTAGTTTATTATTTATTAGTTTATATGAAAAATCACATTGGTATAAAGCTGTTGCTCTTTACCCACACCTCCCTCTACTGCATTTTTAGAAATTAATCAACTTAAGTGCAACACAGGTGAAGTGTTGTGGGCGGGCCTAGTGGGCTTTGGTCCTTTAGTACGGGTGTTCCCAAAATAACTGTGCCAGAGACTCGCGACCCCCACTATCGCATCGTCGTTGAAGCATACAATCATTAAGTGCACACGCACTAATAGGCTTATCCAAACACACATCTCATATTTTTATTTGCATGGTTTTACTTTATATTGAACTACAATTTATCTTTTGTAAGAATTATGGCTAAAATAGACTATTTCTAATAATTCCATTCAATACATTTTACTTGATTTCTGGAAATCATCTCCCGACCCCACCATTGGTGTGTCACGACCCCCACTTTGGGAACCCCTGCTTTACTACATGACACTCCCCTTGAGATCGTCCCCAAGTCCTAAACCAGTCATTTTGGTGCATCATCATTGGGTATATCATGCAGTAGAATTGTCTTTGTAGCTACTGAGAGTCTGCAGACGACCTCCTAATTACCAAAGAACTTTTAAATCTATCTGCTATTATAGACTACAGCTAAATGTGTTACAGCTAAAAGTATTACAATACAACAGGCAATGATTTAAAAATACCATAAAGGATTTCAAACTGAGTCACCAGAATGAAGTCACTGTATTTCATAGCTGCTAATGCTTTTCCTATTGAGACTAATAGAACCTAAACAATCATGTAGACAAGAGAGGACAGCTTTGACATCCTTTACAGCATATAACCTGTTTGTGTTGAGATGTGATGAGTTGACAGCATAGTGTGCTGCTGTCTCTAGTCAATCTATGGAATGGATGTATTGGTCCATTACAGGATGTATTGGTCTACACCATCCACAGCTAAAAAATACACCATAGACAAGATACTTTGTTTAGTGTTAGCATTCATTTGACGTGTGCTGCTTGTAATAACCGTCACAGATAATTAATAACAAGAAACCTCAACAATGAACATGTTTAGGCTTTAAATAGTGTCATAATCAACCAGAACTGCTATGACTGCTTGTCATATTCCACAGAATATCAGCCATATTCATTTTAGTTAGGCTAGTTGGAAAGAAGCGAGTGTTTGTGTGAATGGTTATCGCTCCTGATAGGTTGGTAGCCGCTCCCACAACGTTACGTATTTATGGGAGAGTGGGTGAATTCTGGTTTGTCTTGTATTTGTGTTTAATTTGGATATGCAACACACATAATAATACACTTTGAATAAACAGGCTAGAAGAGGGGTATTGTTGCTTGCAGGTTGGACACGTACAGAAAGATGTCATCAGCATACAACGAGAGGTGGTGTTTGTATCCAGACATGTTGATGGGAGATAGAGGGTTCTGCCTAATGCTAGCAGGTTCAGTTCAATAATAACTGCAAACAGAGACAGTGAGAGCGGCAGCCTTGACGTGTTCCACGTCTAATTGGAAAAAGGGGAAGAGATATTCTGATTGGTGATAATTAAAGCAGTAGGATGAGAATAAATTATTTCAATCCATTTGATGAAGATGGGTCAGAATCCAAATCTTTAGTATTAATATCAAGTACGGCCACTCAACTTGATCAAATGCACGCTACACATCTAGCGAAATCACCACAGCCTCATCTGCCTGCTCAGAGCAGAAGATATTAAAAACACAGCACAGATTAAAATACATGTCTGTTTGACATGCAGCCGGTTTGATCCGAGTGAATAATAGAGCATATATGTTCTTTTGATCGATTAGCAAGAACTTTCGAAAGAACTTGTGTTTCCATTGGCAGTAATGAAATTAGGCCATATGAAGAGACCATCTCAGGGTCAAGGCCTGGTTTCGGGATCAGTGAGATATTGGCTTTATATAACGTTTGTGGTAACCTGGACATCCGCCAAGAGAGATTCAGAATTCATAAAAGCAGTGGAGTTAGTTTAGGACTAAATATTTTGAAGAATTCCATGCCAAAACCGTCAGGACCTGCTGCCTCATTATTTGGGATAGAGGAGGTATCTTAAAGCATTGTAACTACCAATCTCTCTCTAAACACATGGGAGACAATCTCCATCTCACAAATGAACAATAATATTAAGGGAGTCTTTAAGCTTGAGGTATCTCTGTGTCCCTGAATGAAGCCTCTGATGATGGTGGAAAAAGTCCACTAGTCCATTATCTGGCTTGTTGCTGCAGCAGAGTCCCAATCTTTGGCCTCTGGGCTCAGGAATTTTTTTCAGGTATTGAAGGTGCTGGTGTTGTCATTAACTGTCACCACAAATCTCGCTGGATTTCGGAACCAATGTCGGATTTTCTTTACTCTGCACTGCTCCTTTACTTCTTGAAAAGCCTGGCTTTTCTTCATGAACGGTCAGGGTGATGTTGGGATGGATGAAAACTGCACGGCTGCCCTAATGTTACGGTGCCTTTCCCCTTGAAAGCCTCAGCAACAGCTCTTTTACGTGGACGTGATGTAGCCTAGCAATAATGGTGCAACCCAGTATTGAATCAGGACAATAAGACCTTGGATCCTTGAATTGTGAGATCATTTGGACTTTTAAGGTCAATGCATGTCCCCTGTGATACATTCATTTGTGATTCAAAAATCAAAATATGTCATTGGAGATCCTTTGTATACTGTGACAAAAGAGATTTGTAATAGCCAATACAAGGTGGAGACTGACCTGAGTGAACCGAGAGCGTCTCCTCTCTTTCACTTCTCTGATTTCCTTGATTCATTTCATCTATCAGGACGTCATTGCTCCATTTGTCATTTTCATGTCTCGCATTCAATTCAGTAATTACGATGCGTTATGTGATTCTTGTATCATTCGGAACCAAATTGTCTAGTCTTGATTTGGCTCATTGTTGATTTCATTAGGCCAAGCAGCTCCAGACAACAAGTTCTAATGAAAAGCTAAAGTGAAAATAGCAGGCCTGTTGTAATGCTCCATTCTGTGGGCTTAATGGCATTAGTGTTTCGTTTTTCGGAGGCTAACGATGCATTGTGCTCCTACCTATTTGCGCTCCATGGCAATGTCCCTGCATTATGAGACATTTTTAATCAGCTTTGGTCGCCTGTGTCTGCTGACTGCAAAAACAGACTGCATGCAATATCATCTAGGCCCAGGTACTGCTGTTGCTATAGCAATCGTAATTACATTAGGTTCATTAACTCCCAACAGTTTTGCTAGTCAAAGGGGGGTTCACATTAACAAAATTTACATATTGAGGAAATTAACACAATTGGCATGAAGCCACGGTCATTGAAATGAGAAGCAACCAAACAAAGAGGAAAGAAAGTGGTTGGATTATGTACATGGAGAGTTAATGCATGTGATTTTATTCATCTCTGGTGGCTAAAGAAAAAAGGACAAAACTAAAAATGTATTTATCTAGAAATCATCATTTCCTTTTTCCTTGTTAGTCGTCATCTTATAGCTACTGCCCTACTGTTATATAAATATAGGGTGTGACCAATTACATACATAATTCATCAAGTGAAAAATGATTTTCTATTTCAAACATATGCTAACAATCCTGAAAAGAATGTAATTCTGACTGGAAAATCATTAATTGACTTTTTTTCATTGCAGAGTGTGAGCTGTAAAAACATTATGATGGCCTAACAAACTTATGTTGAACATGCTAACATATACAAATCCTGCTGCCAAATCAGTGGCCCATGGGTTAAAGTTTGATGTCTTCATGATTTTTCCTTTCTGCGTGTGCAGATACTGTATATTCCATTAGTCTGTGTTTGCAGCAGGAAATAACAAAAAAAGATTAATCACTCAAGGAAATATTACTTCTATGAAGTGCTAAGAAAATTACTCAACTTAGTCAAGTTTATTTAAGTAGCACTATTCAGACACAAGGTGATTCAAAGTGCTTCGCAGAGGCATAGAATTAATTCAAAATAAGACATAAAGAACAATTAAAAATAAATAATACAAAAGAGCATGAGAGTTAAAAACAATACATAAACATACAGTAAAATTTTAATATTAATAAATAACAAAATAATAAAATAATTAACAAATACAATTTATAAAAAATGAAATAATAAAATAAATTAATAATATGAATTGGATGTGATGTCCCATCCTCCATGGTGGATGGTGGTAATCTCAGCATCCACGTAGTCTTCGAATGGAGAGGGGGGGGGGGGGGGGGGCTCTCCTCACCTTTTCAGCCAGAGAGTTCTGAGATTGAATATGCCTTTGAGGTCTGTGTGGTATTTGATGTCATTGGATTTGGTGTCCCGAAACCTTCGCTTTCCAGCCTGCGAATAATATGTGGCCCCTGCGATGAACTGGGTGTACCCTCTCGCCCAATGTCAGTTGGGATAGGTTCAAGCCCCCCTGGGAGCCGGTACAGATTAAGTGGTTACAGAAAATGGATGGATGGAGGATCACCTGATCATTCGGGAAATATTTCCCAGCCTCACCTGCTGCCTCCTGTCAGTCAGGAAGTTTGTAATCCACTTGTGGGATTCCCTGGAGTTTCTGAACCGTCAAAACCAGATGCATCAGGCCCAGTCCAGGTCTGGGACCAGAGTTTCTATATCAGGATTTTTATATTTTTATTTTCTAATCTATTTGATTATTTTGTAAAATATGTAGTTAAGATAACTTTACATCACAGGTGAAATGTCTTCTTCTAATCTCAATAATCACACATCCCCTTCTGTCAGGGTCAGCATCTCCCTGTGTCCAAGGCTCATAATCTTTCTAAGCAGACAGTGTGGAGGCCAGACATTTTAAATAAAAAAAACAAACATTAAATGTATATTTTCCTTCTCAAGGCATGTGAAGAATTTTTCAAGTAACCACGATATTTGTATTCAGTAGGACGAATGCTATTCTACAGCCTGATATAAAGGTCATATTATTAGCACAGCGGGATACAGAGAACGATTCCGGTTCTGGTCCCTACAAGGTCATCATTTCCCAGTCTGTGAGCTGAAGCTCAAAAACAACAACTGGGTCATGAAGACAATGATCCCAAAATTAGGGCAAGTCCACCATAACATGCATGTTAGCCATCCCTTTATCTAGCTTGCTAGCTGGCCATGACTTGTGATGGATGGTCATTGAAGCTGAAGCAGAGAGAACACAGGAGGTGAGCTTGGAAAGAGTTCAGCTTGGCATGTAAGATTTGAGCCTGTTTTTTTTTTTTACCTGCGTTTTGTGACCCACAACTCATTTTAGAATTTTTTTGGGGTGTCATTTGTTGTGCAGTGTAGAGGAGGGAGTGAGGAGGAATCCTAATCTGATCCACTAGAAAACAAACTTCTACCTTGTCTTTTTAAACAAACCTCCAGCTGCTGATGCTGAGCAGTAAGGAAATGGGTTACTACTGCTTCATCAGCTTTTTCTAACAATGGGTTTAACTTTTGTCAAGAAAAGTGACAGCAGTGTCGAAGCTTCAGCATAATAATGATAAATAATTAGAACATTTCCTAGTAAATATACAGTGTACAGGGAGAACATTTGGAGATGCAGCATGGGGAACCTGTCAAGAAGAATGCTCTCCCACTCATCAAACACTCATCTCCACAGAGCTGATAGCTGACATCCCAGAATGTGGACTCGGCAGGTCCTATTCACTTGATTTGGCACCTTTTACACCAAGAAGGAGCTGAGGGGTCAACATTTTTACGATGAGGATGATGTCATCGTGGCTGTAGACCACCTTCTGCAGGTCCAAGATGTCGACTTTACTACCTTGAGCCATGACGTAATCTATCACCCCACATAAAGTACATAAACACCTGGATAGAGGCCTTCACAATAGGTTTTTTTTTCATTTGTGCTTAGGGGCTTATATGTTTCTTCATCCTAAATTTATTTGTTTTATGTATGTATGTATTAATATTTTCAAACAAAGGACAACAAAGACTAGCCCTTTTTTTTAATACCTGGTACTGACCAGGTATTAAGAAATGAAAAAAATGCTAAATAAAGACCCATTTTTGTTATATTTGCATTGCAAGGCTAATATTGTGTACACGTGTTGATGATAACGGATCAGCTCATGGCCACACTGCTGACTGTACAGGATGTTGTTTCAAAGTGTTGGACTTATAGTGCTACACATAGTAGCTATAGAAGCAGAGGATACCACTGATCTGGAAGCTCAATCACAGTGCTGTTCATAACTGTTAATAGTTATTAATTGAAGCAATACTGGATTAAAGTGGCTCCAGACTCACCATCACTTCCTTTTATTACGCCTTTAAAAGTCACTTATAATCCTGACTGATAGACAATAATGTTTATGTTATGTTTAATAACTTCAGTTTATTTGAAATGTTTAAATTCATTGATAATTCAAGGAATCTCTGTTTGTAACCAGCCTATCATGGGAACCATTCATCTGAACCACTTCAAATCTGCATGTGATTTGCTGGGGGGCAAGGAGGGGCAGTGTCGAATGGTGGAGCGGTTTGGATATGCGGGATGCTGTGTATGAATAAATGTACAATTAACAGGTGAAGAGTTGTCCTCAGACCGTCTGCAGACCAGGCTGCTATCTGTGCTGCTTCAGGGCTCTGGAGTCCACTATGTCATCACCCACATCTGCAGCCGGTCTTAACTCGCTGCAGCTCTTTGAATGCTGGTCACTTTTGCTGCCGGATGCTGGAAATAATGCTATTAACACTAGAACAAGGAAGCTGCAACCAGCAACACCACCGGCCATCCGTGTTTAGAACAGGCTCTGTGACGGCAACAGTGACTTTAATCTGTGATGACTTGGTTTAAATGTGGTCAAAAAACGAAGGAAAATAACAGTGGGTCTGCAATTTTTTTATGCAACTTTTACATTGTCAGTCAGTTTTGTCATCTGTGTTACTCAGAGGAGGAAGCACTACATTTTGTTGAGTCTCTAAGTTTGGTCTAGACATGCTCTTTTTGGAATTTGCCATAAGATAACGTGTTATAAATTGATACTATATAGTTTATAGTATCAGCTCATAACATATATTTACATACATAGCATATACTGTAAATAAAAAAAACATTATGCTCTTTTGGTTTTTGCTCTTTTGTTGTTGTGATGCTGCGTTCACACTGGACGCAACGCAGATTTTTGCATGGCACAATTACATACCAAGTAAATGCAAAAATGAGAGCAGACGCAAATATGCTCCGGGCAACATGAGGACATGAATGGTGTGATGCAAATAATGCAAGATTTGCGTCATTCACGCTAGTCGAAAAATTTCAACTCGAGAATTTCGCAGATGCTGTGATGCGTAAGCCTATCAGCACCGAGATTCTCCAGATGTCACACGTCTGGATGTCAGCACGCTGATGTGGAAGTGGAAAATAAGCTAATCATGACAGTTTACTTCAGTCACGGTTGATAAAGGGAGGAAATAAAAGTTATTGGTATCTGTCGTGTTACTGCATGGGTGATGCGAGTAAACTCAAATGAAAATGTTCATGTTGTGCAACATAATGCTTGTCACTGTCACTACTTCAGGCCTCTTAAAATGAAAAGGAAACTCTTTATCCACTCAACTGCTCACAAACCATATCAAAATGTTACTTATTTTTTATTATCTGTCCCTTGTAGTGGACACTTACTGAGGGGTCAAATTTTTCACAGAGGGGCCAAGTATATGTACAACATCCACATTTCCTTATTCAGTAAGATGTGTATATATATTTAACAGGCATTGCTTGTTCAAGCACATTGTGTACGTCAAAAAAGCTTAGCAATGAAAATTATTTTTCATATTTACAGAATATTAAACTGGGCTGCACAGAAAACATAATAAGGCCCTTTTTTTCCAATTATGTTAGTTTAAAATACATAAAATACTTTTAAAAAATACACATTTAAAAAAAATAACATATCTTTTTAAGTATATTACAGCATTTAGAACAGAAAAACTTGACAGACAAGTTGTAAAAAAAAAAAAAAGAGGCAAGTGACAGGATAGGGGCACTTCAGGGGCCAATCAGATTTCACCTGGGGTCAGTATCTCTCTGGCCCCACCCCTGGATCCGCCCATGCTTTATTTGATCAAGTCACAAAGATTAGGAACTACTTCATGTACATTCATTAACACAGCAAAGTGACTTCCTGCATCAGGGCCTCTATAACTGTTGTGTATTATTCCATCAGACTGTAATCATGCTTCATGATGTGTATTTTTATTCAGTTTCTGCATGCCTCTCTAAAAACAATGATAAAGCCAAGAGGTCCTTCTCCTCTCTGGGCCCAGTGTGACAGGCGGTTATTGACCCTTTTGTCGCATCATGTACTAGCTTACACTCTATATTGCCATTCAAGCACATAATTAATCACAGTGGCAGTGTGTTGTGACTTGTAGCGAGGTGCAAGCACTGCAGACTTGATAAATCACCCGTAAATCGAAATACACTCCGTGCCAAAGGGCTTTGAACAAAATACAGCCACCTATGAGGCTGAGATCAATGCGGCTCTTGACCCGTTCTCTCCAGGTTCAGCTTATAAAAATGTGGAGGCTCGCAGAGAAAAAGCCAAAGACAAAGTGTAAGTATTCAGCACTGGAAGTGAATATTTTCTCTGAAAGACAACACCGGTTTGTGGTTTTGCTTTTCACAGACAGTCGTGAGCCGTGGAATGTGCTTCTTCAGCTGTAACACTCCATTAATGATAAAAACTGTTGAGCTTGAACAAAACAAATTTGAGCTGTAATCATTTTGCAGGTCATAATTTGAAAGCAAGCAGAGATTTATGCATATACTGAAACAAGAGGAAACACAGACTAGATTTCCTGCCTACAGTTACTTTTGACTGATTCTGAGTTCTTCAGATCAGGACAGGGTCCAGAACAGCACAGGACAGTCCCACATCTGGGCATCTTTCTCACAGCTCCAGCCCTCTGACCAATGGCACAGCAGTGGAAGCAGCCTGATGGCAGGGACACACCGGGGGTGTAGGCAACACAAAACCCCAGAAAGTGGAGCTCTTTGGCCGGCTTGTGATCTGCAGCAATAATTTTGTCTGTGTGCAAGACAAAATCTTTCAAGAACATGAACTGACAATCTGTTATGAACAATATAAATGATATAAATGATGTAAAGCTCCTGATGGTTCATATGGTCATCTTTAATTTGAACATTTTTGTTCTCAAACCTTCTTAAATGTTTGAGGAATATTATGGATAGCTCATAAAAACTACAGAAATCCATTGGCTGAGGCCATTTTCACCATATTTACGTTTTATTTTTCATATTTTTAAATAGAAATACACTGAAGCATAGTGGAACACTGACATTCCCTTTGACACCCGTTCACCTCCGCCGAGGAGGATTTTATGTTTCTGTTGGTTGGCTGGTTGGTTGGTTGACTGTTTTGTTGGTTGGCTGGTTAGTTGGTTGGTTGGTTGGCTGTTTTGTTGGTTGGCTGGTTAGTTGGTTGGTTGGTTGACTGGTTAGTTGGTTGGTTGGTTGACTGTTTTGTTGGTTGGTTGGCTGGCTGGTTGGTTGGCTGGTTGTTTTGTTGGTTGGCTGGTTGTTTTGTTGGTTGGCTGGTTGTTTTGTTGGTTGGCTGGTTGTTTTGTTGGTTGGCTGGTTGTTTTGTTGGTTGGCCGGTTGTTTGGTTGGTTGGTTGTTTTGTTGGTTGTTTTGTTGGCTGGTTGTTTTGTTGGCTGGTTGGTTGACTGTTTTGTTGGTTGGCTGGTTGTTTTGTTGGTTGGTTGGCTGTTTTGTTGGTTGGCTGGTTAGTTGGTTGGTTGGTTGGTTGGTTGGCTGTTTTGTTGGTTGGCTGGTTAGTTGGTTGGTTGGTTGACTGTTTTGTTGGTTGGTTGGCTGGTTAGTTGGTTGGTTGGTTGACTGTTTTGTTGGTTGGCTGGTTGTTTTGTTGGTTGGTTGGCTGGTTGTTTTGTTGGTTGGTTGGCTGGTTGTTTTGTTGGTTGGTTGGCTGGTTGTTTTGTTGGTTGGTTGGCTGGTTGTTTTGTTGGTTGGTTGGCTGGTTGTTTTGTTGGTTGGTTGGCTGGTTGTTTTGTTGGTTGGTTGGCTGGTTGTTTTGTTGGTTGGCTGGTTGGTTGACTGTTTTATTGGTGGGTTGGTTGACTGTTTTGATGGTGGGTTGGTTGACTGTTTTGTTGGTGGGTTGGCTGGTTGGTTGACTGTTTTGATGGTGGGTTGGCTGGTTGGTTGACTGTTTTGTTGGTGGGTTGGCTGGTTGGTTGACTGTTTTGTTGGTGGGTTGGCTGGTTGGTTGGCTGTTTTGTTGGTGGGTTGGCTGTTTTGTTGGTTGGCTGTTTTGTTGGTTGGCTGGTTGGTTGGTTGGTTGGTTGACTGGTTGGTTGGTTGGTTGGTTGGTTAGTTGACTGGTTAGTTGATTACTCAAAAATAACAGGATGGATTTCCAGGGAACTTGGTAGAAGGATGGGGAATAGGCCAAGAGAGAACTCATTAAATGTCTAAGGTGTAAGTAGTTTTTGATAAGAATTTTCTTTTGTGATTTTGTCTTGGTTCAAGCGTCTCTTGTTGAAAATATGTCACTGACTGTGTAAAGCAGTAAAAAACTCATTTTTTCCTTGAAGTTCCTGCTTCATGCCTCATCCTTATGTTACTGCAGTGAAACTGATGTTCTATTTACAGGTGAAGCCTGGAGATATGGGTTCCTGTTAAGCCTTTAAAGGCTGACATCCTAAAGAGTAAAATACAGAGAAATGGATTGCACTGACTAACCAGGTAAAAAGCCACTATTGACAAACTCATCAACCACAGCCATTCAGCTCATTCATGGAAGATCTCCTCAGGCAGTCAGAGGTCAGAGGAGGAGCGATATGGGCACTTTTAAGATGCCCCACAGAGAAAAAGTGCCCTTGCCACAGCTATGGAAATCAGAGAGCACGTAGTAATCAACAGCATAAATACAGAGGAGAAGGAAGACAGTTAGAAATCAGATTCCCTGAAGACAGCCAAGTGTGAGCGCTAATAATCAGTTTGTACTTTGTTGATTACAGGCTAATCATGGCCTGAATACAGACTTCTGCTCTGCTCTTCGTGTGACGCAGGAGAGGAGAGACAATCTGCAGCAAGAGGAGAATGAAATCAAACGCCTTTTATACTTTAAGAAGCTTCCCTGGAGTTCTGAGGCTGATAATATTTACAGTATGTAATTAAAGCTCCTAATTTGCATCAAAATGAACACACACAAAAGCAAGGGTAAATATAAGAGTGAAAAATTATGAAGAGACAATCCTTCATAACTTTGAAACCTTAAAGGTATGTTCCCACTCAACTAATAGGCTATAGGTGCACAAGATGCATTAAACCCAAAATGCGGCATATCAATTAATAAATATTATTTTATTATTTGGTCAAGTTTCAATACATAATTCAAACAAAAACATGCCTAATGAAAGGGAAATCCGTGGGTAGATTTGTTTTGGATTTCCTATCTGGCAGCCGTTTCCCTGCAGCTTCCCGTCTCTTATGCGCAGGCCAGCCGTGCGTGTCCAGATTTCAGTAGTCAGTAGCTCCCATCGATCCTTCTGCTGTCCAGTATTTACCAGTTTTGCTCTTCGTTTCTTTTGTTCAGACACTCGACGCCTTTTACTCGCACTATCTGTAATTTTAGGTCATCCACGCTTTCTCTTCTCCATGTTGTCGCAGATTTGAACCTAATCTGGGGAAGAAATCTGTGCGACGTCACAGAATTTCATATTTTTCGCCCTTCACTAGCTTAAAATTGTATTTGTTCTCTTAATTCCTCTGTGCTAAAAATATGACCTTTATATCAGGCTGTAGAATAGCATTCGTCCTACTGAATAAAAATATCGTGGTTACTTTAAAAATTCTTTAACACGCCTTGCTTTAAATATTTGAATTGATTTTAAGAATGAACAGAAGTATCATCCCTCCAAGCTGGGTCATTTTTAACCATAGGCATGCTAGCCAGTCCCCTACAGTACATGACTGCTTTAGCATCATACTCCTTTAACATTGTCCGAGTTATGATGAACAGCTTTTAATAAAATGACCAGAATCAATACAGCAGAACAAGAACTATTTTATTCCACTTACTCTGCCTTTTGCTGAGATTTTCCTCAATGCAACTTGGTGACAGCTCTGTCAGAGATTCAGGAGTGTTATTCCAGGCTAATGAAGCCAAGAGCTTCTGGCTGGCAGAAGAGATGAGGAGCAGGGTCTGGTAAATAGCTTTGGTTTGTTTTTTGTTCATTTTTAATTTTCTTACTTGCAGTCTTCAGACCAATTCGGCGCTGACTCAGGTGACATTGCTTGAGAACATTTATCACACTCCAGACACTAAGGGCTTCATACAACTCTGAGTACATTTTAGTAGTAATGATTTCAGAGAGCTGCATGCAGAGGTTCAGTCTGTTCCACCACAGACAGTGGCTGTACACTGCAGTTGAATAATATTCCACATACATGCATTCTAAAAGTATGCTTAAATATACCAAACCAGATGAATGATGGGAGCTGTGTCATAAACCTCTGCTGACTATGTAGTGTATTCACCATCTGCGAATTTATGTCCAGATGTGTGTATGCACTATATAGTGCCTACAAAATCCCTATAATGATACAGAATAGTAGTGTTTGTGTCTACAGCTCACCATCTACAGCTGTCTGATATGATGCAAAGTTATGATTCGATTCTGAAATACTGCTCACTTAAAAGTACGAAGTGTTTATCACATAGAAGTCAAAGAGGGAACAAAGGAGTGATCTCAGACACAGCCAAGGTGTTCATGAAGCTGACATGCAGCTCTCACCCGTCGTTTGGATGAGACAGTGCTTGACAGAGGCCATTGGGGTAGTCATGATTCTAGTCATATCAATGACAGTGAGAATCCGCAATGCTAAATTATCTGCAGCACATGGTTTTAAGTCCAAAGAACAGGTGTATTTAGCATAATGCATCTCTAACTCCCTTTAGTGAGTGAAATGGCACACAATATGGGCACAAATTAAGGTGCAAGTCGGAGAGGGGTTGTAATTAGTGTCTAATTATTCTTAGCTGTGTTTTGGGCATAACATGAATTAAACCAATTAGTGTCATTTCCCACCCCTTTAAAAGCCAGATGTGCCAGCGTCTGGAGCACTGCTGTTTGAACAGTGCCACTAGTCTTGCAGAGGGACAGGTATAAGGTCAAGACGCCAGACAAGGAGCAACTCCGCTGTCTCCCAATCCTCTGACCCATCAACAACTCCATTTGACTGCATGTGAGCAAATGCACCGATATGTAGAGGAGGAACAGGAGGAGGAGAAGGAGGAGGAGTGCTGCACATACCTGTGTATGTGATTGGTCTGGTGATGTGCGT
This sequence comes from Chaunax sp. Z400, assembly GCA_037577475.1. Classification (NCBI taxonomy): domain Eukaryota; kingdom Metazoa; phylum Chordata; class Actinopteri; order Lophiiformes; family Chaunacidae; genus Chaunax; species Chaunax sp. Z400. The sequence continues at coordinate 7,509,635 of CM075200.1, forward strand.
GGATTACAGTCCACAGATCAGGCCGACCAAGTCATGAAAATTCATCTGAGTCAAAAATAAAATCAGTAACGAGTAAGAATCAGCAGCTTAACTTCATTAATTATTTAAATCTCAGACACGCCGACAGGATTTAATGTTAATGAATGTTCTGTGTTCTTCTACACATCCTAAAGGTCCCACACACAGTCCAGGTTCATGAAACAGTCCAGGTTCATACAGTGAAATGGTCCAGGTTCATTGGGTGGATGAAAATGTGATGATGTCAGAGCTACTCTAGTGTGCAATAAGCAGTGTGAAGAAATGGCTCTTTTCATGCAAAGTAAAGGAAAACCCTTCCCCGAACTGTCAGATCCAAACTAGCTGTGTGATTTAAACATGTTGTGTTAGAGCATTAATCAAGTTGTTACTAAAACCAATAATAATTGAATGCAGAGTAAATTATGATAATAATGTGATAAAGAGTAGATACATGTCTTCCAGGTACAACCAGCCCCCTGGGGGCAACCATAATGCTGATGTGGCCCGGGATGAAACTGAGTTTGACACCCCTGATTTAGAGTCACCAATCCACCTATAGAGACCCTGCAGACTCCACACAGGAAGGCCCCAGTCGCCACCCCAGATTTGAACAAAAATATGATTAAATGATTGACTATGAATAAATCAGTCGCCTCAGAGCACCAGCAGGTATCTGGCCTCAGGCACCAGAAACATCCCTGCCTGTAAATGTTATCCATACATCTGTGTGCATCCAAACTCCAGCATCAGTAGTAGAAATCTCTCAGGTTCTTTAGCTCATGCATCTCCCTTTCATTAGGCACTTGCAGCATGCTGCAGGACGGCAAATTGGGCCGAACTAATTACAGTTTAAACCAAACCATAATTGGACATTTTGCGCTTGTCATACGATGAGAGACAGATGGGTTTGTAATTGCATTACAAGTCTGACATCAATGCAGTGAGTTATGGTGCCCACCTCCTCGTGCCCTTCATGGAGCGCTGAGGAGAAGTGGCCCGCATTCAAAAACAATTTACTGTTGATTTCCATAATCAGTCAGCGTCAACACCGGGATACTTCATCAACCAAATCAGGATAAATCACCACACTTATCAACATCATGTTCATCTGATCTCAGCTTAATACTGCAGAATGAAATCTATTTAACTACATTCATAACACTGAAAAAACCAATAGAGAGTAATCTCAGTTTCTGCTCAAAAAAACTTTGTTTTACTTATAATTGGCAGCAATACATGTTCCAGAAGAAACTAAATAATTAAAAAATATGTGCATGCATCACCACGTGTGATTCCACTTTCATAGCGCCATCTGATTTCTCTACATAAGCACAAAAATGGAAATATTAAAAAAATGCTGAAATTAAATTTAAAATAATGACTTTAAGGAAACATGATAAAAAAACGTACCACTGCTGCAACACTTTATTTTGGTCACATATAACAGCTTTGCAGACATTTCTTAATGGCTTTGAAACATTTGGAGGAGTGCATGTAAAACCTATAACAATTTTTCCCTTGTTTTTTATTAAAATTTATTCATCATTTTTATTAAAAAAATGTTTTTATTGTCTTATTTAATTATGATTTTTTTATGTGAGGTTAACAAATTGTTTAACAGTAGCATTTCAATTATAGTGGTAATATAATTTATATTTCTTTAATAAATAAAAATATGAATACAATTTTTTTACCACAATGTACATATCATACATTTTGTTAAATTTAACCATAACGGTCATTCCATGGCTGACCGTGTGTGTGTGTGTGTGTGTGTGTGTGTGTGTGTGTGTGTGTGTGTGTGTGTGTGTGTGTGTGTGTGTGTGTGTGTGTGTGTGTGTGTGTGTGTGTGTGTGTGTGTGTGTGTGTGTGTGTGTGTGTGTGTGAGCGCGAGCGCGCATTGTTCTATAGATAGTTCCAGCAGTAATGCCTGCTCTCTGCTCTTCATACCTTCTGTCAGGAAATGATTGAGTCTTCCAATCCCTATAAAACATTCATAATAATTTAGCACACAGCAGGTGGAGGGCTCTTTTTGTGGCTTTATTTGAAGGTTCACAAAATCCCATTGGGATCCAAATGAAAAAGCTAAAGCCCAAACTCCAATAGAAGTTTGGTATCATCCTCTAGTAAACATGAGTGGATTTGGTTTTAATAGCTGCCTTTAATCCCTGGGATGTGATTTCACTGGAAGGAGTGCAGGTCAATGATGAAAAAACTGGGAAAATATGATTATGTTATCCAGAAATGTTTAAACCCTGGAGAATTACCTGTCACAGGCTGTGGAAAGGGATGAATCACCCAAAGTCTCATTGGGAATTACATTCTGTTCCTTTGTATACAAATCGGATTATTCATTGTCTTCATAGATGGCACAACAATGCTGGTCAAATTCAGCTCAGTCTGCAGCACTGAGGAGTTTGCTGGGGAGAAGTTTGACATCAACAACTGTCGCACCACACCCTGATGCAGACACACACGCACACACACACACACACACACACACATCCGTATTCTAAGCTCAGGAGTAATTACATGCATGCTTTGGTCCAAACACTGAGTCTTAACAGTCTTAGCAGGAAAATTAAACGCTGTGAGTGTTTAACAGCAGCAGAGTGACAACGCCGTCTGACTATTTGACCCATTTTCAGGACAAACTGCTGCCATGAGTTTTCAGGCCCCCTCTGAGGCAGGAGATCCCCAGCTCTGGAGTTTTGATGAGCTCATTGAGTTTTTTAAATGTGTGAAACCTTGGTGCCTCAAGAGAATTTAGAGGGGGTTGGTCTTCCACAGCCTTTAAGTTTTGGACGAGCAGGAGGCAGAATGAAAAAAAAAAACTTGAATTTCAAGCAGCAGACACTTTTAGTCCCTATATAGCTTAAAAGGACAGTTCCTGACAACAACATATATGTGTAGTGCTACAGTATTTATCCATGCGGATTGTTTGGTGTGATCAGTAATAGAGACATCTGCCTTCTTTTGAATATAATGAAACTCCAACTCATTAATGGTGTTCAAAGCCCCTAAAACTCAACAGCACTGCCTCTAATAACAAATCATGACCCGATTATTCAAGATGATCCAAGGATCTTGTTGTGAGCAGTTTCATGTACTGTAGGAACCATTTTATTTACAGACAAATGCACTTTATCACTGCAAAGAAGACAGCAGGCATGTCGTCATGGATGGGAAGCTCGTCACGGGATGGGATTCAAGCCTTAATGGCATCCTCCTTGGCTAAGCTATACCTTTATTTATCTTAGTTATCTTTGTAAGCCAGCCTCTCATCCATGAGCAAACTGAGCTTTAGTAATCGCGCCACGATCTCTGGAAGGGGACATGGAGCACCACAAACAAAGTCCCTTCTAGTTTCATATTATTTATGCAGACGTCTCCTCAGCTGATATCTCTAAAAAAAATTTTTTTTTAAATCACACCAAAACAGTCCAGAGGAGAAGAGAAGAGAAGATGTATGTCTGATGGTGTGGTGAAAGTAAAGAGCCTCCATTATACTGTAAAACTTGATGAATTAGTTCAACTCAAACCGATGAATTGTTTATGTTAATAAACTTAAATCAAAGTGTGAAAAATTCTCAACGTGTGTATTTATTGTTGAGGTAACTTGGGTAAATAAAGTTAATGGTAACATTCCATTCAGTTGAACTTAAACCTAATACGTATTTTACACTCATATGTAACATTTGGGTAGCGTTGTTGCCTCACAGCAAGAAGGTCCTGGGTTCAGATCCACCTGAGGACCTTGTGGAGTTTACTCGTCGTGTGTCTAATAGTCTATGATGATGGAAATCTGGCTTAATAGCCATGTTAAATTCCTTTATGTGAACACTGAAGAACCTGTATAATACCTCTCCTCACCTCGCCTTTGTTTAGGCCCTGATGGCGGTGTGTAATCATTCAGCCATGATGGAGCACACACACACACACTGTGGTGTAGCCTACCTCCTCGAGGACAGGCTGGGAATCTGCTTTGTTGGACAATGCACACGGCGTACAAGCCACAGAACAGATCAGCTGTAATTTCATGCCTGGAGAGAGAGAGAATAGATCCATGGAGCAGGAGTTAACATGCAGGCAGAGAGAGTATCATGTATGTAACAGAGGACAGTTATCTGGAACCAATAGGCTTAGACCAGTAATTCCGATCATTTCAGCTTGTGGCCTGTTAAAAAAAAACAAAAATGCATCTATGCATTGCTTTCTTGTTTTTTTTTTACCTCAGACAAGGAGGTCATGTGTTCACTCGTTTGTCTGCTGGTTTTCAGCAGGATGACACAAAAACTACTGAACAGATTCCCATAAACTCTTGGAGGGAGGATGAGTCTCAGGCCAGAATAGACCTCATTACATTTTGGTGCAGATCCAGATGAAAGGATGGATCCAGGATTTTTCAACATTTTCTGTCACTTCTCAAGGTTGGACACGACATGATGTGACTCACTTTTCAAATTGTATTCAAGTACATTTTTTGTCAACTTTTACTTGTGCTTGAAATGTGAAATTTATGTAAAATACTTTCGAGTACTTTCACCTGAATATGTCTATTCTAGTTCTCTCTACGCCTCCACAATACAGCGGCTCAAACACAATATATTTTGGATTTACGACCATCCAAACATCTTTTATTACAAATTCAGATGGCCACAGACACGCACAGAGAGGGAGAGAGGCGGAGACAGAGTGAGAGGGGGAGATGGAGAGAGAGAGGGAGAGAGAGAGTGAAGAAAAAAACAGGCAATTATCAATCAAGGCAGCAGATTTGAGCATTTAAAAAGAGCCATTCATACAAAGATGTGTGCCAGCATTTCAGCGCCTCTGATTAGAATCCTAGAATTGTAAATCGTAGCTAATTAGGCTGTCATGGGCTCATTAAGGGCTTCAGCGACTCAGCTTTCCCTCACCTGCATGTATATTAAAACTCATTAGCCTCCTTGTCTGAGACACCACTTGCATTAATTGCCATTGATGCCCTGGCTCTCTGCGCTGGGGCCTTTTCATGCTCCCTTGCACAGCATAGTTAGCAACATGAACGTCCTTTGAGAATAAGCATTTTTCTCGCTCAGTTCCCTCAGTCCACCAAATCAACATAAAACAGCACAACAGCAAAGTTGGTGAATGTAAAGGAAGGTAAAGTTGAATCTTTTAGGAAAACCAATGTCGAACATTCACATGTTCTGTTGTCCTACATGAGGGACATATTAGCAGCTGGTAAGCAAGGTGGCCCAACCTGCTGTCGTCACAATCCTCCAGCTCCTCCTGGGTGATCCTGGGCCTTACATGTGTGCATCCAACCTGGAGGAGACCCCACAGAAGACCCAGAACACTGTCAAGGAGAAGACCTGAACTTAAAAAGCAAATACATCTCTTTGGGCAAACGGGACGTTGCTACATGCCATCTATTTTTATTTTATTCTTTTTTGTACGACTGAAATTAGAGGTATAATTGCATTCAGAATACCTGAATACTGGATACCTCTTCCCCATTCCAAGGGCAAAAATCTGAAATCAGTGTAGAACATTTTGAGGTATTCTGCTAACTAACAAACAAACAAACAAACCAGGGCCACCCTTTAACGCCTTTGTGATTTTAAGGTGCTGTAGAAAGACTAATAGTGTAAAGGTTGGTGACCTTGGAACTGTAGTTGTGGAGCCTTTTGCAGATGATGTAGTTTCATTACCGTCATCTGACCATGACCTGTGGCCATGCATAAGGACAATTCAAATCAAACATAGAGCAGCTGGAAGGAGAGTCAGCACCTCCAACTCTAAAGCCCCTTTTCCACTGCATAGTACCAGCTTGGCTCGACTCGGCTCGCCTTTTTTTGTGTTTCCACTAGGTAAAAAGTACCTGGTACTACTTGTTTAGTACTAAAAGGTCATGTGAAATGTTACAGACCACTGATTGGTCAATGCCCGGCACACACGGAGTATCCTGCACAACATAATCAACGGTCGCCACACTCAACCAGCGAAGCTACTTTAGCAACCATAACTTTTATTTATTGCAGCCGCTATATTGAGGAGGTGCAGATGTTCCTGTCTTCACCAGCTGATGATAGGATCACAAGAGGTGGACCAGAGGTGTGTGTCGCATTAAAGACTACGCCACGGCAGTTTCGTGTGGCCCCAATCTGCCCTGAGGAGGTACCATCGGCAAAGGAAAACCAAGCCGAGTAGAGCTGGTACTACGCAGTGGAAAAGAGGCTTAAGGTTCTCTTTGGGTTTCCCCAATCAGTGTGTGTTTCGGACTCAAGTGAAGGAGTTTGAGTATCTTTGGGGTGGGAGTATGATAAACTGGGAAAGTGTGTCTGAAGTGATGTTATATTTGTATCAGACTGTCCAGTGAAGAGAGAGCTGAGCTGAAGGTCTCATATTCTCAGTTTATGATACTGCCCTGCACAAACTTTCTCAAGTAGAATAGTGTTCATCCAAAAAAGCCTGATAATTGTGACACTATTGCCAGTGTTACTGTGGCAACTGCTGCTTTTTTGTATACTTTAGGAGTCTGTCCAGTTTCACATTTTGCTAGGTTTGTCATGTATATGATCCTAGTTTTGTGGTTCCTCTTATATTGATAGGTTTATGTCTTGTATTAGTTCCTCTGTTTCCTGTTTTATTTTGTAGCTTTATTCCTTGCCTTATGTTTTGCTTTACACTTCCTGTTGTCTTCTCTTGTGATCTGTTTTTACCTTTTGTCTCCTCTGTCTCAGTGTTAGTCTTCTGTTGTTAGTTTTGGTTTGTTCTCTCTCTCTGTGTGTCTTTGTAGGCCTTGTCTCATGTGAGTTTATCATTGTATCCTCCTCATGTTTTCCCCTTTAGTATTTTCCCTCCAGTGTGTGATTGTCTGATTGTCTCCACCTGTGGTTGATTGTCTCCTCCTCCCTGTGTCACCTGTTTGCCATTCCCTCGTTACCCTAGTGTATTTAGTCTGTGATTCCCTCTGTGAGTTGCCAGTTTGTCGTCAATGTTTCCTCATGTGTTTCCAATGTTCTTCCCTGTACTCCTCTGTAAATTTTCTCTCTGTTGTATTTTGCCTTTTTGGAGCTTTTACCTTTGTTGTGGCTTTTGCTTTTGATCAAACCTGGTTCAAATGTTTGTCTTTGACTCTTGGACTGGCAATTGGTCAGATAACCATTGTTTGAACACCATTTTAGATGTAAAGCAGGTATTTCACAAAGTGAAATACAGTCATTAAATTGATATTGAAGCAGCAAAATATACTTAATTGCTAAATTAAGTCCAGTTCTAACCAAGAAGTCTAAGCAAATTAATAAATCAGAGCTAACTAAGTCATGTAGAACATATTGTATGTATGTAGAACACAGACAGTCTGGCAGACAATGATTGTCATTGTACGTGGCTGCTGACCGCTATACAACCATTATAGAAGTGAAGTAGAGAAATGAAAAAATTCTTTTAAAAGCAATCAAAACAACATGCTCGCAATTTGTAATGATGTGCAGTTAATTTACATACAATACAGAGATAGTGGGCCTGAAGGTGTCCTGTCTGTCTTCAGAGAGCAGGAGGTTGTATTTCAACAGAGCTGTCCTGCTGCTCCAGGTCGCAGGTCTGGTTCTGCTTCAGTTGGAGACTGGTGCACACCTGGCTGTGCAGTGGACTGTGATCCCCTGGAGGAAAGAATCAGTCCATCACACAAACTGTAACACATCTAACTGTGGAGCATCTGCTCACACTCACTCAACATTTATGTTCAGGTTTGGACTTCATCAGGTCTATACTTGGACACCCATTCATGCATTTATTGTACAGTGGAAATTGTAATCACATTACTGAATAAGTATTATAGTATAGTGTATAATTCATATTAAAAAGTAATAAAAGCATAATATTTCCTGAGAAATTAAAGGAAATATGATAAGTTATCATTTTAAAAAAAGAAAAGAAAAATGACATGACACTTTCTTGGTTCCATTCATCCAAGTTTCACAGAAATCCTTACAGAAAATTCCAGCATAATCCTATCAAAAAATAAATCAGCCAACCAACAAGCAAACAATCTAGAGGGCACTTGGAAAGAACACAACACCAATAAGGCTGCAAAAAAATTTAGGATCCATATCTTGATCAGGTTCAGGCTCCGCATCTAATCACCTTCTTCTCCATTCCAAGAACCACCGCTCTACAAAGTTTCACTGGAACCAACAAACGGACAAACAGACAACAGCCAGTATTGATCGGTAACACAATGAACAGGTGTTCAGTCTGTTTCAGAGAGGATACAGTCCGGTGCAGCATTAAGAAGACATAAATGCTTGTTTGAAGTCAGAAATCATTTATGCCCAGTCGGTCTACATCAGGCCTGCTGCCAACATGAAATTTATAAAAGTCCCATTAGGCTCCATCCTTTATGGGAGAAACGTGTCTAACCATGGCTGCACAGTTCATCCTCAATCAATAGATTCCCTCTCTCCACCGAGGCCCAACAGTCCCTTTGAATGAAATGAACCCCTAATCTAAATGCACACCATCAGAATGGTTGTCATCAAGGTTCTGTTAAAGTAGGTGAAAGAACAGAATCATGGATCCACCTCTTTATCTGGATCTACTCCACATTGTTCCAATTTTCACGTTTGATTTTATTTTTTCAGACGGATCAAAGTATACATCATTGTGCATATACTTTATCTTTAGTTAGACATTGCCTCATGGCTGCGGCTGTGTTTTGGTAATATGGAGGTGCTTTATGAAAAGAATGTGCTCCAAATCTTGAACTGAGTAAAGATTTCCTTTATGGTGGAGACCAACGCACGTTTAAATAAGAGCACTTGTTCTGGAAAATTCAGGAATAAGTCATCTTTATATTGGTAAGATTTATGATTCATACATTTCATCATTGGATTGAATCCATTCCACCTTTTCCATCCCACAGAACCTGCATGTCGCCTGCATGGAGCTATCCGAAGATGACCCAATACCCTTTTAAGTTCTGTGCTGCTTTTCCTCACATAATAGTCTGAAATATAAAACTAATTTCGACCAGAAAAGCTTTTTTTTAATATTTGAGAACTTATTTGTCAGTATTGCCTCTGAAGACAGATGTCTAATCTATGTAATTGTATCTTTTTTTTAAGGTAGAGGTTTGCCATTCAGATCAGTTGAACGACGCCTTTTATCCAGCTAATCCAAAATGATCACCCCCTTGTCAAACTAACCCACCCCTATAAAAAGTCTCTTCTCACATCCCAAAGCATCAGTCATCATTGGCTTGTGTGTGTGCCCAGTTTCTGGGGGAGGATGATGTCACAGTTCTGGATTGGCCAGTGATGAGCCCCAACATAAAGAAATTTGTGTTCGGAAATTCCTCCGAAATTCCTCAGGATGGGATGACCGTCATCCCACATCAAGGTTGTGCCATCCACGAGAAGGAGGATTACTGCTGGAATGGATGCTGGTGGGGGATACAGCCAAAAGAGATGGTTCCAATGATTTTGGTTTCTTTGTTCTTTTTACTGATGACATAGGGCTATTATTTTTATAGGTTGGACTCGAAAAAGGTTTTGAGTTCCTGCTGCAGATAAATTCTAAGCCAGTTTATTTATTTATTTATTTTGTAAAAACTGTCAGTCCTTAAAACACATTTCCCTGAACTATTAAAGTGATTTCATCACAACAAAAGTCACAATCCTGCGTTTACCTGGCAGACGCAGGTGAAACATGACCTGGAGAACGTGAAGGAATGACTCCTGAAATTAAACTATTATTACAAGGTGAGGAGGTTCTGCCCTCCTCCTGTGTGCTGAGGATGTGTGACAGGAGTCTGTGTGCCATTATCCCTCTGTGACGACTCTCATACGGACCTTTCTTTGAAAATGCAAATACAGAATATTGCAGAAGAACCAATCATAGACTTCTGACTTCTGCAGGGTGAAGATGTGCAGAGTCACTGACACCAATGACAGTAGATGGTACAGAAATAAAGTGGTTCGGAGGTAAATGTACTCTCTGACCTGCTGAGGTTGTCATAGAAGGATGGATATAAAAGAATCATTGGATCTAAACCTCAATCATTGGCCTTAGCACATTTTCTATGAGGAACATTAAAGAACACACTGTGAACACCCCCCCGAATGCCAAAGCTTAGTTACACACACACAGTATGTAAGGACTCATTTCTTTTTAAAACACAAGGGTTAAGAAAACAAATATTACGTCATTTATTTGATTTGCATCTCTTTAACACTTCATTTGTTCATATTCTAATAATTTACTTGTATTTGTTGACTTCATTCTGTTGTGTTGTCAAAGAATAGGTTTTAACAAATGTTTTATTCTGGGTTTCTCCACTGTAAAATAAAGATGTGCATAATTAAGCACCATAGGTGATGAGATACATGTCAGAACAGCCTTTTTTTTCATTATTATGTTTTTACCACAAAAGTCAATTGATTTCTTTGCAGGTCTAATCAATTATGCAGACAGAACGGAGCCTTCGGGCACAGAACCCCGACACTGCCAACAAAAAAAACAGAGAAACTTTTAGTCATCAGGCCTTTGTGTCTAATGACAGAAATTTCACCCCATGTAGATGAAGCACATCAGCATCTTGACAACATTTTTGTTCCACATCATTAATCTGCAGAAGCTTCCTTAGCGCGAAAAACAAAATGGAATTAATTAGGAAGATGCAGGAAACCAAGTTGAGGAATTAATAAAACTGCGTTTCTTGTTAATGGATAGAAAACAAATGATGCCATTATTCTTTAAAAGGCAGGCCGGCTCAGTGCGCCGGCTGCTCATTTCTGACTCAATTACGATGCAGAGAGAGGGACGTTCCCTACCTTTCTGAAATGAGGTTTCAATGAGAAAATTTAATTAGGAATTATAGCCTGGTGAAGACACGGATCAAAAACAAAGCCTCTCATTTTCACTTTGCAACTTTTCCGTGCAAGTTTGTGTTTAGTTAGAAAACAAGTGATTTGCAGAGATCTCTCCTGAGAGATCTGCACAGTTGGAATACCAACGGCAGCAGGCATCTGTGCTCATGAGAGGTGTCCTTTTTATTCATCTAATATTTGGTGGTGTATTCCATTCCATAGAAGTGTCGGTGCTGCCTATCTGCTGCTCTTCTTTCATATGTCTGACAGCGGCACACATCCAGCAGATGTAAGTAATGACATGCATTTCAGCCTGAGGGTGAAGATAATGCTCTCGCTGTGTGATCGGAGCTGTGCGTCATCACAAATGTGCCGGGGGGGGTGAAACCATTTGGCAACAGTGCAGGCATGTTGTTGTTTGTGTCCCCGAGGGGGTCCCCTCTCTGTTGCATCCCTCCCCTTAAACAGGTTAGGCGTGCAAGGCTTTGGGGCACACATGGTGGAGGGGTTAGTGGGGGTCAAGCAGCAGTGGAAGGAATCAATATGTGATGAGTCAGAGGGAGGAGAGGGCTGCCTTACCTGAGGACAGTGAGACCTTCCTCTAATCTACTCAGGAAGAAAATTGCAGAGCTCAATTTAAGACCTAACCCATGAAATTAACACCTCCAGCTCTCTTTTCTGCTACCAAGAGTGATTTCACAGAATGTGCAGCTTCTTTTAAACTTTTCAAAGTGAGAGGGGCCCCTGACTTTATTTCGGGATTCACCTTATGTGCCTCCTCTTCCAGAGGGGGAGGTGAACATGGCAGACGTCCATAGGGAGGAGCATTAAGGTGAAATAGACCCAAAGTATTGTTCAAAGAGAGACCGTAGAGCAAAACAGAACATGACTGGCTATCTAAGAACAGAAGTACAGCTGCTGTTTAATTAAATACAGACAGGCCTCTGTGGTTGAAGTTCCATCCCAACCACTTCCAATAATTACTTCTGTTCATTCAAACCAAGACTCTTAATTCCTGCATTTATTTTGTTTCCGTATTGAACAGGACGATAAACCACAACCAGGTAGGCTGCCAATAGTGGGGCGGCTGTGGCATGAGGTCACACATCAACACCATGTCCCTGTTTGGATGAAACCAAACAGTCATAAAATAGTCAGTGCCAAAATAAAAAATCTAGTGGCATCATGTCTAAAATAAATAAATAACACTTTGTTATTTTCTTTAGTTCCACAAAGAGTGAAGGACAGTAAAAGAAGAGATGTGTGGCGTCAGGCCATCCACAGAGAAGTGGCCAAGGTATGGTCTTCACTGGTGGTGCAGATCTGACTCTTAGTTTACATACAGTATATAAATCAACCCTATGACTATTCCCCTCTATCATTAGATGCTTATGAAAACTCTGCCTCTTTACCTCCTGCAAATCAACAGCTCCCACTGTTTGAAAAACCCCATTAAGAAACAGTTTGTAGAAAAGACTGCTACATTGACTGATGCAATGTTTCATTTTAAATGAGACAACAATTCAAATTTTTACAGCTATGACTACAAACCAGCATTTAAAAGAAATAGTTTTTTTATGTCAAAAGGAACACATGGATCCTGAAAGTAACTACATCATGTATCTAATCATGTACTGCAGGAGTATGGGGATGCATGGACGGATGGACGGACAGACGGATGGATGGCAAAGTAGGGTACATATATTAAACATTAGAATTTTAACCGTAACCCCTCCATGAATCGCCATCTAATCATGGTGAAGGGGTTTGAGTGCCTGAATGATCCTTGGAGCTGTGTTGTCGGAGGCAATGTGCCCCTGGTAGGGTCTCCCAACGCAAACTGGTCCTAGGTGACAGGCCAGACTAAAGGCGGTTCATTTATACCCTTATGCGAAATAAGAACAGGATCCAGATTACCTTGCCCTGATCGAGGATACCGGGGCCCTACCTTTGAGCCAGGCCTGGGGGAGGGGCTCGTCGGCGGCCTTCACCCATGGGACCCGGCCGGGCACACCACGAAGGAGCCACATGAATCTGTCCTCCAGTGGGCCCATCACCCGCAAGAGGAACCATAGGGGTCTGGTGCAATGTGGATCGGGCGGCAGACAATGGTGGAGGCTTTGCCGGGTCAATCCCCGGCTGCCAAAACTGGCTTTGGGGACATGGAATGTCGCCTCTCTGGTGGGGAAGGAACCCAAGCTGGTGCGGGAGGTCGAGAGATACCGACTAGATATAGTCGGGCTCACCTTGACACATGGCACGGGTTCTGGAACCAAGCTCCTCGGGAGGGGCTGGACTCTATTCCAGGCTGGAGTTTGCCATGATGAGAGGCGTCGAGCAGGTGTGGGTCTACTCGTAGCCCCCCCGGCTCGGTGCCTGTACGATGGGGTTTTCCCCAGTGAACGAGAGGGTTGCGTACGTAACAGATACGAATGAGAGCCCAGGACCTTCATCCTTTCATTCAGTGCTGCAGTGAGTTCTGTGAGTCTGTCTGCAAATATGAAAGTCTAATGATGGAGAGAAGAAAAAAAAGGTGAGCCCACCTTGTTTAAAGCCAAACAAACTACCTTTAATAATCAGAGCCTCCCACAGATCTCTGATCAGATTCTGGTGGCGCACACAGGCCCTCTGGATTTACCTCCAGCTCATAGGGCAACAATTAGCACACCAATGACATCATTAATGGATCCTCAATCTGACTGACTGCTTAATAAGGACGAGCATAGGATATGTGAGTGGACTGAATAAAGGATCCCCTTTCCCTCGCTGCTATTGTCAATATTGAGCAGTCATTGGCGAACCAATCAAAGGTTCATCACATGGCACATTTAAAACAGTCCCTCACGCTGCCGCCCAAGGCCAACTGATGGCTCATTATCCTGCAGCAGAAAATTACAGCCGTTCTGAACAGAATTTCAATTATGCACTTCTTAAAACACTCAGTGGATTAAAGATGTTACAAAAGGCCACTTATTGCAATCAGGTCGACTGATGATCTTTTCATACAGGCTGAAAGCTGTGCTTCTGAATTCATTGAACCTTTTTTTCTGTGACTCACACACCTTTTGTCCTCTGATCTAGCTTTTACACATTTTTTGACAGTGGTGAATTTTAATATGGAGAGCAACACTAAAAAAAAGTAGCAACAGTAGACACAGGGATAAATTGGTAACGTCTTCCTATATAACTATAGAAATAATGTTTACTATGTACAGTCCAGGTATTTTCATGGACAGTGTTGAGGAGACACCAGATTACACCTTTCCAAATCCTCCAGGAGCTGGTCTCAGATCAGAGGTAAATGTGGTCTGTACATCTATGAGTGTCTTATAATCACCATCTCTGAATGTAAAGTCTGCTGCAGCCGCTAATATCACTATGGTTATATGATACAGTCTTTCTCTTAATGATGTAAAATACCATAAATACTTGTTCAAAACAGGATTCGTAACATTTATACAACTGGATCTGGAACTTTGCTTGTTGTGTTCATGATTTACAGATGACTGACAGGGACTTTATTTGGACTTTTATTACCCTGATCTTTTTGGTGCTCACGTTTATGTCCTCTGTTTCCAAACTGCTCCCTCATTTTTTCACTTATTTGCTCTCACACTCAAAATATGGACAGCAAACATTTTGAAGCAGTAAAAGTGCCTTGCTGCCATTCTATGTGTGCTCGCTGCTTTATTTTATCTTTCCAGCCTAGGGGGACCTGTATGGGGGGTGATGGGCTGCCATTTGGATCCTACTTGATCACTGGGGTGCTATTTGGCTGCTCAAATGTCCAATCTATAAAACTAAGAGCAGTTTCTCATACATCCCCTGTGTTTTCACAGGGCTACAAATATGGAGACCCAAATTATTCAATATATAATAATAATAGTGAAGTAAATAAAAGTAATAAAAAGTAAATAATGCAATTAAATTGTTTGTTAGTTTCTGTGTAAATCTTATGCTTATTTACAGCAGTAACTTAATAGCTGACTCAGAAATACAACTGCACTTTGATATTGTTGCTGCTCTCACTGGAGCTAACGGCTAAATGTGGTAGCAGCTGTTGTGACTGAAGGTGTGTGATTAGACACCAGTGTCATGAAAAGTGTACTTACAATAAATGATGTTGTTATGGAATGATGAAACAACATATATGAAATAAGATTTAACATAATGTCTTGAGTTTTAGAAAATGTCTACAAGTTAAATGTTTTCATTTATATATATAAATATATATATTATATTAAACAATTTATTCATAAATTATTCGTGTTGGAGAAGCTGAAGCTACCAGTTACTTTACACTGGGGGGGATTTCAACAGCAAAACTACCCTAATAAGAGTAATCTACCTTGGGTAAATAAAGATACTCAGAAAAAGTAAGTTGTTGTTTACTTTGTGAAGAATTTTATTGAATTGAAAATTTACACGTAATACAACATATAAAAATATAATACAAAAAAAAGAAATTAAGTCGAGGTGTGGGGGTATCGCACAAAGGCACCAGGCAGGATGACTCTTCATCAGTTACATCCTTCCATCGGCTCACCTTACTTGGAGAACATCAGCCTGGAGGCTCACTGCTTCTACCGGTTAGATTTTCTTCCAGTGGATCGGTTCCTTCCTACCTCAGTACCTCACTAATGATCCTAACTCAGCAGAGTGCTTTAGACAAGACTGCAGTCATAAGGCTGGATGCATGTCGGCTCACCACTGGCCTTAAGCTTCCTCATCACTAATGCTCATTAATAACATCTTAGTACTGCAGTGCTTTGGGTTTATTCTTTGAGGTTATTAAAGAAATGATTCTGTGAGCAAAAACATTGGCAATGACAGAAGTCTAATTCTGATAGTCGAATAGGTTTCTAATAAATAACAAATACAGCAAATTCTGAACAACAAATATCAGTTTCAGTCCTAAATGAATAACTTCTAAAGCTCCACCCACATCCGGTTTCAGGCCCGCCCACTCGGAGTACAGGTTGAACTCTGGGTTGCTAACCCACAGACAATGAAGTTCATGCGTCTCCTAAAGATTTGGTGTTAATGGAGGGTTCAACTCTCCACGAACATGCGCATCGCCGGCTGCAGGCATGCCAATGTCGGCTGCAGCGCCGGCTGCAGGCATGCCGATGTCGGCTGCAGATGCTGGCCTTCAGGCTAACAAACACATTACACTCTTCATCTTTTAGACACATTTAGTGTTTGATCAGGTGTTTCCTCAGGTGAGACGTGTTGTCCTGACTAGTTCTGCATACATTACAGACATTACAGTGAGGGTTTTCTGCATCAGGTTTTAAGTGTATGTAACCACACTTACATGAGTGCGACAGTCTCGCTCTCTCTTTTCTCTATGCATCAAGTTACTCTCTCTCTCTCTCTCTCTCGGGTTCTGACTTTTTACACAGACTGATTTAATGTTGATCTGTACTTAGTATTAACGATGTAAATCGGTCAGTAAACTCAGAAATACCAAGTACAATACCAACCCTAGAGATCTACAGACAGGTTTCATGAGATGTAAACTGTTCATATGTTTAGTGTTGTAAAGTCTCTTCGACATCAAACTGCTTGCTAGGATACGTCAGCTTTTTGTTCTTTATGTAGAGACTCTTGACCTTTTTTTTTTTAACAATAGGTCACAGAATGGACAACAAGAAGACATGATGTGTGATGGTATTTTATGATACAGCCAATTAAAAATAATGGTCTTGGATTAACATTTCGAGCCGCTCCGGAAACACCCACCACAGCGAAAATGGAGAGTCTGATTAGAATTCTGTCTCTCTTTTTTCCCACAGCTCAACCTTTTTCTGTTGGCTTGTACTGCCGTAGTTCAGCGTCTCTGCTTCTGCACCCCTGAAAGCTGCACAGCAAATAAAATGAAAGCTGCCATAAAAACACTTCTTTTACAGTGTGTGTGTGTGGGGGGGGGTAGAGCTCACTGGAGCTATTTACTGCAGGATCCAAGTGAAGACTCATATTCTCATTGCAGATCCTGGGCTCGTATCTCTGCTGTTGCACTTCCATCGTGTGTTGTCATAAAACATTTCAGCACATAAGGTTTATGGGCTGGCTGGCTCTCAGCGGCCTTGGCCTCTCCTGGCGCTTTATGACTGCTGCTGTTCAAAGATACATCACCAAAGTACACCTGACGAACCCGGGGGAGTCTGACGGAGAGCCGCTGTCTGCTGATTGTTCTTAGCTGAAAGACAGACATGTGGTAATCATAATTGATCAATGTGAATCTACATGAGGAGCGGCCAAATAAGAGAAAGTGAGCACATGACTCTGTTAGGTGTATTTTTGGTAATGTATGGTTTTAATTTGTCTTTTGCATCCATGTACTATGTGATTCAGACAGACATCTTTTGGTTCACGTTTTCTTTTCCCAAATGACTTCAGAATCAAACACCAATAATTTCTCATATTTCTTGTAATTCTCACGCAGCAACTCTCCTTAAGTGATAATGAACCCAAACATCCTGTGAGTGCACTGTGGATGTGTGGAGAACACAGATGGCTTTCATTTCTACCTTACATAGAGACACAGGAGGGCTTTTATTGCTTTGAGCCACAATGAAAGCCTAATGGATGTGGAGTCAAACACACTAGAAATACTGTCACCTGCAACGTTGACTCAACTGAGCTGAACATTTGACAAATAATACGATCCCTTTGCTCTACATGTCCTTCAGGGCTTTAGGAAACAGATTTAATTGATTCCACATAAACATAAAACATAAAAATTACATTTTCATAATATTGGAGCACAGAAAACTAACAAAAGGCAGCAGACTGAGAGGTTATCAAATAGATCATACAAATATTAAATATGACTTTAGCATGAAGAGTTAAAGATAAAACTTTAAACGTTATCTTGACTCTTTTTTGTTGCCTCCATTCAACTGAATGTGGATAAAGAGATTGTTTGAATAAAATTAGTCAATGTTTACTCCCTCCTATTCATTCATATTCATTAATTTATTTTAATTCACTAACAAAAAAGATTTGTGATGCTTGGTGTGTGTTTGTTTGTTTGTTTGGGGTGATTAGGGGTCGAGGATAGGGGAGGAATGGGGGTTTATGAGAGTCATGTTGTGGCCACGGGTGGCACAATGGCACAGTGGGTAGCGCTGTTGCCTCAAAGCAAGAAGGTCTTGGGTTCAAATCCAACTTGAGGACCTGGGACTTTCATGTGTGGAGTTTGCATGTTCTCCCCGTGTCTGCATGGGTTCTCTCCGGGTTCTCCAGCTTCCTCCCACTGCCAAAAACATGCAGTAGAGGTGAATTGGGGACTCTAACTTTACCATAGACGTGAATGTGAGTGAGAATGGTTGGTTGTCTTTTCTATGTAGTCCTGTGATGAACTGGCGACTTGTCCAGGGTGAACCCTGCCTCCCACCCAAAGCCAGCTGGGATAGGCTCCAACCCCTCCGCGACCCTACACAGGATAAGCTGTTACAGAAAATGAATGAATGAATGTTGTGGCCACAGTGAGTAGGCATGCAGGGGTCAAGATTCTGGGTGAGGGCACATCTCAATGAGAATAGAGATTCATCATCTCCATATAGTTCCATATAGTATGATAGAGAAGAAGACGAATGACTTGAAGCATTAACTGTAACGTTCATGTAGTTGATGTCGGTACGGAACCGGAATACCAGGTCCAGTCCACACAACCACTGGATGACATGAGTGCAGCTGGGGTTTAGATCCAAAACCTTCTTGCCTTGATTCAGCAGAGCCGACTACTGATCGATTAAAAGGGGTGTTGACTCACCTATGCAGGTCTGCTTGGATGATTGAGATAGTGAAGGTGGATCAATCAGAGAGGCACCGTTGGTAGAATTAGAATGAACAATGAACATTTATGGAGTGTTTTCTAAAAAGCTCTCCACAAAGTTCTATCTCTCTAATGGTTTTTCAGAAAACTTCAGTATGACGTGAGACACACACATACACAAGGATGGACAAAACCCATCCCAATATTCCCAATCCACTTTGTGGAGAGGGATAATTCATGTTCTGAGTTCTTCTGTACATTCAAAAAGTCAGTCCAGGTTCACACAGTGAAACTGGAGTAAAGCAGCCATCCTGCTGATAAGGCCTGCACCACCTGAAGAGGTGAGTGTCCATGTGATTGGATTAAATGAATCATTCAAGTGGGGATGATGTCAGAGCTGATCTGTGAATCACTAGTGTGTAACAAGCAGAGTTTTTGTGTGCTGTCAACCTGCTTGCCTCGTCTTACTGTCTGAAAAATGCACCCTTTAAGTAGCAGGAACGTTCCTGCTCCTGATCCTCCAACTTTTGTTGGCCACATTTAAGACACACATGCATTGGTGCAACAATGGATCATAGTACATTAGCTTCTCGCACAAGGTACTAGATCGAGTTTGAAAATTGATGCTGAAAAAGAACTTTTATTGGACTTAATGGCCCTTAAATCAAAATTTAAATCTTGAATTGAACCGTTTAACTCCTTTAACACTTCACTGATTATAATTTACATTATATAGTTGTGTTCATGTTTTGATTCATCTGAGTTTATATCTGATCTGTCTGATGGGAATTGTGACATAAACAGGGGATCATACTTGTAATGTAGACTCCTCTCTGGTAACAAATCATCATGTAATCTGTGGTGTTTATCATCAAGTACCCAGAAAATGAAACTCAATCCCCCAAAGCCACCAGACAAAAGCCCAGTTAGTGCATGTTGCACAAGCAATTCATTTTCCCTAACTGAACATCTTCGCTGTGTCGTTTACAGGTGCACTGTGTCCTCATTCTAATTTTCTTCCTTGCCCTTAAGACCAACTGAAATGGAATAAATAGTCAATTCATCCTCTTTTGTTCCTGTTCCCATCAGAGACTACTCTCTCCCTGGCTCACCTTAAGCAGGGGTGTAAGCTTGTAATATTCCTGCTGATGTTATCTGTCTTATTATGGGGCTTCATCTGCAACATAAACACATCAACAGGTGAAGTCTTGTACTGCAAGACTGTCTGCACGTCTCTCCATTCACCGTACTTGTGGACTGTGGTGACTGTTCTGTGTTTGTTTCCAGCTTTATGACATTGAAATCATCGACATTATTCATCCATTTAAGAACCCATGCATTGGATGAGCTGCAGTAAGTCAGTCCAAGACATAATGAAGTGTTAACAAAGTAATATACATTAGAACTATACTCAAAAAGGGCTGCAGGTAAATTTTCATGACCCTGCAGTAGTGAGGAAAGCATCACAGACACAGGATTTCATATATTTTATTCATAATATCTTTAATAATAACTTTTCAAAACATAGTTAAAATGTGCTATACAGACAGTATCCAGTTAGAATCAATGATATAGCAATAAAACAGGTTAAGTATGAATACATGAGTACATGAATCCTCCATGCATAACAAAGTGAATCATGGAGTTCCTCAGGGTTCTATGCTTGGACCAATATTGTTCACCCTATATATGCTCCCTCTAGGCAATATTATTATGAAACACTACATAAACTTTCATTGTTATGCAGATGACACACAATTAGACTCAATAAAACCAGACAAAACAAATTATCTTGACTTCAGGCAAGTCTGAAGAACACAAATTTGACCTTAAATTTTCTGCTACTTAATTCAAACCAAACTGAGGTTATTATGCTGGGCCCTAAACATCTCAGAAACACACTATCTAATGATAGAACCACTATGGATGACGTTACCTTGGCCTCCGGCTCTACCGTGAGGAATCTGGGAGTTATTTTTGATCAGGATATGTCCTTTAATTTCCATATAAAACAAATTTCTAGGACTGCCTTCTTTCACTTGCGTAATATATCAAACATCCTTCTGTCTCAAAAGGATGCAGAAAAAGTAATCCATGCATTTGTTACTTCGAGGCTGGACTATTGTAATTCCCTATTATCAGACTGTCCCAATAAGTCTATAAAGACTCTCCAGCTGATCCAGAATGCTGCTGCATGTGTACTGACCAGAACTAGTATCAGAGATCATTTCTCTCCCTGTAAAATCCAGAATAGAATCTAAAATCCTTCTCCTCACGTACAAAGCAATGGTTAGGCACTAACAATACCTTCTGGAGCTCGTAGTTCCCTACTACGCATCATAGAACATTACGCTCCCTGGATGCAGGGTTACTTGTGATCCCTAGAGTCTCCAAAAGTAGAACTGGAGCCAGAGCCTTCAGTTATCAGGCTCCTCTCCTGTGGAACCATCCTCCAGTCTGGGTCCAGTCTTTGTGCTTTTTCAACCTGCAGGTTCCCCTAGAATGTTATTAATAACAATTATTATTATTATTATCATTGGTGTTGTTATTGTAGTACATTTTATTGGTACTACTTAATGCATTTTTTCCTATTACTATCGCTGTTCTTCTTGTTGTACATGTCTGTCCATCATCGTTCTCTCTCTATGAGGAGTAGGACGGTTCTCGTTGGTATGTTGAAACCCTATAATGCATAAAAACATGCTGTAAATCTTAAGAAACATGCACACAAACATACATTCACCCATTAGCAGGCCAGGTAGGAGTAAAATATGTAATATGTACAAAATCCTTTGGGGAAGTATTTGACTGCTGCAGGTAGTCTGTGCTTTCCTTTATTTTGTCTCTAATAAAAGCCAATGTATCCCTCCAGTAACAAGTGTGCAGACAACAGATCTTCCATCAGACACTCCTCCATCTCTCTGTCTGGCCTTTCTGATGCTTGAACAATATGAATATGAGACAACTCCTTGGATTTTAAGCCATGCCAACATCAACCAACAGGAGGAGAATAATGGTCCATTTCCTTTCCTTTCCCTCAATAGAAAAAGCCATTTGAAGCCGTGGGTCTTGAAGAGGTAGTTCAAACAGAGGCTGGCCACGGCCTGGTGTTTGCTCTCCTCCGTCTCCATCTTCTTCCCTGCTCTCCCAAGACTTCAAGGGAGATTTACTCCAGCTTATCTATAAAGGGCCAGGATGAGCCGCGGCAACTGAGCAAAACAATTACTCACAGCTGCTCACTATCTGTCCGCCGTATGCAATTCCACTTGAGAGGCCGACGCCAACACTCGCATTCAGACAGACAGAAACACATCCACAAATACGACAGCAGCCATGCAATAGTTTGTCCCACTGACACTAGGTCACTCAATGTCATGTTGAAAATGCATTGTGCTGTCTCCAGCAGTGGTTCATAATGTGGGAAGTCTCCTGAAGACTAGAGGTGAATCTAGTGGTGTCAGCAAGTGGAAGCTACCAACAATCCCAAAAAAAATGTATCCATTGATAAAATCTATGAAAACATTCAGAATCAATAATAAGAACACTAACTAGACGGAAAAAGTCCTTTTTGATTCAATTAAACCATGGTACATATTCAAATTAGTAACGTAAAAAGTTGAATGAAAATCTAAGTAATTTATGCATAATTAATAAAAATGCTGAAAATCCCTGCCTCATAATGTTGAAGTGAAATAAATCCCTAGATCCCCTTTGTCTGTATTCACTTCAAAATGTAATGTTTTCTTCCTGTCATGTGATCAACCCTCCCACCAAGTTTCAGGAAAATCTGCCCAATAGTTTCTGTGTAATTCTGCTAACAAGCAGACGGACAAACCAACAAGCCAATGAATAGATAACACTGAAAAACATAACCAGCATGGTGGAGACATTCATTACTAATACAAATTAATTAAATTATTTTACTATGTTTTATTTTTTCTGTCTATTACAGTGAAAGATCTGAACTCAAAAAGTATAAATGGAAATAAAAAAAACCTTTAACAGCCTTTTTCAATGAAAAGAATGAGTTTGAATATATCATTCATTCATTCATCTTATATTCATATCAATGAATAAAGTGATGCTTTAAGACACTGCATGTATATTTTGCCATCACTACTCATAATATTCTCAATTTGTCAACAGAAGAGTGAATCAGAACTGCTAGAATAAGTTGTTGGCCATCCGTACTGAAAGAGTGTCTCTACTACAGCCCACTTCAGCTCAACATGTGGAAAACTGATTATAGAAATCCAGTCTGCATATGTGGATGGACCCACACATAATAGACACATCAAATCATCCAAAGGTTATGTCCATTGGATTTGTCGGGGCATCAGTTCTCTGTTCTCCTACAGCTGATTTAATCTCTCCTGCTGAGTGAGCGGCTTTATTGACAAGTGTCAGTTTGATGTGGTTTTATATCAGAGACAGTGGGGGCAGAGGTGGGCAGATGAGCCAAAAGCTGTACTCAAGTAAACAGTACTGGTACTTGGCAAAAACAAATACTCAAGTAGGAGTAAATCAAAATACTGCAAGTATAAATATATTTGCTGAAAGCATGACATGAGTAGTAAGTAACATAAGAAAAAATGAATACACAGCGATAAAATAGTGACACCTGCATTTATTTGTCATCATTTACTGAATAGATATTAGACCAGTCTTCACAGGTTGCATTTCTCAAATGTTATCACAAAATATTAAAATAATAATATGAATGTACGTAAAGTATACTAAGTCAAGATAAAAAGTATACTTTCCTCATTTTCTCCGATTTATATTTATTTTTTATATAATTACTTGGCAAAAAAAATAGCAAATGATGTGCATAAAAGGAATATAGAGTGTCAACATATTAAAGGACACTGAATATATAGAGTCATCGTTTCCTGTTATGGGTTGGAGCAGTTCAAAGTTCAGGACCCAAACAGAGGAAGGCAGATAAAAGACAGAATCCCTTTCATACACTTACTGTACAGAGGACGAATATCAGGCACGACTCGAAGTCCACAAAAAATAACACAACAAAAATAATCCAGCAAATAATCTAAAGAGAATCCACAGGGAGAAGATTTAAGGGAGCCAGCAGAGGAGATTCACAGGTTCCACAGGGGCTCCAACACCAGCAATCCACGGGGAATGAACACAGACGCACTGACAGCTAGAGGCTTGGGACACACACTTAAAGAAAAAGGGAGAGGAGACAACGAGGAGCCGGTGGAACAAATCAGTAGTGGAGGGGAGACAGGTGTGTGACAAAGAGACAACCAGGAAGTCGCAGACACAGGAAGGAAGTGAGCACACAGGAGAAAACAAGAGGACATCAGAGGACGTAAAAAGATAGGAAACAAACATAATAATAAACACAAAACTAAAGAAAAAAACATAACTAACAGTTTCCATCACAGCTACAGATCAGGAGTGAGCCCCACATCCAGGTCCACAGGTACCAGTCCTGTCTGTGGATGGCCTGATGAACCATGTCATCATAAAGATTCTCAGCTCCATAATGAAGGATCCCTGCCAATGAACTACACCTACTGTATCCATCAGACGTGAACATTAATGCAGCTGGATCTGTGTTCGAGGCCTGTGTGTATCCCACAGTAGTCTCTCTAGGAGGCTGTGTTTGGGCTTCAGTGTGTCAGTGTGAAGCCCCTCTGCCTCCCTGCCCTGCAGCAGAGCTTACTTTAAATGAGCAGCAGCAGTAGTCGGTTAAATGATTAGAGCTTCCTGTGGTCTGTGGAATGAAGAGCAGCATCACTCTCATCGCTCTCCTCCATCGCTGAGGGGAGACGTTTCTCAACCGGACGCGTTCGCGGTGCGTTCACTTGACTGAAGTTTTCTGCACATTAACAGTGAATACGAGATGCCCGATTGCCTGCTACTTGTTGAGTCTGAGTGTACTTTTCCAGTTAGTTGGTGATTCTCTGTTCGAGCTGAGCGGCCTTCCCTCCGGGTTGCTCACGTGATCAGGAGCGACAGGCGCCGGTAATGCAAAAATAATCTGATCCATCTCCATTGTAATTAAACAGATGGAATGAGGTCTTTACTGCTCGCCTCCAATAAGCCTCCAGTTCCCCAAAGCCACATGCCTGAGGAAGACGAGGAAGACTGCTGGGATAACAGAAGACTCAGCATCATGACCTGTAATCTGCTGCTTTCCAGGTGGATCACACCCACGGGTTTTACATCCGCCCACTCACACACACACACACACACACACACACACACACACACACACACACACACACACACACACACACACACAAACACCATTTCATGAGACACTAATTGTTGAAACAAACTTGAAATCTGTAAAAACAGTAATTTAGAGAATGAATTCATCATAAATGAAAAACCTGTTGGTCAGTTCTGATTGGTCGATTGGCCGTCCAGCCAGGTGCAGTCAGTGTGTGATTTCAGAAAAGGGATTTTGTTCACTTGCTGGCTGTGATGTCAGATTAAAGGATCGTTTACACTCCATTTATGTACAAAAATAGATACGACCATTTCAAATGGTGTGTCCGTCAGTGTCCACATACTAGAGAGTTGTTTTTTTTCCCTCTTTTAAAATTCACTTTTTTCGTCTTTGTTGTTTCCGTACACATTTGTCAGACCTTGCTGGATTTGTAGCCACACTGCCCCCCAATCTTTTTCCGGTGTATTCCTCTGTTTTGTCCATATCCTCATGCTCTCTGAAAACGTACACAAATACGGACAGAATGAACGCAGAAGACGTACGAAATGAACTCCGTCTGTATCCGTCTTTAACTTAGAGCATGAATGGATCTTAATGGAAAGCAGTGAATCGATGCATGCTGATTATTTCTTGACTTTGCATGTAATCGTGCCGTTTGAAGGATTTGAATGCGTTCATTGGTGGAGGTTTGCGCTCTACCATTCTAGTCTCAAGGTGAACACTGAAAATTATAGTGAATCTTTCCATAATAAATGTTGACCAAATGTTTGAAGGGTGTGTGTCTCTCCCTTTCACCCAATCATGTACTTCGATTAGATGGAATCATGAACAGATGAACTATTTTAACAAGTAACACTAAAATAATATAATTTATTCTCGATGGATTCAAGACATTAGATGCAAAACAAAAGTATCAAAACAATGATGTAATTACTAAAGATTGTTTCTCCAGATACATCAAAACAAGAGTTACAAATAAATGATTACATAGTGATCTTGAACTGCATCTAATGACTGTTTGTTGACTGATTATTTTCTCAAGTAATTAATTGTTTTGTCTAGAAAACAATAACAGTGACCATCATAACATCCTGCAAACACAGTGAGCAGATCACAGGTATTTTATTATCTAACAAATAGTCTAAAATATACCCAACACCCCACCACCAGTCTGTAGGGTCAGGTCTTACAGCATGATCTTCATCTTCACTGCCCATGTATTCTTCAGTGGGCCACAGGAAGCAGAGATGATGTCACACATTACGCTGACATGAAAGTCACGGTAGAGGTACATACATTAATGTGAGCCGTTCTGATTTATTGTCTACCCCGAGCATTCGAGATGGTCTGAATTTGGTCAAAGGCACATAAGAACTTGTAGATGACTGAAATTAATTTGTATTAGACCGTATAATTCATTCCATTCTTATTGTCAGATCTGTTTGTGTGTTAGAAATAACTTGGGATATTTGGTCAATGACCATCCGATAGATCAATAAATAAGATCCCTAACAGATAAGGAAATGTACCTCTGCTGTTCCTGTTACACTTAATGCCTTCTGATCAGCACAGAGATTGACGTTTCTATTTTTACTACAGCAGTATATCAATCACAATAAATCAATTTTCCTGTCATTGTCATCCTGATGCTTCTGGGTTTTTGACTAAAAAGTTGGATGAAAAAAAACAAACAACCTTAAGCTTAAAATAAAAATAAAAAAAGACTTCAGAGAATCTGAAGATTCACTGATTTGGTCAGAGTTTTAGAAAATATACAGGCTCTATAACAGCAAAATGCTAAGTGGACCAGACCTAACCCCTAATCGACCCCCAGTCTGCTCAATCAGCCTTAATGATGATGTATATATCCTGTATGCCAGTGGGCCTGCAGGAACCCAATGAAACTAGAGATGAACACAGCAGACACTTTGATTTCTCAATCACATGTGCAACTTAACGCAGTACTGCTCACAGTGTCTGCACCGCATTCCAACAACTGCCTCAAAGGAGTCATTGTTGTTATTAGTTCCAATTGTGCTTCCACTGTTATGGCAAGGCAATATTTATACAGAGAAAAGAGTCCATTTATTTTGGAAATGTATTAAAATATGCTGTAATAGCATAGTAAAATAGTCAAATATGAACCCTAACTATCCATACATGGTCATCTGAAGAAGGACTTGCAAGATTTATTGATCTGTTTATCTATATCGTAGGAATGGATGGGTGCCATCTTGGATCTTAAGCAGATGATTGCAGTAGTATTTCTTTTGTTTCATTTCAGTCAGACTTCTCACAATTTGAACAGTTTATTGTCACAGCAGCAGAAGATATTTGAGTTTGGCGTCTTGGCTCTGACTTCATCACTCCCCGCAGATATGTTTATTATATGGCTATAGCGGGGAGTGATGAGAAAACTTCGAGAAGAAGAGGACAGCAATATGAGCATTCAGTCGGAGATGTTTCACGAGCCTAATAGATATTGGTCTAAAATTCATTTATTTCTGTTCTGTCTTCCATCTGCATGCAAAGTGCAACAAGTGTGTTATTGTTGGTTTTCTACAGACACACTGACACTGATCTTAAGTCGATGATGTAGTATTTTTCCTGCTATTTAAAGTGTGCATTTTTCAGTTCTGGTTCTACTGCATTACAGAGCTTGAGTTCTGTGATTACTCTGAATGAAAGCTTTGGCAAAGTGGTTCAGTTATTTTTGCATTTTTTCATGTTGGTCCTTCAGCAGGGCAGATATCTTTATGAGTCTCTTCATCTTTGTTGTGCAGCAGTTCGGAGAACATTAGCCTCACAGGATGAATGAATCTCCACCATGCGTTGGGTCGACTCCATGCGTGGCGTCAGGACACCGGACCAATCCACTATTGTCTCATTTCTAATGGCATTTGGTTCGGTGATCTTCTGACACCATGTTATGTTCTGAAGTTCTGGTGGTGCTACGAACACTCGTTATTCTTACTGCTCCATCGCTGCTTTACTGTCAGCTATATCTCACACATGCTCCACCTGGTCTGTACATATCTGACACACAGTACCTGTGACCTCTGACACACTACAAGTAGCATTAAGGGACATTTCACATACCGTTTCCGAGAGTGAATTTTGTCGAATTGAATTTTGCATGTAATTGATAGCAGATAAAGTTGCTACAGTTGCACATAATTATAGTGGGAGAAAGCTTAATTAACAAATAATATGTAAAAATTAGTGATGTGAATTGATAAAAAAATTTAATTGAGTTAATCACAATGACAGGATGTGGTTAAACACCTTTAATCGCAAGTTTATATATATATAAACTAAAGAAACATGACAAATTGGTTTTAGGGATAAAAATGTTTTTTACTTCATAACATCTCAGCTTAGTTTAGGTGATTTCTTAATCAGACGTAGAATTAGCTCACTAAAACAAAAGGGACGATAATATTAATTGTATTAATCAGATTATAGGGATATCACCACACCTGCATGGCTTCAGCCAATCAGAGGCGGAGCAGGCTGGGTCATGGTATCTCTGTATTGATACTGGCTCCTCAGTCATCAGTGATGTGATTCATTTATGTAAACAAAGAATACGCAGATAAAGTTTTCCAGATTAATCACGTGTTTGAGGGCATTAATGTAGACAGCTCTGGTGTGAATCTTTACTTTTTGCATAATCATCCTCATAAAAACAAACAAACAAACAAACAAAAACAGACATGGTTGGAAACATTACCTCCTACAGAGGCTGAGTGATTTCCTAAAACAGTAAGGCATTAACAAACGTTAATCCAACTGGAGGAAATATTACATTTGTCTGGGACTTTATTTTTTATGTAGTGATTAATCACTTTCATTACTATGTTGTGATTGCTTGTATGTAGTGAATTTGTGTAAGAAGTACATTTATAATAGTTTTAGGGGACGTTCAATGATTGAACTATTTCCAATATTTTCATTTGAAAAAAAAGAACACAACATGTTGCTTTTACTGTTGTCGTTAAAACCATGTTTTGAGTGGGATGTTTGGTGGGCTGTAGTTCAGTGCTAGTGTAGCAGAGAGAGAGAAACACAACAACTACTTGTGGAAAACATCTGGATATTTTGTTTTGTAGAAGATTCAAGCTTGATATGGTCCGGCTCATGCATCAAGTAATACGACTCAACACAAAACTGTTTACGATGCTGAACGTATTGAACACAGAATAGTGACATCAATTTGTTCACAAACAGCCTAAAACTGGCTGGTATAGTAGTTAAGATGGCCGACGATGCTTCTTTGTGTCCTATAGGGGATGTTTTTATTTTAAAAATTATTATAAAAATCATTTTCAAGCCAAGACTTGCAGGTGAGCATCCGGTGAGGTTGGCATGTATACACTACTGTAGTTAAATCTCACCTCCACTTCTCTCAGTAGGACATACAATCCAAGCTGATGGCGTCTTCAAAACCATTTCCTCATCCTCACTCGTTTCTATTCTCTTGTTTTCTCAATGCAAAGTCGGGCTCTACGGTTACTTCATCAGTAATTGTGTTTACGTGAGGCGATACATTCACTGCTCCCTCAGGCACCAGAATCCTAATGAAATCCTGTTGCGTTTCCTCTGTTGTGTGTGCATGTTTGAGATTCGAGAGAAGATCATTTGTGGAGATTCTTGATGTGTGTGTGATGAATTGGATTTCAAAAATTGGATTTTACAACGTCTGTGCTGTGAGCCCGGCTTTACTCTGCACAGATTATCTGCTGTTTAACTAGCAAATATGAGTTAGGCGAGCCTAAAATGGACCTCAGACCACAGTAGATAGTTTAAAGAGAGCCCATAGTTTCATCTCATCTTTTATCAGTCTCCATATGCTGATGGACAGCATATAATATGGTCAAAAGCTCCAGAAC
Organism: Chaunax sp. Z400; assembly: GCA_037577475.1. Taxonomy (NCBI): domain Eukaryota; kingdom Metazoa; phylum Chordata; class Actinopteri; order Lophiiformes; family Chaunacidae; genus Chaunax; species Chaunax sp. Z400. Next base: position 7,539,386 of record CM075200.1, read on the forward strand.
AGCTTCTAGATGGACCTTGAGGTGATTTTGTTCTATGCAGTACTACAACACCATCCATCCAAATAAATGACTATCTGATTTAGAGACTAATAGCTGCATGGACATTTGACATGACCTCTAGCGATGTCTCAGGATTCATCAGGGCGGCTGCTTTTTAATATAAATCCATTCATTAATGCAGCTTAAGTCAGACCAACCAGTTAATTTTCTCACATTGGTGAAGTCCTTGAAGAATTAGCTTTCCATAGGGCTTTAATGCAGGACAGATACAGGATAAATGCATGGTGGTGGTAAAAACAGTGGATTAATCTATAGCGTAAGAGTCTGAGAGATCAACAAAGGAGGAGACCATGGATTTTAGGATTTTGTGTTCCTCTCTGCAGGACATGAGTAAGCCTGCCTGTGGGAGAGAAATGACAGATACACAGTCAGAATCTCACTATCTAAATCTGAAAACTAGCTGATAAAAGTGAGTGAAAACACCCTGGTGAGCTCTTGGTGCAGCTAAATGAAGCCTTTGAACCTCTTCGCAGCAATGAGAGCTGAATGCTCTATCAGCGGCAGCACGCTGGAAACAAGCTACTGGCCCAGCAATGCAGATAAACATATAAGAGGCGCTGGCCGTCGTCAACAGGCACATTCATAGGCAGACAATATGGCTCTGATCAGAACAATGATTATGCAGGCCCTCTGCCGTCTCCTCATTGGCAGCCCACTTTCTCCATTCCTATCATTTTAATTAATTCTGTGATATTTCCAAAGTCTGGGCTGTATGGACCACTAATGAGAAACCTCATCAAAAGACACACAAGCCTGGCAATTTGAGCTGTGGCTGGCATGATACACTGCACTTTAAGCCTCCTGCTCCATCGCCAATTACTTGCTTTTCTTCTTGATGAACAGCAGTGTCCATAAGCACAAAGAGCTCTCCTGGTTACTAACAGTACACCTGCATTTGTGTGTTTCTTTTCATTTTTTCCCCTTGAGGTAAGATGCTTTTTTCGTTCTTTCTTTCTTTGACTGGTTTGCTCTTGTGTACTGATAGCCATCTTATTGACTCTAATCAACCATCCATCAATGTGACAACGCTCGAAGAATAAAGGTTTTCAGGCACTAGTTAATTAATCTGCCTGCTCCTGTCTGCCTGCACTGCTCAATCATGGAGTAAATAAGGGCAGTCAAGAATGTAATTGTTTGTTTTCTGTGCAGAGTTTGGAAAAAAAAGGCCGTTTTTCATCTCAAGGAGCTGTGAAAGTTGCCCTTTTCGCTTTCATTTGTCAAAGGTATTTCATAAAGCAAATGAGGCAGAGGTGTACATAAATGTCATCTTTCAGAATAACTTGTTTTTGTAGTTCTTTTCTTCCTCATACAGCGATAGAAGTTTTGCAATATGCAGAAATTTTAGTTTAGAAAGGTGATACAGTCAAACCTGGTCTAGTGACCACCTCTATAAGGCAATGCTCACAATGACCACTTTTTCATTGTCCCGTTTTACTCAACATTAACATATGCATTAACATATGTTTCCTGTATAAGGCAGCCAATCACTGGCTATCAGGACCGTGTGCAGGTAGTTGACTTGTTCAGCCTTGAACAGTAAACAGTGCATAGCAGAGGTATAAAGTTGGTCTTCTCCAGGTTACGTTCAGTCATTTACTTTCTCAAGAGAAGGAGAGAATACTTGGACAACTACAAAAACAAGGCTCCAAGAAGCAGGAAGAGAAACACCAGACTGACAGGAAACCAGGAAATCAACCGAATCTGCTGGGAGTTTTCCCAGCAGATGCAGCATCCCGACTTGTGCCGAGCACCGGAACAATGTTACAGCAACAGGCCTCGAGGTTCGCCGAGGACCGCAGTGTAAGTGACTGCAAAGTCTCCAATGACTGATTTCAAGAAACGCCTTAACGTTAGTGCTAACACAATGGTGGGAGAGAGTGCCGGCGTCTCACCACGGTCGAGGACTGGATGGAAAAAAATCCCCAAAATCACAGCCGGGTCCAGAGGCTACCTACAACACGGACGAGTCCAGACTCTATTTCTGAATGATGTTTACAAAGTTGTGACAGACGAACGATGTAGTGGAAGGAAGGCAAAAGATGGTCTGACCATCATGATGTCACAAACATGGCAGTAGGAAAGGAGAAGCCACTGATCGTTGGTCAGTCGGCCCGTCCACGATGTTTTCGAGCAACAACAAGGACTCTAGCATAAAGACCCTGAACACGCTGCTGGACATAATCGTTTTATGTTAGTTATTCTTGGTTCCATTTCCCCTGTTTTATTTTGTCCTTACCTGTGTTCTCAGTTCAGACTGCTTGCCTCCTGTGTGTTTGTCTGCCCCGCCCTGATTGGTGTCACCTGTGTCTCATTTTTCCCCTCCTCCAGAGTATTGAGTCTGTGTGTTCCTTCTTTTTGTGACGGCCCCTACAAGTCCTGTTTCCTGTGTGGTTGCTGTGATCTGGGGAGTGACTTATTAGCAGTAAGGGCTTGCAGCTGGGTTGGTGGGACTGCTCTGTATTTAGGTACTTGAGCAGTCAGTCAGTCTCTCTCTCTCTCTCTCTCTCTCTCTCGGTTATTTGGGTTTGTTTTGGTTTTTTTGCACCTCTGCATCACATCCACACATCCAGGTGCATTACTGATTAAATTACTTTTAATTTTGGTTTTCTTAGATATATTTATCGTACTTGACAGAGTCATGTGTGGTCTACACATTTTCCTTCCTTTGAGGTGGGTCGTGACACTTTCTGTGCCACTTCGTTGTTTTACCTCTGTGTCTCACGGTCCAGCCTTATTCCTGTGGTTTTCTAATAGTTTGCTCTTTTGGACTCTTGAGTCATGCCCTGTGTTCTCTGAGGCGTGCTTTTGAGTCCTGTTTCCTTTGTGGTTTCAGTCTGCAAAGTTACAATCAGACTTCATCTCTAAAAACAGCCATTGTACCTTGGAGATCATTGTTAAACACATTTCCTTCAAACTTGACTAACAATATAAAATTCACTAAAACCATCCAGGTTAGCTGTTCCACTGTTTCAATCACCAACTCTGGTTTGATAGAAATTAAGTTAGATGTGAAACGTTCTGTTTTCCTCTTCGTTCTTAATGTATGACATCACTGCATCTCAGCTCCAGGTATTTTCACATCTATCTATACATTGTTTATTTTTAATAAGCACCCACCAGCTAATTTGTTGAGGCCATAAAGCTGTAATACCAATGGAACACTGGGCAGTGAGGTTGAGGCTAATGAGAATCATTTTCCAGCTTGAAGATGAGCATTGGGGACGTTTTCGGCTCAGCACTAGTTTTTGTGATGATATTCATGACATTAACTCGGTTACAGTGAGTCCCTGGTTGCAAACACCAGCAGAGAGAATATGGAAACATGATGGGCAGTGCTGGGCCAGACCTATGGGAGCTGAGCAGACTGTGGCTGAGAGACAGGAGCTAAAACAGAGCATTTCAGACAGTGGGAAAGGTGCTGTGTAGCATATGACAAAAATGGGTCAACATTAAAGCATGTAAAACTATTCTAATACCCCCCAATAAATAAATAAATACACGCATACATACATACATAAATGTATGAACCTGAAAATCACCACTATATGGTTCTTTAAATGATAAAAATCCTCAAATCATAATGAAATCAAAGTGAAAATAACAGATTACATTCATGACAGTCAGGAAGAGTTCATAATAACTATGTTCATGCAGTATAATTACTACATGAACACTGATTCCCTCAGGAATTATTCTGCTCCATTTTATCTTTGATTGTTCTGTGTTTAATCAGTATTTGCAGTGAGGGAAAAGCTGTTTACATGCCTGTGGCAAAGAATTAATGTGCATGTGCTAACTGGATTGCTTTAGCAGCCCTGGGAAAACACAAATTGAGTAAACTGTGTATAATAATCTGCTGAAAAGTCTTTGTCATCTATTAGCAATTGTCTTCTGTTCAATTATGGTAGTTTCTGTTTACAAATCCATTTTATTTTATGTATTACCAGATGAAGTACTGTGGGTATGAGGAGTACCTCCATCATTGATTGAATTATCTTACATTACACCACTCAGTTAAGTTGAAAAATGCCATTGTCAATTTACTGAATAATATATACACACACACACACACACACCAGAATAGCCTTGGTTAGATTAAAATCTTCATTGTTGAGTGTATCCTGCCCGAGAGACGCCTTATAATAATTTACAGACTAACAAAGTAAAATGAATGAGACTAAATTTTAATTCCTGTAGATTTTTAACCAAAATGTGACTGCAGAAAATCCTGAAGAGGCAACATAAAGACAAGCTAACCCATTAAAAAACACATTTTAAATCATGTTACAACCTAAAATACATCATACTTCATAGATTAGTGACATGTTTTGTGCCTAAGTTAATATTTTGTAGCCCTCTTCACCCCACTGTGTCTACTCTGCTCCCCATTTTGGGAAATCTGTCAGGAAAAGGGATCTTTGAAGTTGTGATTGCATTTTACCTCTTGGTCCATTTAGTGTTACATTCTGACAGGTTGCATGACGTTACATGATGTTTGACAGCCTGTTGGCTGCTATAGCCTCCAGCAGCTGCTTGCTGTAGCTGCCTGACTGCGGAGGTTCTCCTCGGTGGAAATCACTGATGTGATGCATCCAGACAAATGCCACGTACACAGACCTGTCTCTCCTGCTCACACGGAGAGATCTGTGGACTGTAACATATGTACAGCCCCTCTCCAACCCCCACTCAGTGAATCCACCACTGGAGTCACACACACAGTATCTAATCGAGCAGACCAGACCAGTGATGACTTTTTAATGAGACGGATTAGAAACTGGTTGAAAAGGTTGTACGTTTTCCTAACTGAAATGTGTTTCCATGTGAAGGTTGGAAAATGTTCAAAGTACACCTGAAGGCTTATTGTGACAACATTCACCTTTTCCATTGTATTTTTGAATTGCATTAAATGTTGATACAGTACAGTCTGTCATGTGATGGACACAATGGGCCTCACCTGAATGTTTCCTTATTTATCTCTTGCACAAAACAACAAGATAAAAAAAGAGAAACTCCTACTCTGGATCATCATCATAATTTGCATATTGTTTTCCGATATGTTGTGCTAATTTGCATTTTATTTTGCACAGCCCGTTCATTTAGTCATTTACAATATCTACAATAATGATTCTGATATTTTAAATGAACATATGACTAGTTATAAAAGGAACTGTAGAAATATAATTGCTAGTAGTATGAATATTATTTTCACTTGTTACAATGACTTTTTCAGATATCTGAAATGCTGCTCTAGATATCAGAAATATAACTCTAGATATCTGAAATTACATTCTTACCAGTAACAACCACACACCAACATATCAATCATTTAATTTTGACTACTCAGAATTGAATTTTAGATATCTAGAATTACATTTATGATATCTGTGATGTAACAACAGTTCTCGATCTCTATTATAAATATTGCCACTAGTAAGAATTGAATTGTTGATATCAAGAATTAACAGGATGACTTGAGATAATCCAGTTGTAGATGTCATTCATTAGAATTGCAACTAGTTAAAATTACATTATGCTCATGTTGACTTGGAATTATAACATGTAAAATTGAATTACAGATATGTAATGTAACTGGGTCTGAATAGTAATCAATGGTAAAAGTTGACTAGTTGTACTTGGATTTCTAACTAGTCAAAAGGAATAGTTGATATCTATAAAATCTATTACTGCTACTGATGTTAAAACGGCTTGTGCTCCATAACACTGTCATAATTTAAAATTCAAAAAACAATAAATTTCATTTCTGCCTCGAGCATAAGCCTAGATAATTTTACAGTTGAACAAAATCTGAGACCTGCTTTGTAAAATGAGTCACTGTCAGCTTTCAGCTTAATGTCTGTGTTCAGTCCAATGTTTCACTGCATAAAACACAAGCAGACTTTTGTGTGTTTACGTGCACGTGTGTGGTTTAAGAACAAGCTGGAAGTACACAAGTATTAATGATTGCCACAAACTTTTTTTTTAATGAACAAACAAGATCAAATCTGTGTGTACACATGACTCATGCATGAGGCCCATTGTCCCTTAAAACAGGAAATATTAGCTGCTAATATAGCATCACTATCCATGATGCAAATTCACCAAACATGCAAACAAGACGTTTTTTAAATAGACAATTCTACATGCCTGCATTAATCAAAAAAAAGAAAAACCATGCTGTGTGACATGCTAACAGTCTGAATGTCAAGGAAGCTGGTAGGTAGGCAGACGCAGCAGACATCTTGGCTTCCCAAAGGTGAATATTTATTTACAGTGCTCTCCATTAGATGTGTAATTCAACACAAGAAAAATATCTAAGAATACTAAAAAGGCTATGTATACATGTGCCATGGTCCAACAGTCGAGACCTGTGTGCCTTCATAATGGTTCACATAATGTTAGGAAATGTCCTGAATCGGCCCCTTTATCTGGATCCACACCAAAACCTAATGGGTTTTATAATTGCTACATGCTCAACCATCCGACCAAGTTTCATGAAAATCCATCAAGTAGCCGACATGAAAACCTCCTTTCAGAGAATCTTCAAATTATAAAGGTAACTGAGACTAACTTATGGGCGAATGTTTGCTTTATCTTACCTGTATGGTTTGATGTGAAATGTACCTTAATGTGAGTGAAGCAACAGTAAATTAAAGCAAACAGAACAAAAGTAAAATAATATGTTGTCACTCACCCAGTGAGTAAGGAAGAGATCTCACCCACTTCTTCACAGGATGCATTTAAATAGTTATACTGTAGTTATACTATGAGCAGGTATGACAAGCATTAGAAGAACACTTCTACACAGAGAATGAGGACAATTTTTATTCAGAATTTCTTAGATAATACTAGTATATACTATAAACCTATTTTCATAATCCGTGCACTCTAAAGAGATGCAACAAACCAGCATTTAAGTATGATTTTTAGTTAAATTTGCAACATGAAAAGGCAGAACCATGATTAACAACTGCAGAGTTTTGTGCTAATTGAAAGGTTAAACATAGAAACATAATTACCTACTGAAATGAGGGAAGTAAATACATTTCCAAGTTTTCAGAGCATGCAATGGCAAAAGGGCTGCAAGCAACCCAAAACTCAGTTAGTGTGCTCTCCTCCAAATGAGGTGCTTAGACCGTTGCAACTGTGTAATCCAAATTATCTTTGATAATTATTGTGTGATAATGTTCTAAAATGCTTTACACAACAGAAACTGATTTATTAAATAGCATGCTTGGATAACTGTGCTATTAACATTTGTAGTATACCACACACTAACGCAAATAAAACGTTAATTCCATTGCTTCTCTTCTTTCCCAAAGTGAGGTAATAGTGTCTCTTCCTCACCTCGATTTGCAAACATTTTAATTCTGAAGTGCTTTGCTGCGTTGTATCCTCAACGAAGCTGGAAACTGAAAGGAGACCGAATCACAACTGATGGACGACCCAGTGCTATTCAAATAGCACCACCTTCCTTCATAGACAGTAAGAATACTCATGCAGCTCCTTAAAATGTTGTGATCTACTGATCATATTCAGATACACTGCTGCAGCACCCACGCAGTGACGGCTTAATAGCCAGCTACTTAGACGCTACTTCAGCACCTACATGCTGCTGCCGAGATTTATGGCCCATAATCAAGTCACTGAATGTTCCAAACAGACACTGTAACAAATGGATGCTTTGGTTAACAGTCTTTTCTTTTAAAAGTCTACATAAAAACATTTACTAATACATCTCAGTTCATGAAATGAAGCTAAGAATTAAGAAATATAAATTTTTCAACCATGCGAAGCCATATATTATCAGAGTGAAAAATAATAATAGTATAATCAACTTTCTATGAAGCACCTTTCATTAAAGAAATGCAGCTCAACAAAGAATTTACACGTAAAACAAGTGATAAACAGAAATAGAAAATAAATGTAAACTTGATAAGAATAGAACAATAGTGTGTTCTATAGTTGATATTTATAGGTAGTGTGTTCTATAGATTATATGTATAGGCAGTGTGTTATATAGATTATATCTATAGGTGGTGTGTTCAATAGATTATATGTATAGGCGGTGTGTTATATAGATTATATCTATAGGTAGTGTGTTCTATAGATTATATCTGTAGGTCGTGTGTTCTATAGATTATATCTGTAGGTAGTGTGTTCTATAGATTATATCTGTAGGTAGTGTGTTCTGTAGATTATATCTGTAGGTAGTGTGTTATATAGATTATATCTGTAGGTAGTGTGTTCTATAGATTATATCTGTAGGTGGTGTGTTCTGTAGATTATATCTATAGGTGGTGTGTTCTGTAGATTATATCTATAGGTGGTGTGTTCTGTAGATTATATCTAGTTCTATAGATTATATCTATAGGTAGTGTGTTCTATAGATTATATCTATAGGTAGTGTGTTCTATAGATTATATCTATAGGTGATGTGTTCTATAGATTATATCTGTAGGTCGTCTGTTCTGTAGATTATATCTGTAGGTCGTGTGTTCTATAGATTATATCTATAGGTGGTGTGTTCTATAGATTATATCTGTAGGTAGTGTGTTCTGTAGATTATATCTGTAGGTCGTGTGTTCTATAGATTATATCTAGTTCTATAGATTATATCTATAGGTGATGTGTTCTATAGATTATATCTGTAGGTCGTGTGTTCTATAGATTATATCTATAGGTGGTGTGTTCTATAGATTATATCTGTAGGTAGTGTGTTCTGTAGATTATATCTATAGGTGGTGTGTTCTGTAGATTATATCTATAGATGGTGTGTTCTGTAGATTATATCTAGTTCTATAGATTATATCTATAGGTGATGTGTTCTATAGATTATATCTGTAGGTCGTGTGTTCTATAGATTATATCTATAGGTGGTGTGTTCTATAGATTATATCTGTAGGTAGTGTGTTCTATAGCTGATATCTATAGGTAGTGTGTTCTATAGCTGATATCTTTAGGTAGTGTGTTCTATAGCTGATATCTATAGGTAATGTGTTGTATAGATTATATCTGTAGGTCGTGTGTTCTATAGCTGATATCTATAGGTAGTGTGTTCTATAGCTGATATCTTTAGGTAGTGTGTTCTATAGCTGATATCTATAGGTAATGTGTTGTATAGATTATATCCAGTTCTATAGATTATATCTATAGGTAGCGTGTTCTATAGATTATATCTATAGGTAGTGTGTTCTATGAATGAAAGAGTAACTCTTCTGATAGATGATCAGTCAAAGAGGAGTATATCTTTACAAATGTTGTGATTAGAGAAGTGAATTTTGAAAGGAAAGTGTCATTGTACACAAACAAAACTACAATATACTTATCGATTGAGACCCCAATAACAAAGTAGTAATGTAACTAAGAAAGGGTGACATTAAGCTCTACACTAATTATCATAAATGATCAGTCATAGGTTGACAAATGAGTTGGAAACACTTATTAGTAATTCTTAAAAGCAGTCCAACAATAGACTTAGTGTAAGAAAGCCAAATATACGTTATCTGGTCTGTAATGGTAAATACTAGTCCTACCAAATGTTTTCTGTGTTAATCTTCTTTTGCTATGTGCATTTGTTGTTAATCATGGGGTCCTCAGCTTTTATATGATATCACACTACCTGATATCTTTAGGTAGTGTGTTCTATAGATGATATCTATAGGTAGTGTGTTCTATAGATTATATCTATAGCGTGTTCTATAGATTATATCTATAGGTAGCGTGTTCTATAGCTGATATCTATAGGTAGCGTGTTCTATAGCTGATATCTATAGGTGGCGTGTTCTATAGCTGATATCTATAGGTGGTGTGTTCTATAGCTGGTATCTATAGGTGGTGTGTTCTATAGCTGGTATCTATAGGTGGTGTGTTCTATAGCTGATATCTATAGGTGGTGCTTATCTATCTGCCTATGTGATCATTTTTACCAGCATTCATGTGGCTTGAATGGAGGACTAAATATAAAATACACTGCCCGCTGCTGTGTTTCAGACTGAAGTGACACCTCGTGTATCTAATAGACAGGGTTAGCAGCTCCGCAACACCTCCAGAGTTACCTCCTGTAGTCTGACCACTGGGTTCCTGGGGATGGTCAGCCATGTGTGTGAACTATGAGTTACAGACTCTGGACTGGTTTGTTCCCAGAGGTTTCACTGACTGACCATCACTCTCAGCTCAGGCCTCCTCCTGAGGGCCTCCTCCACTGGTGAGTAACATTAGATGTGTGAATTGTATAAATTCATTAATATTCTGCCAGCCGGATGGAAAGCTTTGGTGGACCAGATGTGGCCTATGGGTGACAGTTGCTGGTTACTATTCTAATACAACAATGACTTTGGTTTCATCATGGAAAATATAGGATTTAGTAATTTATGAAGTTTGACCTACATAGGGACCAAACTTGTGACCCCTAACTAAGGAAATCTCTCTACAACTTTAAAGGAATGTTATCAAAAGAACCTCTTTTAAAACTGTGTGATACTATAGTTTAATGCACTATCGACAGATTAGTGTTGGCAAACTCCTGAAAATGAACCATCAGTGACCTAAACGTCGATGGCCAGACTGCCTTTGACCCATCTTCCTCCAGCAGTCCTGTCTCTGTGTGTTGTGGACAAGAAGGAAACTGTGGTTACAGGGAGGTAACCAAATGGTTTGAATCACTAATTCTCATTTAAACCAGTCATTCAAGGTCAGTGTGGATGCTCAAAAAGAAAGAGTTCTCCTCCAGGGTGAGATAGCAATGAATGAAAAAAGACAAATGTGTATTCAACATGTGAATTAATGAAAGGTCTTTACTATCGACCAAACATTTATTTTCATACATAGTTTTGTGTCCATGGCATCAAACACTTATAGTTGTGTAACAAAATGTATCCATGTCAACAGTCCTGCTTATTCTGGCACCACATTAATGCACTACTATTAATGCACTATTAGTCAAAAGGCCACATACAGGATGAAAGTCACCTGACTTTTTATTTTAATTTGATCATGTTAAACATCTGTCCAACCATAATTGGTATTGGGCGACTCATTCATTTGATTATTTAAGGTGACGTAAACTACCTGTCTTTAATATTAAAGTGACCAACAATGTAGTTAATGCTCCTTCAGGCAGACTAAACTGAACCTTTGCAAACATACGGCCAAATGCTGAACCCAAGGAGAGGTCACTCTTCACACTTGGCTTTGTTGCATTCGAGATAGCTACTTGAAACTCAGGGATGTTCCGTGTAGCGTTCTAAGGGCATAGGAGATCAAATACTTCAAACACAGGTACAACGCATTATACGGGTTCATCTCAGGGGAGCGTGTCGAATTGAAATTGTAAAACATATCAAAGCTGGAGGTGTAAGCCCAGCAGAACAAAGTTCAAACAGGAGTGGGAGCCTTGGGTCAGAGCCTGACACCTTTGAAATACAGCCTTAGACACAGCAGTGAGAACTTACATAACGCTGGATTATAAAGGCTGTGGTTGAGGTCAGGTAAATAATGGAATCTCTCCCTACCTTTAACCAAACACTTACCAGAGTGTGACAGGGTTAAAACATTACCTTACTTTGCCACATTCACCACACTGCTGCATTTACAGTGAACATGGCTTTGGATGTAAATCTGGAGCATCAGCAGTCGTTTTCGCAGACGATCTGACTAAAGTCTCATGGAGCTCCCATCTTACCTTCAAAACGTTTAGCAAGGAGTCCAAGCTTAGGAGCGATTTACAGAACGTCTCAGAGCAACTCTGAGCGAGGAGGCGACAGAAAGGCTTCCATCAGGGAAGAGATGTGGTTGGACTACTGCTGGGTATAATGCATTTATTTATGTGTGTGTGTGGGTGTGTATCTATGTGTGTGTGGGTGTGGGTGGGTGTGTGTGGGTGTGGGTGGGTGGGTGTGTATGTGGGTGTGTGTGTGTGTGTGTGTGTGTGTATGTGTGTATGTACGTGGGTGTGTGTGTGTATGTATGTACGTGGGTGTATGTGTGTGTGTGTGTGTGTGTGTGTGTGTGTGTATGTATGTACGTGGGTGTATGTGTGTGTGTGTGTATGTATGTACGTGGGTGTATGTGTGTGTGTGTGTATGTATGTACGTGGGTGTGTGTGTGTGTGTGTATGTATGTACGTGGGTGTGTGTGTGTGTGTGTATGTATGTACGTGGGTGTATGTGTGTATGTGTGTGTGTGTGTGTGTATGTATGTACGTGGGTGTATGTATGTGTGTGTGGATGTGTGTGTGTGGATGTATGTGTGTGTACGTGGGTGTGTGTGGATGTGTGTGTGTGGATGTATGTGTGTGTGTGTGGATGTGTGGATGTATGTATGTGTGTGTGTGGGTGGATGTATGTGTGTGTGTGTATGTATGTATGTACGTGGGTATGTATGTGTGTGTGTGTGTGGATGTATGTGTGTGTGTGGATGTATGTATGTGTGTGTGTGGATGTATGTATGTATGTGTGTGTGTGTGGATGTATGTATGTATGTGTGTGTGTGGATGTATGTATGTATGTGTGTGTGTGTGGATGTATGTACTGTATGTATGTGTGTGTGTGGATGTATGTATGTATGTATGCATGTGTGTACATGTGTATGTGTGTAATGAACATCAGTTGTTTAAATTAAAAATAAGTCTACAAAATGCTACAAAAGGCTTGTTCATTAACCTACTGACATGATGATTGTTGTTTTATTTATTTTCTTATGTTTATTTACCAGGCTGGTAATTCTTTTTTTTACTAAATCTGTTTAATATTAATGAGCATAACATCATTTTAAGAGGTTAAGAGGAAAATCCGGTCCCAGTGTTACAGAAGCTTGCTCCAGTGAGTTGTGTTAAAAGCAGTGGAATGCACTGCTGGATTTTTCCAGCTGCCAAATATCTTTGGAGTTGTGATCACTTTTATTTCTGGCTTCATATTTTTATTGTGTGGTGTGATGGGAGTACATCTTTAATTATCTTCACTGTAGTGTTTCATTAACTAGTGTTTCCTCCACTGAAGGTCTTCAGCCTTTTAGAAGTCTTCCTCGCTACTCCTGCCAGTTTCTCCACCTAAGGAGATCTCTGAGGAGCTGAGATGCTTTGTGAATTATTTTTCATCTACTCTTAACTTTAAGGGTAAATTCTTAGAAAACGCCACAGTTCTAAGAACTATCCTTGAATGTGGTGCTAGGAGCTCCTCTGTGTACTGAGAAGCTTCATGAATACTGCCCCAGGTCCAGTACTTGGTGGTGGGACATTAGATGCATTCAAACTGCCTGCAGGAATATAATTATGCTTTAGCATAATGCTTTGCACTGTAAAAAGTCTGAGTACAAGTTGTTCAAACTTCCATAAACTGGTTTAGTTTTGTTCCAAAAAAGCAAAGTGAGCTTTGAAAGCCAGAACCTCAGCAGTTGTCCAAGTAATGATTCACCCTGATGATCCATGCTGTCGACTGCACATGATAAATTATGGCTTTCTTGTATGAACATGATATCTGTTCATGCCAAGGGTGAGATGAGTCTGTGTGTTGGTACAGAGCAGGAGTCATCTTAACAGCTGGTTTTAAAATATGCAAACCAACACCTCGACAGTTCACCCATTAACATCATATCTTATTAGTTTGGCCTGGACCAAAACAGATTGTAAAAATGATAAAAGGGTTGCACCTGGAGCTATTTTATTTTGGGGATAAACAACAGCTTGGTCCAGTCACTGTGCAGATTTATTTAACAGTGATTTTAAGTTCTAAAATTCTTCCATTAGTTGTTTCCCTTAAAAAATACTTTCAATAAATAAATGAAATAAATTTCCTTTGCTTTGAATGACTTAAAATCAGCACGTCTGTACAAAGCCTGTTAATTGGAATATATTGATAGGAAATGTACATTCAATGTTACATTTCCAACTTTTTATAAAACCTAAAGCCTTTTACTGTTCGTTTTCCTTTTGGCAAACACTTTATCTTCCACCACTCAACAAGCACAGATGTTTGCTTTTGCTTTTGGCATGATGGCTGCTTGGAATTAAGCAATTAAAAATTGAGCTGGAAGGTAAAATAGCAATATCCCAACAAACTGTTCCATTGGTGCACATGTAGCATTAAGTTAGGGAGTCCTTTATGTCACAGCATGCTCTGACGATATGTAGAAGTTCAAATAGTGATCATTTCCCTGCAAGCTAAGTGCTGTGCTCTGCTGGTGTGCTGCTGGTAATTGATTTGGCAGCACTTCTAACCATCTGGGCTCGAGTCTCTTCAAACATAGTGGAAAAGACTTACTCTGCACTCACTCAGATCTGTTTGGACTGGATGGGTGAATGTACACGGCTGGTGGGCACAGAGTCAGGCTGAAGGCTGCATTTCTCAGAGGAGCCCTGATGGACTCTGGAAACACTCACTAAACAACCAGCAGTGGTTAGTTACAGTTACCTCTAGGATTACATGTTCTGCTACAGAAGAGATTTCAGAGTGCCACAGAGGTTGACTCTTGTCTTGTCTTTGTCAGAGGTTGACTCTTCTCTTTCTGAATTAATTTATAATCTGCAGGTCAGTAGAGGTGTTTCCCATTCACATGCACAGGCTCTGATGTACCATTACATCATACCGTTGCTCTAATATGTACTTTACTGAAGATGCACCCCAGACAGACATCCAGGGAACAGCCAGGGGCTACGAACTAAGAGAGAGTCCTTGGTTCTAGATGTCGGCTCATATTTGAGCAGCCAATGCAAGCTGGAAATGGCAGCAGGAAAGTGGAGGCTGTCTGCTCAATAAGAGTGACTGTCTTCTTGAATCTGCAGCGCCACACGCACTGTTTAGCCGCCTGGTTAAGGGAGGCCAGCCTGCCTGAATGAAAGGTAATCTCAGATATCACTTTCAATAGCCGAGGCAGTGGGTGTGATGTAGGGGGGCTGTATCTGGCCCTCTCAGTGGATTAGGACTGTGTTTTCCTCAGAGAAGCAGAGAAGAAATCAATCTCCAGGGAAAACCTCACTGTCTGTGTGTCTGAGCTACAGATAGATGGAGACAGACTAATGTCCACTGGTCCAAAATGTTTAACAGTCTATATGCTTTGCATACAGAAATGTCTGACTTTACTGTAAAGGAAAGCTGATGGGGTCATAGCTCTGCCCATTTCTATTCATTAGGGTAACACTGTAGTCACTGACATAAAAACTAACCACAGTAAAGGAATGTAAGAACATCTCATGTTATTGTCAAAAAAGGTTTATGGTCAAATTTATTTCATTATATATTAAATATATAAATTATATTTATAAATATCCATCCATCCATCCATCCTTCCTTCCTTATCTGGGGTTGGGTTGGCAGCAGACTAAGCAGCATGTCTCCATCCCAGGTCATCTTAGGGGATCTTGGGTCATTTCAAGGCTACAGAGACATATAATTCCTCCAATGTGTTCTGGGTCTAACAAAGAGTCAAGAAAACCTGAAAAGGGAGGCGCTCAGGAGGCATCAAACCAAACCACCTCAGCTAACTTATTTCAATGCAGAACTGATACCCTTAAACTAAACTCACCCCCAAACTAGAGGAAGCAATCCACCGCTCTCTGGCAGATGACCATGCCCACGTCTCATGGGGCTGCATACCACACCGGTGTGTCCTGACACAGCCAACAGAACCACATAATGTGCAAAGAGCAGAGATGCGATTCTGAGAACGTGGAGACTGCCAGTTATACAAACACAACACTCACTTTGGTTATAAAGGCTCGTATCATATTCCCACAGTACCCTTCACAGGATCACCCAGAAGGCCTGAGAGGGTAAAGAGCAGCAACGTTTTCTGGAATTAAAATAAGCTCATCTAGGATATAAAATGGACATTCAACATATTGTTTTTCAAATGTCTGAATTTAGCTGCATGCTATAATACCACATTTAACAAAGAGGGATATTAATAATAAACGTGCGATAGCATTTGTTTTCATCAAAAAGCAAGCCACATCCAAACAGGGCAGTATACTTCAGCATGTAGACAGTGACTCGACAATACAGCCTCCTTCTCAGGCTTTATCTGTAGCAGCAGCGTGGCCTCATTCTGGTCAAGGTCAACCAGCAGATGTAGTAGAGCCCCTCAGCTGTCCACCATCCAGGAAGTGAAGAACAAATTCACTGAAGCTGACTCATTAAGCAGCAGAAGAAAAAAAAAAGAAAAAGAGATGAGAGGAAGAAGGAGGAGGAGAATCAATCTTGCGTTTGCCGACTGCAGGCAGTCATGGATTCGCAGCCTTGTCTCTCATCTCCAGGTGACAGAGCAGAGTAATGACTGGTAATGCTTCACTGTGATTACCCAATGCCATTTTTCTCCTCACCCCATTCACACTCCGTGTTTTATCTGGGCACTATAGCAATGTGTGTGTGAGTGTAATCGAGTAAGCAAGCGAATGACCGAGTGAGGGAGTGAGACAGTAAAAGTGAGAGAAGAGTAAAGGAGGTAGAGACAGAGGAAGCTGTGCATTTTATTTCCTATGCAGAGTGTTAGTTACCTGCAAGACTAAAAAAAAAAAGAATAAATAAATAAAATAAAAATGTTATGTTTTTGTAGGATGCTGTCAGAAACCATGTGTTACTCATTATCCACTGGTGGCTAAATGGTGACAAATCCAGTCTCACTAGGAGTTACTTACTCAGCAGACTGAGATCAGATGAACAGGTTTGTCATGGCTACAAAGGCACATACACAAAACTACCAAAATATGTTTCCTTATTTGCACAAATGACACCAAAATAAAACACCAAAGACCTGTTTATGATCTGAATATTTAAAACTCTAAATATTCTTATGGCATCTAACCGATGGAAAAGTCTATAGAATAACAAAATAATTCTAATTTAGTAAATACCACGTCTTACTAATGGTTAAAAATACAAAAGGAGTAATAAGAAGATGAAACTAATGAGGTTGTTACAATTATAATATTGAATTACTGAGAAGGATCTGAGGCAGTTTTTACTCAGGCTGCTATAAGGAACACTGGACCCATCTATCATAGTTCACATGTTAAAGAAGTCTTCTTCACGGAGTCACTTTTTACAGCTACTTGTGGTTTATTTACGTCTAAACAATTTATAGTATGTCAGATATGCTCTGGACAAAATGACCACACCCTAGAGTCACTCAATACAACACGTTTCCATGGAAACCACACAAAATTGTTTCACAACAATTACAGCTGGACATACATATGGACATACTGACGACTACAGTATATCACTCCCATCTTTATGTCGGGGGTGATTCTATGATGACTCCAGAATGTCCTCCTCACTATAAAAAAAATCACAATTTTATGTAAAATAATGATATTTTTTACTGTATTTTACTTCTTCTTTTTTACCGTATACAAAAACATTATCTGTAAATAAATAAACAAACAAAAGTGTAATACCAATAATGACAAATGACATTCATGTCAAATTTTTCTTCTTAATTACATTTAAATATATGTAAAATTACAATAATGAACTGTAATTAAATATGTAGCTTGTATGTATGCATCACATACAACAGCAGTATCAGCCATCAGTCAGAATGTGGCCACTGCTCTGGGATCTGTTTCCTTACCTGCATCTCTATGGAGTTGATCTGATGCACAGCAGCACCACCATATGGCCCCTACAGCAGCCATCTTTCCATGGAGCTGGAGGAGAGGAGAAGGAGAGGCTGAAGCCTGAAGGCCTGCTGATCCTGGACCACCTCTCACTCTTCCTGATTCAATTAATCAAAGCCTGATTAGGCTAATGCTAACTCCCACAGGTAATGATGAATGGTGACTGGAGAAGCTGATCCAGGAACTCTGAATACTGTAAGTGTGTCTGTGGATGAATGTGGCTCACTGAGTAGGAGGCAGTGGTCACGGGGGCCGGAGGGGAGGATGATGAGACCAGGTTCATTTGTTACCATCTTTTAAGTCTTGTTCTATAACAAAAGGCATCGATGTAAAGTATGTGACATAGAAACATCAAATTAAAAAGAATAAAGACAATGAAGCAAAACATATATAGGCTATATACACATGCATATTATATATAATGGATTTGGTTAAAGTTCCACCAGGTTAACCACGTCATTATTTTTGGATTTTACACATATTTACTGACTGAGTAGCTCAAAAATGATTTAATTAAAAGCTTTATTTTTTCTAGATTGCCACTGCTGATATTTGTCTGAATAATAAGAATAAATAAAGTTCGGCCCTTCAACCCTGATCACAGCAGAAATTAAAATGAGCACATAAAGCAGAGTTAATACAAATCTTTAGGATTGTCTCCTAGAAATGATGTACAGCTAATTTCCAACAGCTAACATGTTTATGAAGGAGCTGTTAGAGCTCACTGATTATGTCAGAGACAATGTTTGACTCAGTTAAAGACTGAGTCACAAAAACTACGGTTCAAGTCCAGACTCTGGTTTGGATCAGATTAGGGCAACAAAAACACTTTAAATTGAATGATAGATGGATCTCACCATAACTAAAGACATTTTCAGTTGATTTTCGTCTTCTTTGACTTGGCTGCTAATTGCTAGGAGCTGCTTTTTTAAATCTCTCAGCTGTGGGTCACACACATAACACGTCGTCACTATGTCATTGTCCTGCCACCTTTTCCATTAACTCCTTTCATTTGGACAGTCATTTGGGATTGTTACTACTCTCACTGCTGGTTCAGAGACAGAGCAACAATGACCCCCATTTCGCCTTGCGAACATTTACACAGCAAAGCGCATTAAAGACACAAATAGTTCCTCCACAGGCTGTGAAAAAGGTGCTAAGGTCGCCATTGGTCAGTCTGAAAAGATGCAATGGATTCTGGGATGTTCGCCTCCACAAAACCAACATACTGTGAAACCGACATGTACCACATACTCAGTTTGAGGTCGTATGAATAGAACAACAGTGTGAAATCTCTAAAGGAGTGTTTTATGTAATTTATGACATGAATATACTGAATATATCAGCAGCATATAAACATGCCAGATGACAGACAGCAGGTTTATCACTAAAATATGATCGGATCTGCATATAACACAAGGTCAGTTGGGTATAAAGCACTCTATTTAATATAAGCCTGTACATATATGCCTCTGCATTAATATAAAATAAATCCTCTTGCTGCAACAAACAATATAGAGTCATTATAACCACTGCTAATTGATTTTAATGCATCAGTTACCTAAAAATAGGAAATTATGTGACAAAATAAATCTGATCTTCACATGCAGACTGAATGATGTTACTGTGATACAATAATATGATGTCTGCAGGGACATGACATCTCATTCATTGCACTGTCTGTCCAGAAAACAAAGTTGGCCAGATGTTTGGTCCCTCTGGGGCTGCAGAGCTGGACAATGAAGGGGATCCAAACGATCTCTGCCAAATGCAAAGGAAGACCCCCAACTCTGGGATCCATGCAGCAGCCTGCGACATTCTGGCTCCTCACATTGGCCGCCCTGCCAGATGGAGGGCTAATCACAGGAACAGCATGCAGCCCGAACCCCTGAGTTAGCCCTGCCTGTCTGGACACAATGCAGGATGCTAAGCTCTGTCTCTCACCATACCGGCCTGTCACACTGCTGTTTGCTGGCCCCATCTGTCTTCTTCATTCTCTGATTCTTTTCAGAAGTTTGCCTCACTACACACCCTGTTTCACTTTGTTGCTTATTGTAGAAAACAGTGGAGAGATCCACTGAGAAATTCTAGAATAACCAAGCGGACAGCGACCAAGAGGAACGATTTATGAATCTCTTTTATTCCGAGATGCAGACCCAGTTATGTTTTGTTGTCAGCTGCAGAGTACTCTCCAGAGAGGTGCAGTTGAAGGAGATAAGAGGGACTATTTGAGGTCGATGGTATTGAGCCTGGATTGCTGTCCCTGACGAGATTAGCTGGCAGAGAGAGACAGAGATGTTAGGTAAGCCACAATTTGAAAAGAATTGCAGTTTATAGATTATCTGTAACCTTGTTGTCCCCAGAAAGCCCCTCTTCCGAACACTTATCTGTCTGCGACACAATTCCATCATGATGAGATTGTATGTGTGCAGCTGTTCTGTAAATCACAGCGCATGCAGGTAGGAAGGTTTGGTGTACCTTAAGCAAGGAAATGACAAACCTTCATCTCATGGTCACTTTGAATAAAGATGTTAATAATAATAATTCAGACATGATTGAGGAAAGATGTGGCCATCACCACAAAATGGATAAAAAAAAATTACAGGAGGAGGAACTTTAAATAATGGCCACAATACAGGCAGAGAGGAGGTGGAAGAGGTCCCTTTCACTAAGGCTGTCTGTCCGTCTGTCCGTCTGTCTGTCTGTCTGTGCGTCAGTCCACTGGTTCATTCTGTCTGTCTGTCTGTCTGTAGAGGATATCTCCAAATGTTATTCATATATTTTAGTGAAATGTTGTGGAGGGTTGGGGATGATTTGAGTAGATTGTTTTCATTATTCATTATCCATAATAAATTTAGCAGTAAATAGTTTATTGGTTCCAGTGAAACAAATCATAAGTGTGTATTCAGCCACACTCAATGTGGGGCTAACAGAAAAGTAGGCCCATGCTCCGATAAGTATTTTTGTCTTATTATTTTAATGTTATATTCTTTATTATTTATCTATATTATGTTTATTCCTGGAATTGATTGTTACTTTTTGCTATTTAAAGTGAAATGTTTTAAATGTATTTATATTTACAATCTTACATTTACTGCCTCATCTTTCAAATT
Source organism: Chaunax sp. Z400 (assembly GCA_037577475.1). Lineage (NCBI taxonomy): Eukaryota > Metazoa > Chordata > Actinopteri > Lophiiformes > Chaunacidae > Chaunax > Chaunax sp. Z400. Next base: position 7,560,170 of record CM075200.1, read on the forward strand.
GTGCTAAAACTTGTTTCCTATGTAAATAATTCAGTTTTTCACATCAATAAATGTTTAACAATATTATTAATAAAGTCTTTGATGAACATTTATAAGAAGCTTTTACTGTGAAATGACCTCAAAGTTATTTAGTGATGCTCCAGTTTAATGACAGCAGTGGAGGTTCATTATTATTATGATTATTTATTATTATTATTATTATTATTATTATTATTAAATAAGAACATAAAGTCAAGTGGCAATTTCCATGGCTGAGAAATCATGGAGGGAAGTGTTCTGATGCCCAAATGTACAGCAGATACAAACACAGCCTGCTACAAAGACGTTTTTGGTCCCATTATTTCCCTGTTAATTGCATCTGTATGGACAATATATATTTTTATATAACTCACTGGTTTGGATTATATTGAGGCTTAAAGTTGTGCATAATTAATGTTGTGAATAACAGGTCAGCTGGATTTCACCTCACTAAACTCCACCTCTGAGACATTTTTGTTCTGTTGGTCCCTTTTAGAGAATTTTCATTCTAATATTAGACAAATAATAAGGTTTGCTGTGGAAATAGTTGTACTTAAAGACCAGAGCAGAGAGACACATGCTGGTGTTTCAATTTAACAACCAACCCTGTTAACCAGACAGACAGCTGCAGAAAGCTGGTGAGCTCTGGAGGAGAGAGCTGGGGGCAGAGCCCGGAGCTTCTGGACCAATAAACATCCAGAGTGAAACGGAGAGTTTAGTTTTGAAACTTTTGGGATTAAAGAATGGATTTATCTTCACACTCGCTTCTCAACTTCTGCAGCACTGAGCGTGGAGTTGCCAAAACCGACTGTAATGTACTGTAATTCGCTTTCGTTTGACTGCTGAGTGGAGCGGAAAGTATGAACGTACAGAAGAGATGGGAAAAAGAAAAGACACTGGAGGATAACCCAAAGAACTGAACTCTAAAGAAGGCTGAGTTCAGATAGAGGCTAAACCTCCACAGACCCAAACATCCCTCTGACTGCTGTAGCTCACTAAGCTACACGGAGCTATTCTGGCTGTTAGGGGTGAATAAAACAAATAAAAACAATCATCCCACATTCAAACTCATGCAAATAATGCACAATTCATCCTAGTTTGGATAGATATCATTTTTTTTTATCTTACTTCATAGGCAACTCATTCATTTAATTTTAGAGTAGTGTATTTTTCAGTATATCTATGAATTTATTACTATATTCAAACAATTATTTATATGTTTCTTTGGGATGACTGATGCATTAATTGGCCAGGCTGCTTCTCAGCCGACTCAGATGGAGATGGGTGGAGCATGAGGAAGTCAATGGAGACTTTCTTCAGAAAAATGAATCAGGCGCCATCTTTGAATGCAGAATCCAGCACTCGTTACTTCCATGACACCTTGACTTAGTTTGAATCGTTGTTCAGGTGGGTCCGTTTGAGGAATGTTTCCTGCAGAGCTGGATGAGATTTTCTGATCCCGTCATGATGCAGCAGCTGTTTCATAAGGTCCACAGAATCCTCCTCCTTTTCATAGATTTGGATTTGGAAACAGGTTGAGGTCAGCTGACCTTAACAAGGGCTGATTCAGTCTTATGCTTACATCAACCAGGTCTTCCAGAGAGCTGGGCAGCTGAATGTGTTTCTTCATGTTGTTTGCTGCTCTGTATTCTTCTTGAGTCTATGTATGAGAACCATTTAAAAGAGTTTAAACAAAAGAGAACATGGTTACTCAACCATTAGCCTCCATGTTGGCCCATCAGCAGCTTTTTCCTCAAGGTAAAAACGCTGGGTGTACATCCCAGCACGGAGCAGCTGGTCCTCTGGCTGACCCAGAAGTTAGACTATACCCTTCATCTGCAGAAGAGGAATACAGAGTCACATCAGGTTGTGTACATGTGTGTGAGGTAGCCGGCCTACCAGCTGATACTCAGAGGCAAACCAGAGGAGGTGGTCAGCGAGGTAGAGGAGGTCCAGGACGCAGCCGACTCCCCAAACATTGATGGCCTCGCTGAAGGGCGAGCCAAGGACAACCTCTGGAGTCCTGAGGAGGGAAGATGAGAACCAAAGATGAGAAATCTGTTGGACGAAGAGAACAACGTGGATCTTTAAAAGAAGGACATACTGTAAGTTCTCTTCAATTCACGGATGAGCTTTGATATCTTTATTTATATTTATTCATAATCAAGTTCTATTGAATTGGGATATGATGGCATGTCATCATATTTCGTCATATCACATGCAGACTTTTCGTAACCTAATACAACCCCATGCTGCGCAATGTGCCAGGAACCTTAATAAAGTGTTAAATCTAGCAGTGACTTCTGTAAGACGGGCTATTACTCACCTCCTGTTCCGTTAATTATTCCAGTCCATCATCCATTCTTGCCATTTAAAAGCTTGTCGGTGTGGAGAATGACTCGAGAGGAAATCTGTGTGGCTTACATCAAATATTGTACGTCTCTCAACGGATAAACGCTCTCTCCTCTTAGCTTATAGCATGTATCCTGACATTGACCACAAAGCACCTTCAAAAAGTCTTTTAAATGCAGATTGTCGAGTCAAGTCTTGTCATGGTCGGTGGCAGTGGTGTAATGGACACTGGCAGGCCGGCCCACCTCCTCTGCAAGGAGCATGTTTGATGGATACTCATTAATTACCCCAAGCAGGGCGGCCATCCGCAGCCCTCTGGTTGGCCTGCCCATCACCTGCCTGGTTAAAGTTAGGAATCATTCAGTGCTGCGAATGTTCTGTAATTGCATGTGTCCTCATCAAGGAGAGAATAGCAGCCTGTGTCAGACTCTGTCTGGCTCTTTTGTCAACACAGTGAAAAGAAAAATGAACAAGGAGCACAAGGTGAGGTGAGGCACAGCTGCGGTAATAAAATGTAAGCATCAAAGAAAGAAAGAGAGAACATTCACACGAACGAACGAGTAACGCAAATAAACCATCACATTTAGTTTCTAGTAAAAAAGCTAAAAAAACAAAAAATATACAAGATATAATATATATCTTGCTGCTGCTCTGGACAGATGTCCTTCGATCTCAATCTCCCGCCAAAGACTTTCTTTCAAACATACTAATTATCACATATCATTTGATGTAATAAACATTCTTATTTACTTCAACCACTAGTCTCTCCTGATTGAAATGGGTGACAAAGAATTAAACTTGTAACTAAATATGTTAATTCAGAATCAGAAAAGAAAAGAAGAAGAAGAAGATAAGAAGAACATAAATCTATGGTTCTAATCTATAAATCTATTAGATAACATAAATCTATGGGTCTCCTCTATAAATCTAAGTCAACATAAATATTTTGACACCTATATCTTATTTATAAAGAAACAAATCTAGGATAGACATGTAGATCTGCCTCATAATTAAATCAACCCTTAATATTATTAATTTCACATATCCTGCTATGTCAAAATGTTTCCCTGGTGAACTGACTTGGCTTATTAATGGGACATTTACATTAATTTACATTAAGTCACCCTTAACGCTTTTCATTTCACCTGTCCGTTCCCTACTGTGACAAGCAGAATGTCTGTTCAGACGTCTTTTCCAAAGGGAAACGCTGTAAGTCTGTGTGCTCTACTGTGGCCTGTATTAGAAAGCCTCTATAGCTTGTTTTATGTGGCTAAATAATGTTTTGAATGAACTGCTGCTGTGTTTCTGATCTATTGTGTTCAGAGGTTCTCTGTGGGCATGAAGTATTCGTGGCCTAAATTAAATTTAAAATCACGGTCATTGTCATAGTCTCTGGATGATACCGCACTTGTGCAAATTGTATTTGGTGATGCTCATTTTGCGTCTTCCCAGTGGATCCAAACTGGTTCCTGTGCTGGATCAAATGTTCGGTTAAGTTTTGACAATACAGCCATTCTTATCCAAGTCAGCTGAGGACCAGAAGGAACTAGTCTAGAGGTGAAATACTGAAGAAAAACAAAGTCTCCAAAAAGAAGACTAAATAACCAAACTGTAACATAGCGTTTGATAATCATGTATCTGGACCTAAGCCTCCTGCTGTTGTAAAGGATCTGTTTCCTGTGATCACATGACATGATGCATGGATAATCTGAATATTCTGTAGGGTGTAGTTCATAACACCTAACTATTATTTTCAAATATTTTAGCGTGTGCATGTTTCAGATTGCAGAGAAGAGAATCTGTGGAGTTTCTCCTTACCTGTGTTCAACCCACGGTTTTATTTTTAGCATGTTAATATTCCTGTAGTCTGGACTTTGGTGCCACCGCGAGTGATACCAGTGAGCCAGTATGGACATTAAGATTTGTGTTATTTTCACATATGCTTTTGTATCAAATCTAAATAAATCTACTGGGTTAAGAGCTTTGCTTACGGGTTATTCAACATTTATTTTCTCCACCCATACAGTTCTAATATGTGTGATGGAGATCAATAGATGAGATACAAAATCAGGTTTTTAGTATCAATACTATAGGATGCCAAAAAAAAATCACTAAAATATTGACATTAATGCTCATTTAATCTAAATGTATGTTCACATGTCTAAAATAAATCATGTTACTAATGAATGAATGACATGCTTTCTCTTTCAGAAGGTTAAACAAAGGACATTGAGCTGGATTCTTTCTGCAGACAGCATTTAGTTCACTGACGTAAAAAGACTTCAGCTCACCCACAGTGACATTGTGAACTGTGCCTCTGCAGCCATGACCTGCTTTTCCACTGTAATGGTACTGCATTACAGCCAGTTCCAGCTTACTGATTCTTCAGATTGAGCCCTTTGCAGTTCAAACAGGTGTGACATTCAGACAAGCTGTTCTCCTTTGTCCTTGGCAACAAATCGAGATCTCCCAAAATCTAATGTTCTGTAGCGACTGATGCTTGAATAGGCAACGGCTGACATCCACTCTCTCAAGACGAATGAATAAAGTATTTTACATTTCCCTAAACATTAGATCCATAAGCAACATCCAACAAACACAACACACTGAGTTCTGAGTTATTTACCCAATGGAAAATTATATCCTATTACAGACAGATTACATTTTTCTGTTTTTTTTCTTCTTTACATTGCAGAGGTAGTGCTGTGATGATGCATGTCACAGGGACTGTGACAAGTAAATGCAGATCCATTTTCACTAGATTTGATGCATGTAACAAGATTTACTGTGAAAACCGAGGTTTAAGATGAAGCCGATTCTAGCCCTGATGCTCAGATACACCAAACCATTTCAAACCTGTCAATAATCCTTTATAATAATTACAAATCAGTCTTTTGTCATGATGATTCAGGATGAAAGGGAAGACAAACTGTTGATGATGGCTCTGTTTCATGGAGATGTGAGGAAAAATGTCTTTATTCATTTTTAAAGGTTCAGTGTGTAAGATTTAGGGACATCTACTGGTGAGCTTGTAAATTATGACCAACTTGACACCCCTTGTCTCATCCTCCCTTCAGTGACCACCAAAACTCATCAGGTCCTTTCTGGAGCCTGTTTGGTTTGTCTATTCTGGGTACCATAGAAACATAATCTAAAAGGCTCATTCTGAGGTAACAAAAACACAACAATTATCATTTTCAGGTGATTTTACACCAATGAAATTATGAATGTTATGATCCAGTTCTACCTTTACATCCCACAAAATGGTCCATTAAATGAAAATAATCAGAAAGATTTTAATGTCAGTTTTGGTGGGAAGATGTTGCAACTTTGTCTTATAAAAATTATGTCAATATACAGCAATTTGTGACGTGTTGGGAAAACATGTTCTGTCTCAGAATCTCTGCAGCTTTCAGTCACAGCTCTAATCAGCATTGAGCAAACCCCATTGGTGGTGGAGATGGTTCAGTTGTCATCAGTCCTGCACTGATGGCAGCCACACGACATCACTGAAAGCTCTAGTAGAAACATAGCAAGAAGATTTTTTTTCTCATATTAGCTTCTATTACGATTTCCTAATCAGTCTGAATAAGGCCATAAGTTGTTGAATTCATATATGATGATGTCCACAGGGAAGCATGGATGAAATGGATGATATTGGTCCTCAGAGTCACCAATGCTTAACACTGACACTGATGAAGACGTCCAACTGTCTCACCCAGCTAGTGGCTCAAGCACCAGCAAAGGAAGCAGACAGATTAACTCACGTCCCATGTATACAGGTATAGACAGAGGCTATAGACGGGGTACAGGCAGAGGCTATAGACGGGGTACAGGCAGAGGCTATAGACGGGGTACAGGCAGAGGCTATAGACGGGGTACAGGCAGAGGCTATAGGCGGGGTACAGGCAGAGGCTATAGGCGGGGTACAGGCAGAGGCTATAGGCGGGGTACAGGCAGAGGCTATAGGCGGGGTACAGGCAGGGGCTATAGGCGGGGTACAGGCAGGGGCTATAGGCGGGGTACAGGCAGGGGCTATAGGCGGGGTACAGGCAGGGGCTATAGGCGGGGTACAGGCAGGGGCTATAGGCGGGGTACAGGCGGGGTCTATAGGCGGGGTCTATAGGCGGGGTCTATAGGCGGGGGCTATAGGCGGGGTCTATAGGCGGGGGCTATAGGCGGGGTCTATAGGCGGGGGCTATAGGCGGGGGCTATAGGCAGGGGCTATAGGCAGGCTATAGGCAGGGGCTATAGGCAGGGTATAGGCAGGGCTATAGGCAGGGTATAGGCAGGGGCTATAGGCAGGGTATAGGCAGGGCTATAGGCAGGGTATAGGCAGGGGCTATAGGCAGGGGGTATAGGCAGGAGCTATAGGCAGGGGGTAGGCAGGAGCTATAGGCAGGGTATAGGCAGGGGGTATAGGCAGGGGCTATAGGCAGGGGCTATAGGCAGGGGCTATAGGCAGGGGCTATAGGCAGGGGCTATAGGCAGGGGCTATAGGCAGGGGCTATAGGCAGGGGCTATAGGCAGGGGCTATAGGCAGGGGCTATAGGCAGGGGCTATAGGCAGGGGCTATAGGCAGGGGGTATAGGCGGTATAGGCAGGGTATAGGCAGGGGATATAGGCGGTATAGGCAGGGTATAGGCAGGGGATATAGGCGGTATAGGCAGGGTATAGGCAGGGGATATAGGCGGTATAGGCAGGGTATAGGCAGGGGATATAGGCGGTATAGGCAGGGTATAGGCAGGGGATATAGGCGGTATAGGCAGGGTATAGGCAGGGGATATAGGCGGTATAGGCAGGGTATAGGCAGGGGATATAGGCGGTATAGGCAGGGTATAGGCAGGGGATATAGGCGGTATAGGCAGGGTATAGGCAGGGGATATAGGCGGTATAGGCAGGGTATAGGCAGGGGATATAGGCGGTATAGGCAGGGTATAGGCAGGGGATATAGGCGGTATAGGCAGGGTATAGGCAGGGGATATAGGCGGTATAGGCAGGGGATATAGGCGGTATAGGCAGGGTATAGGCAGGGGATATAGGCGGTATAGGCAGGGTATAGGCAGGGGATATAGGCGGTATAGGCAGGGTATAGGCAGGGGATATAGGCAGGTGTCAGGTCCAAACACCCAACATGCTTTAGCTGAAGCCTCCTCCCATTTTTGTTTTTGTCGTTTCCTTTTAGTTCTTCCTAAAGTTTCTTTTGAATTTTGGTCAACAAAAGTTTACATGCTTCAACCTGTAATTCTCCCGTGAACCCATGTTGTTTTTGCCATTTTTGTAAATAATCTGCTGATCCTGGCGAACATTGTCTCATAAATTTTACATCTCCGGTCTCCTCGGTTGAGGATTTACCACAACAGTTTCCCATAATATTTACTTAAATCCCTAACTTGTCACCAAGGAATACCTCTTGGGTCACTTTAGTACTCAGGAGAACCCTACTTCAGCCGTTAATGGTCGTTTGTTTACACCGTTAGGTTTCAAACCATCCGCTGATTCAGATCCTCTTTTTCCTTCAGTGTTTTAGACCTCAATGACTTACGGCACTCACACTTCTTTCACACACATACAACATATTCAGTACTCTGCTTTAGCTTGTGGTCTTCAGCGCCACTATTCTTTCAGGTATTTCAGCATACCAATGCTATCTTAATGACGTATAAACATATACTCATTCAGGTATTTCAGCATACCAATGCTATCAGGTATTTCAGCATACCAATGCTATCTTAATGACGTATAAACATATACTCACTCTATCCTTGCCGCCCCGTCTCCAATAGTGCCCTTTGGATCTCTTCAATACAGCTCTGGCAGTCGGAGGAAAAGCGCTAATGACCGGCCGAATGGAGAATCCACCCCTTCGGACTTTTCTTCAGGACGCCTATGCAGTCCTGGCCGTCGCGACGGGCTACGGTCCGTTGTCCTCCTTCTGTCAGCGACTGGGTATGTTGAGATCCGGGTCACGGCACCAAGAAAATGTCAGGTCCAAACACCCAACTAGCCTCTGAGCGGTCGGCAAGTGAAAGAAAACAACAACAACAAGGTTCTCCTGAACTTTGCATGCAAAGGGAAGTCCGGTCAGATGTGTAGTTAGCACTCTGCTCCACGGAATCTTCGTCGATTTCCCTTTGCACAGCTCTTTTATTCTTTACACACAAACAGATTACAAAATACGTGATCGTATAGTCATTGGCTAAACACAAGTAGAAATCAGTTACTAGGCGGAGTGTAAAAAGGATATGTGGGTGTGATTCTTTTATGCAATCTTATTAGGCCAGGTGTCTGTTATTCGGCTCATCTTCTTCACCCTTGTTTATGAACTTTCTGTTCCTTGCGATAGTCTCACAAACATATCACAAGATTATTCCTCCACAAGGACCTTGAACACTCCTCTGCAACCCTTTAATCGCTGGCGCTTCTGACGCAGAAGAGTGTTCGTGCTTTAGTCAGACAACATATGAATATATACAAAATGATAACATGTATGTACAGTTTCTTTTTCCAACATTTCCCTCCTGTTTATCATTTTATATCATACTGTCGAACATCAGTTACTTATCCTCTACTCATGGTTTCGATAAGAACATCATTATAGTATGTGGATAATATGACAAACGTTACATTCTTTATTCAATAGCATCACACGGTTCTGGTCCGATATATTGGTCCTCAGTTTGGGGGACCGTGTGGTAAGCAGTCATCAGTAGTTCATGCTGTAGGAAAGAAGCACTTACAGCTTTGGTAACCATGGAACGGATGCAGGGTACAATACAGGTAATGGCAACACATAATATGGATAAAGCCACTATCACTGGCATTAAAGTTTTTAAAAGAACTTGCCACCAGGTGCCCTCCCAGAGCCAACTCGTCCAGGATGTGGGTTTGGCACCGGGGGTTTTGGTTTGGACATATTTCTGTAAATCAGTGAGATTTAACAATGCATGATAAATTATGCCATCGGTCCCAGTTTCGTCCGGGATATATGTACAACATGTGTCTCCAATTATCTTACATACGCCTCCCTGTGGGGCAGTAAGTAAATCCAGTGTTATTCTATTTTGTATTACCATTTTCCTTACAGCGGATATCTCTGAGGTCACTCCATCTCCCAGTTGTTTTGTGTCATTAATTAGACGAAGTAGACTAAACCTGTTTATTTCCACATGGTCTCTGATTTCACCGAGACCAACCCAAGGAAAAAGGGATTGACCAAATTTAGCACCACCCCCCCAGATACGAAATTCCCAGGGGACCCCTGTGTCAGATGTTAATCCACTAATTGTGGTGTACGGAGGTACATCTCTTTTAGTTCTTCCCGGTTGGGAAGGGTGGGCAGCCCCCTTTGTCATAAAGAAGGAATGGTCTGATAATGCCGCCACAGTGCAAAGGCCTCCCCACCCAGGTGGTAAAAAGGGATAGGCCTTATGACCACAAATAAAATACCAGTCAGATAACACTCGTGTACCTTCAGGAGATGGAGCGATGCCGGAACAACCAATGGTTTTGTTAAGTGGGTTTGGTGTTGGTGGTGCAATTCGCCAAGATGTATTCTTTGCACAGGCATGGTTGTACCAGGTTACATTCCTGGTACAGTTTACATCTTTTGCACATAGTTGACATCGAGTTGCATTTCTTTTCGGACAGAAAGACATTGTCAAGTTACAAAGAGCAATAGGAACTGATCCTAGTTGCTGAGATCCGTTTCCCAATACACACCTAGGGAAGAAATTCTGACCTAAATGATGGGTGAAAATGACATTGGGTAACGCCATAGGGCCCCTCCCTTGGGGCCAGGTGAGTAGGTCTTTTTCACCTGAACAGTTCACATTTGTTATCATTTCACCTGCTTTTGACATGTTCAGTGGGACAGAAAAGTTAGCCTGCTTCCAAGCTTTATTCACACCAGGATAAGTTGAAAGACCAATCAGACACAGGGTTTTCCTGTTAGTCACATTGTAAGGCCATAGTCCATTGTTCGTTGATGACGATGGCATGTGGGAACAAGCATAACAGTTTGTCAGGTTTCCCTCATGAGCTGTATGATTCATTAATTGCCACCAAGTGTTTGTGGCATAACTATGTGGAATGTCTCGAGCCAACTGTCTCTTTTCCACTTCTCTAGTACTCACGTCCTGTAGCAGCCACCAGATGGCGCCACCTGCCATGAGAATTATTACCACAGCCACAGCACAGCACCATTCACTGCACCGACGGCAACGGCGCCTCCGCCGTTGTTCCTCAGTCAGCTCAGGCATTGCTGCTCCGCTGCAGGCCCACCGGATTCTAAAAAGCAAGGATCTTTTCTCCCAAGGGAGACTCTTCACATACGTTGAGGTGAACCGTCACTATAAGACGACCCCCCTGTGTAGCACGACTTCCCCTTACTCGACTGGCACGACCTGCAGTTTACAGTGGCTGAGGTGAATCCACGTCGTTCTCTCTGCGATTTTTACAGCTGTTGGCGTCGTTAGCAGCACCTGGAACGGTCCCTCCCACCGAGGACAGGACCACACCTTTCTCTGGATGACCTTGATGAACACCCAATCCCCTGGTTGCAGATTTGGCTTCTCCTGTGGGGACGAATCAGAATCATGCGGCAGTAAATGTGTTCGGGCAATTTCTTTAATCTTTAAAGTTTGTTTCATGTATTCTGCTAGTGTGGTCTCAGTGTGAGATTTCTCTATGTCCTGGGAAAATGCTGGCAACCTAAATGCTCTTCCATTTATGATCTCAAATGGAGACAGCCCGTTTCCTGATGGCATTATTCTCATGTAGAGCTTTACTAAATCCAAACACTCTGGCCATGGTCTTTTTGTTTCCTCCATGCATTTTTTCAATCTGTTTTTTACAGTACCGTTAGTTCTTTCCACTAGCCCTGCTGATTGAGGGTGGTACGCACAGTGGTTTTTTAATGTGATCCCCAAATGTTCTGCCATTAGCTTGACCACTGTGTTCACGAAGTGTGATCCGTTATCACTATAAATAGTGCATGGAATGCCATGGTTCGGAACAATGGTTTTACATATGGCTTTGGCAACAGTGATGGCATCAGCCTTGGCTGACGGCACAATTTCTACCCATTTGGAAAATGCACAGATTAAAACCAAACAGTATTGATATGGTCCACTTTTGTTTAATTCGATGAAATCCATATGTAGGACCTGAAAGGGATATTCCGGTGTAGGGAAATGGCCTCTCTTTGGCCGCATATTCCCTTGTGAGTTATGTTTAACACAGATTGCACATGCTCTGCAAAAAATTTTTGAGTAAGAATTGAAGCCATAGACAGTAAACTGTCTTTGTACCAGATCAACCATCCCTCCTGTTGAGACATGGCATTGCCCATGGCTCAATATTGCTGCTGCCTTAAAAAGACTTCTTGGAAGGATATTTTTCCCTTCCACACTATAGATACCATTTGTCTGTAATGTTGCTCCTTTTGTAATCCACATTTGCTGTTCTGAAACTGGTGCATTGTTTTGCATATCTCGTAAGATTTCAGTATTTATCTCCATGGTTTGTTCTGTGTTAGCATATATGTGTGATGTGCCGAATTCGCCTTGTGCGGCTCTCTTTGCAGTTTCATCCGCAAATCTGTTTCCTGTGGATACAACATCAGTGCTTTTTTGATGTGCTGCACACTTACATATAGCTAACGTCTTTGGTAGTATTACTGCAGCTAGGAGGTCTTTTAATAGTTTAGCATGGGTGACGGGTTTTCCCGTTGACGTCACCATACCTCGACGTTCCCATTGCGAGGCAAAATGGAACAAGGTTGAGAATGCATATTGGCTATCTGTGTAAATTGTAACACTTTTACCTTCACTTAATAAGCATGCTCTTGTTAAAGCTATTATTTCAGCGGCTTGTGCTGATAGTTTTGAGCTGATTTGTTTAGCTTCTACCACCACATTTGGTAACTGTACTACGGAATATCTAGTTAGATTTTTTCCATATTGGTTTTTAGAACAAGATCCATCTACAAATAGTGTGTTCCCTTCTGTCAAGGGTACGTCTTTCAGATCAGTTCTGGGTAATAATTGTTCTTCGGTTTTGCTTTTGCAACAATGTGGTGCTCCCTCCTCTGGTGTAGGGAGCAGTGTAGCCGGGTTTAAAGTGGTACATCTTTTCACAGTTAGGTGTGGTTGTGACAACAGTAGTGCTGTATATGACAGTTGTCTTGCTGGTGTGAGAAAACTCATTTTTGCTTGTAGCAGCAGTACATCTACTTCATGAGGAACTAGTAATGTGAGGGGGTGGAATAACACCACCTCCGCTGAGGTTTGTACTGCTAAAGCAGCTGCACACACGGCTTGCACACATGGAGGCAGTGAACTTGCTACTGGGTCTAGTTTCTTAGAGTAGTAGCCTATTGGCCTAAGTTTCCCTCCATGTGGTTGCAACAACACGGATGTCATAAACCCTTTCCTGCAATCCACGGTCTGCGTAAATGGTTTGCTGTAATCAGGAAGTGCTAACACAGTTGATTGTTGTAACTCGATTTTTAGCTGTTTGAACGCGTATTCTGCTTCCATGTTCCACAGGACTTTATCTGTCATAGCCATGGGTGTGTCATAGATAAGGGTTAGTAGTGGCTGTGTTTTCTCGGCATAGAAAGGTATCCATGCTCGACAATAGTTACATAACCCCAAAAACGCCATCATTTGTTTTTTTGTTCTGTGGTTTAGGTGCATTAGTTATAGCTTCCTTCCGGCCATCATGCAGCTGTCGGCCTTTATTGCTAAGCAAATGACCTAGGTATTTCACTTCCGTTTTTACCCACTGTAGTTTAGTTTTGTTAACTTTGTTCCCTGTCTTCTCTAAATGCTGTAGCAGTGCCAGTGAATCTGTTTTACACGTTTGCTTATCTGGAGACGCCATGAGGATGTCATCCACATAAATCAGGATTTGACTTTTGCCTGGGGGTGTGAATGTAGATAGACATGCAGTTATTGCTTGGGTGTATATTGTTGGGCTGTCACAATACCCCTGTGGTAACCGCGTGAATGTGTATGCTTTACCTTCAAACGTAAATGCAAACCAGTACTGTGAATCTTTATGTACTGGGATCGAAAAGAATGCATTACTTAAATCTATAATGCTAAAAAACATGCTGTCTGGGTTTAGTGCGTTCAGTAACGTATGTGGATCAGGCACGAATGGTGCCCTTGACTCCACGGCGTTATTTATTTCCCGCAGGTCTTGGACCAACCGCCAATTTGTTCCATCGGCCTTTTTAACAGGAAATATAGGTGTTTTACATGGTGAATCCGGACACTCTCGGATTACTCCTGCTTCGAGTAAGGCTGTGATAACTGGTTTTATACCCTGTATTGCATCTGGTTTAAGTGGGTATTGCCGTACTCGTGGCTTGTAATCTGATTTTGGTTTGATAATGACTGGAGTAGCCGTAGTAAGCAGTCCTACGTCTGTGGGACCTGTTGTCCACAGGTTCTTTGAAATTTGCTGTAAATCATCTTCATCTTCATTGGTCAAAAGAATCTCAGTGGCCTGATATCACCCTTTTAGCTCATGTATCCCAGGAGTTGCAGTTACTGTTTCCCCAAATGCTTTCCTGTACATTTTATTTGTAGGGCTATACTGCCAACCCTGTCCATCTTCAGCTTCATAATCTGTTGCGGCGGACGCTCGGTTCACAATTTGCCCTAGATCCTGCCATTGCATATCTGCTGTTTTGGCTAGAGACACGTGTGGAGTCCACATAAAAAAGAACTTACGATCTTTTAACTTTGCGTCCGTCACTGCTATGCTCTTTTTATCTGTGTATATGTATGGTAATCTTACGTCAGCGTCTCCTGAATTTAGGAAGCGTTTCACGTAAGGATCGTCCAGAGTTTTTACCAGATTCATGGTGATGTGTAACTGATCATTTCCCATCCTGTCATCTGGTGTTGCTAACACGGATGTGACCTCCTTTTGCAGCTGGCAAACTACCTCCCCCTGTTTTATATCTAAAGAACAGAAAAACGCCATTCCTGTATAATTATATATTTCACCCGTGGTATCATCTATGTGCATGGCTCGCATTCCAGTCCGTGTTGGAACTATGCCTATGGCGAATTCTGCCATTAAATCTCGTCCTAATAAATTTACTGGGCATTCTGGTGCTATGACGACGGATGCTTTCACTCTTTGCTGTGTCTCAGGGTCAGTTATGTGTAGTGGTTTAGACATACGGTTTTTTGATACACCACCATTTGCAGATTTAACCCAGATGCATCCGTTAGATGCTTCTAACCCTGGCACTTTGATGTTTAACACGGTTCTACAAGCTCCAGAATCACACAAAAATGTTACTTCTTTCCCATTTACTTGCAATGTGATTTGTGGTTTTTCTTCCATATCCCCATATAAAGCCAAACTAGAATACATATCCACCATCTGTAGATCAGCATCTGCTGTTGGCTTAAATGGATTTTTATCATCATGTCATCTCCCCGAGTTATGTGCCTCACGCCTGTTTTGATCGTGTTCATCACCTGCTGGTCGCCTATCATAACCCCTTGGATTCCTACAGTCCCGGGAAAAATGTCCTTTTTTTCCACAATTCCAACATTCTTCATCCTGTCTGTTTCTAGGAGTATAAACCCCTCTCCCTTGGCCTCTTCCTCGGCCTCTACCTCTCCAATTTCCCCCTCTTCCTGTCCCCTGTCCCTGCCAGAACACTTCACTGTCCTCTCCTGTATCATCTACCCAATAGACTGCAGCGGGCCCTGTCCCCCTCCCTGCTTTGCGTTTAGTTTCTGTGTGTGCCCATGCATGTCGGGCCCAATGCATCATCTGTGGTGTGCTTTGTGTGGGAAGCTCAATGTTATGCTTTGTGATCCAAGTTCTCAAGGATGGCAGAAAACCTTGAAGGATAGCATGTTTTAATTGCTGCTGATAAGCTCCCTGCGGTGCGACGTCATATGGAATGCCGGAATTGGCTTTGAACGCTTGTTCTAAACGCACTGCAAAATCATCTGGTGATTCGTCTGGTTTTTGTTTAAGAATATTTATTTTCCCATAATCTGCTGCTGGACGGTACGCCTCCCTCACACGATTCATCAGACCCTCCCATTGTTGTGCATATTCTCCCGTTAACACCCCATTTTCTGGAAACGGAAGGATTCGTCCAGCTGCAGTTCTCCCAGTATAATTCCCTCTTACTCGTCCCCATCTCCTTTTGAGAGCCTGCTGTAAAGCTTCCCCTGCTTCCTGACCGTTTAGACGATAAGACTGTAAAATTTCCCCCATCATGTTTACCCATTCTTCCACATCATCCTCTGGTGGTGGCATGCCTTCTGTGGCAGATTTGGCTTCTGCCAGTGTCCATGGTCTAAATACATACATGACAGCCCCCGGGTTTTCCCCTGCTGGGTCTGGAACAGCTATCATTGGAGCCTGAATTACTGTATTGTCTGTCCCAGAATAACCTGGACTATATGGTGTTTTTGGTTTTATTTTTTCTCTGTCCCTTAACTCGTATGAGTGCGTGGTGGAAGCATTTGCCTCCCAATCATCTAAATCTGCTAATTTTGGATACAGATTTGGTGGGGAGACGTTTGGTGAGAAAGGATTAGTCGTTTTGTAAGGTGGAGGTTGTAATGGTTGGGGGTTTACAAGTTTAGCCGCTCCCTCCACCTCCTCGCCCTCTGTTGGTAATTGATTTTGACGTTTTCGCATTACTACGTCCTCTTCCTTTTTGTTAAGTAGAGCTAGGTTATCTGTTGTTTGTTTATTCTTATTAGCTTCATTCCTTCGTTTACATGCTTGCCCTAGCCATGCTTTAGCTGAAGCCTCCTCCCATTTTTGTTTTTGTCGTTTCTTTTTAGTTCTTCCTAAAGGTTTCTTTTGAATTTTGGTCAACAAAAGTTTACATGCTTCAACCTGTAATTCTCCCGTGAACCCATGTTGTTTTTGCCATTTTTGTAAATAATCTGCTGATCCTGGCGAACATTGTCTCATAAATTTTACATCTCCGGTCTCCTCGGTTGAGGATTTACCACAACAGTTTCCCATAATATTTACTTAAATCCGTAACTTGTCACCAAGGAATACCTCTTGGGTCACTTTAGTACTCAGGAGAACCCTACTTCAGCCGTTAATGGTCGTTTGTTTACACCGTTAGGTTTCAAACCATCCGCTGATTCAGATCCTCTTTTTCCTTCAGTGTTTTAGACCTCAATGACTTACGGCACTCACACTTCTTTCACACACATACAACATATTCAGTACTCTGCTTTAGCTTGTGGTCTTCAGCGCCACTATTCTTTCAGGTATTTCAGCATACCAATGCTATCTTAATGACGTATAAACATATACTCATTCAGGTATTTCAGCATACCAATGCTATCAGGTATTTCAGCATACCAATGCTATCTTAATGACGTATAAACATATACTCACTCTATCCTTGCCGCCCCGTCTCCAATAGTGCCCTTTGGATCTCTTCAATCCAGCTCTGGCAGTCGGAGGAAAAGCGCTAATGACCGGCCGAATGGAGAATCCACCCCTTCGGACTTTTCTTCAGGACGCCTATGCAGTCCTGGCCGTCGCGACGGGCTACGGTCCGTTGTCCTCCTTCTGTCAGCGACTGGGTATGTTGAGATCCGGGTCACGGCACCAAAAAAATGTCAGGTCCAAACACCCAACTAGCCTCTGAGCGGTCGGCAAGTGAAAGAAAACAACAACAACAAGGTTCTCCTGAACTTTGCATGCAAAGGGAAGTCCGGTCAGATGTGTAGTTAGCACTCTGCTCCACGGAATCTTCCTTGATTTCCCTTTGCACAGCTCTTTTATTCTTTACACACAAACAGATTACAAAATACGTGATCGTATAGTCATTGGTTAAACACAAGTAGAAATCAGTTACTAGGCGGAGTGTAAAAAGATATGTGGGTGTGATTCTTTTATGCAATCTTATTAGGCCAGGTGTCTGTTATTCGGCTCATCTTCTTCACCCTTGTTTATGAACTTTCTGTTCCTTGCGATAGTCTCACAAACATATCACAAGATTATTCCTCCACAAGGACCTTGAACACTCCTCTGCAACCCTTTAATCGCTGGCGCTTCTGACGCAGAAGAGTGTTCGTGCTTTAGTCAGACAACATATGATTATATCCAAAATGATAACATGTATGTACAGTTTCTTTTTCCAACAGCAGGGTATAGGCAGGGGCTATAGGCAGGGGCTATAGGCAGGGGCTATAGGCAGGGGCTATAGGCAGGGGCTATAGGCAGGGGCTATAGGCAGGGTATAGGCAGGGGCTATAGACAGGGTATAGGCAGAGGGTATAGGCAGGGGGTATAGGCAGGGGCTATAG